>CM069134.1:114662980-114992727 GCA_035221665.1 Okamejei kenojei
CCGCTGCTCGGTCCAGGACACCAGTCTCACTGAAAGATTGCGAGTGTAAGCGCATTCAAGGAAACACGCACTACTATAAATCTGAAATTCATGCAGTTAGGGAAAACTTTTAAAACGAAGATAATCTTGAAATCTGGACTTAAGGGAACTGGAAATGCCAGGACATTTTTAGAAGTGGCACCACAGATCAACAAGACCCGTACAGCTTGCAAATACGTGGAAGTATATTTCCTTTTGGTGTAATGCATAGGAAGTAAGTCAACTGGGGAAAGTAGATTTACCAAAAAATCCCACATTCCCCACTGGTAGCTGATTTCTCATTAAGTTTTGAAATGTAAACAATAAAAGCACAATTGGAAATTAAATCGCTCAATGGCAACCGTGGATCAATAACTTAAACGCTTAGCTCTATAAGATTGTTCGGCTAACAACCATTCTAGTGCCAATGGTGAAAATAAATCTACTGACTTGGGGACAATGTACTGAGGGACTATTGCATTGTTGCTGATGTCAAATTTTAAATGATCATTCAGCCAAGGCCCTACATGCTACCTTATAAACAAAATCCTGTGGTATCTATTTTGATGATAATAACTGGGTTATCATTCAGTGTAGACAAAAATGCTGAAGAAACTCAGTGGGTGAGGCAGCATCTATGGAGTGGGGGAAATAGGCAACGTTTTGGGTCAAAATCCTTCTTCAGTGTTCCTTCCCAATGTCTTTATCAACATCAACGAAACATCAATTAATTTTATCATTATCCCAATGCTTAAGGAAGTTTTCTGGGTACAGATTGGAAGCTGAAGATCTAGCATGATGAAACCTCGTGTATCTATATTCAAATTAATCCATGAATGATAAACTCTTCTTGCAAGTTTCGTAAATATTGCCTTATATTTGTATTCCTCAGTATTGACAATGCCCCTCGATTTAGAATTATCCACAAATTTTGAAATTGTTCTCCAGGTACCCAAATACAAATTGTTTGTGATTTTGGTTTATAGGTCCAGCACTCGGTACAATCTTTTTTTCATCGCTTTTAAACATCTGAATCATTTTATTAAACCCCACCCCAATCTTACATCCAAGTTGTCATTCTGCAAATGTATTCATTATTTTGTGCATTATGCTGCAGTTTTCATACAGGCTTTATGGATGCCCTCAAATTCAATGTCAAATGCAAACGATGAAATTATTCTTCCAGATCTGCAGTCCAAATTATTTATGTAAATGATGAACAACTGTGATAACAGCACCAATTCCTTTGGGTCAGTCTTTAGAAAGTGCCTTGGAATTGTGGATGCCTTGCTTCCATTATGGTTTTGAAATGTCTTAGGTGACTGATGAGGCCAATGTGGGAATTGCAGACTCTTCCACACATTGTGGTCAACAGGTTGAATAGATGGGTAGTTTGTGAGGTGGCCTGCGCCTGTCTCTTATTAAAGGCTTCTGATGCATGGCCTCAGGATTTCTGAATAAATCAAAAATGCACATTGTGCAATCATGATTCAGAGACGTCAGCCAGTCAGGCAGCAGCGCCTGAGAACATGGATAGCTGATATTTCAGGTCGATATCCTTCTTGAGAGTAGGAAGAATGGTGCCAACCCGAAACATCACCATTCCATGTCCTCCAGAGATGCTGCCTGACATGCTGAGTTCCTCCAGCATTTTGTGTCTTTTTTCATTAACCAGCATTTGCAGTTCCTTGTGTCTCCTTACATGTTTTTTTCTAGGAACATTGCACTAATTGTGGGTTAGCAATATGAAGGCAAATTTCAAGAGATTGTGTATATTATTTTGACAGGAGGTGATTGGACGGCAGTGAGCACAGCCAAAACATAGCATTTCAGGTTAAGCAAAATCCTACAGCTTTGGAGAAAAACATGTTTTAAAATTATTTTTGCCAGCAGTCTCAACTTGTTGCTCTAATTCAGTTACCTTGTACTCAAAGAATTGGGTAAAGCTTCCAAAAAAATTACTCTACTCTCTTTACCACAAATTAAGAAGTATGCAATAAGAAAGTAATTCTTTGTCATCTGTCATATCTGTGTCGTTCTTGCCCCTTCTGTTTTCTAAATCTATGCACATTTGTTCTCTCTTTCATTTCTTATTCTTATTTTATTAATTCTCCTCCAATCTCTCCTGACCTATCTTGCACTGACATTCTTATGCTTTGCCTTTATTTTTACTTTTCCTATTTTATATCTCCCTTTCATTTTTAGCGTTGTCCGATTGTGGTACCCCCTGGCTAAAACATTAGCCTTGAAATCTGAATACTTTCTTTCACCTCATCTCTCTTTCCAGTGTCCTTCCCACACTGGCAGATAAATAACACAGATTGGTTGAGTATGTGGGGTATCCTCAACTGTATCCAGTGTAAAGTAGATTTTGAATGAATGAGTTGACCCAAAAAGTCTTGGCATGTAAATGAACTAGGAAGCCCAATGAAGTAGGAAGCCCAATACATTTTTATGGATTGAGGGCCATTCAGTGGATAATGAAGCAGTCAAGGAAAGCAGGGGGGTACACAAAAAGCTGGAGAAACTCAGCGGGTGCAGCAGCATCTAAGGAGCGAAGGAGATAGGCGACGTTTCGGGCCGAGACCCTTCTTCCTTCCCCAGTCAAGGAAAGCAAATGTGCAAGCAGGAGGCATTCTGAAAGGATGATCCAGGATGACACATGGGTTAGGCAACAAATATATGTGTAAAAAAAAATCCAGTAAACATAAGAATGTGAGAAATGGGAGAAAGACTTCTTCAGTCTGAAGAAGGGTCTCGACCCGAAACATCGCCCATTCCTTCTCTCCAGAGATGCTGCCTCACACGCTGAGTTACTCCAGCATTTTGTGTCTACCTTCAACAATAGGTAGTCTGATTTCAAACCTGTAATAAAGTGGTAGCAGCTGAAGTATATTACCCTGTTATTTTACAATTGCTATAATAGGAAATAAAATAAAATAAAACAGACAGAGCTTCTGGCAACAAGCCAGGCACTGAATTCACTCCTAACTTTTTGGGGTAATTACAGAAGAACAAAAAAATCAGATCCTTGCCGGTGATGCCCTAAAATAATTACAAGTATGCATGAACCAAATATATGTATTAATAAAGCAATCCAGTAAACATAAGGATGTAAGAAATGGGAGCAAGAGTAGAGCATAGTAATTGTATGGTACATGTTCGGTAGCTGTGGCAGGCCTTGCATTCCATCACTTCTTATACGGTTAAAGCAAGTGGCAGCTTAAGCGACAGTGAGGCATCACTCCCTCACAAGCTCATTGTGTTCTACTCACACTGCTGTGCCTCCCTACCCCCCATAGCCCCCGATGATATTGTAATCTCAGTCACCGAGGCCAATGTCAGAGGATCCTTCATGAGGCTAAACCTTTGGAAAGCGTCTGAATCGGATGGTGTACGTGGTTGCGATGTCACATCCTGCATGGTCCAAATAGAGTTTGCTGGACTTTTTGCAGATATCGTCAACCTCTTATTACTGTGGACTGAGGTTCCCACCTCCTCTAAAAGGATATTAATAATATCGGTGCTCATGAAGAATACGGCGACATGCCCCAAATAACTACCCACCAGTGGCACTAATGACCGTGGTGATGAGTACTTTATGTTGGTTATGGCGTGTATCAACTCATATCTTAACAAGGACCCAATCCACCTGCTGCCACAATAGATCAATGGGAATGTGATTTGCTGGCTCTCCCCTTAACATTGGTACACTGGACAATAAAACACATACATCAGGCTTTTGTTCAACTACAGCTCAATATTCAACACCATCATCGCCTCAAAACTTATTACCAAGTTCAGGGAACTGGGTCCCTGCGCATGCCTATGCAAGTAGATCCTTAACTTCCTCATCAATAGGCCACAATTGGTACGAATTGGCAACAATACTTCTTTGGACAATAGACAATAGGGGCAGGAGTAGGCCATTCGGTTCTTCGAGCCAGCACCGCCATTCAATGTGATCATGGCTGATCATCCCCAATCAGTACCCCGTTCCTGCCTTTTCCCCATATCCCCTGACTCCGCTATCTTTAAGAGCCCTATCCAACTCTCTCTTGAAAGCATCCAGAGAACCTGCTGTCACTGCCCTCTGAGGTAGAGAATTCCATGCACTCACAACTCTCTGTGAGAAAAAGTGTTTCCTCGTTTCCATTCGAAATGGCTTACCCCTTATTCTTAAACTGTGGCCCCTGGTTCTGGACTCTCCCAACACGGGAACATGTTTCCTGCCTCTAGCATGTCCAAACCCTTAACAATCTTATATGTTTCAATAAGATATCCTCTCATCCTTCTAAACTCCAGAGTGTACAAGCCCAGCTGCTTCATTCTCTCAGCATATGACAGTCCCGCCATCCCGGGAATTAACCTTGTATCTTTCTCGATAACCTTGTAATCTTTCTCGATAAGTGTCAGCACAGGGGAAGCTTAAGATTGTGTGCTTGATCTACTCTCTACCCATGATTGTGTACCCGGATACAGTTCCAAATCCATCTGTAAATTTGTCGACACACCACTGCTGATGGACGAATTCCAGGTAAGGATGAGTCAGAGTATAGGAGGGAGATCGATCGTCTGACCGAATGATGCCAGAATAATAACCTTGCTCTCAATGTTATAAGAAGAAGACCAAGGATCCATGAACCTGCAATTATTGATTGGCCGACAGTAGAGAGAGTCAGCACAGCAGTGCAGTGGTAGAGTTGCTGCCTTATAGCGCCAGAGACCTGGGTTCGACCTTGACTATGGTTGTTGTCTGTAGAGAGTTTGTACCTTCTTCCTGTGACCAAATGGGTTTTCTCCAGGCACTCCAGCTTCCTCCCACATTCCAAAGCCATGCAGGTTTGGCTTCAGTAAATTGTCCCTAGGTTGGAGACCAGAACTGGTGTATGGATGATAGCTTCTCAGTGCCAACTCGGTGGGCCAAAGGACCTCTTTCCACTGTGTATCTCCAAACTAAACTAAATTACGAGTTCCTGGCATGCATATCTCTGAAAATCTGTCCTACGCCTAGCACATCGACGAAAGCATATCAATGCTTTTCTTTCCTTAGAAGATTGAGATTTGGTATGTCGATGAATACTCTCTTGAACTTCTACAGGTGTACGGTAGCGAGCATATTGACTGCCTGGCTGGGCAACTTGAAAGTTCAGGAATGCAGGATTTACATAAAATGGTGGACACTGCCCTGTCCATTACGGGCACTGATCTCACCACCATTGAAGGGATCTACAGGAAGTGCTGCCTCATAAAGGCAGCCAGCATCATCAAGGAGCCACAGCACACTGGCCATGCTTTCATTTCACTCGTGCCATCAGGAGAAGGCATAGAGTCTGAAAACTGAGATTTTCAGGTTCAAGAACAGTTTCTTCCCAACAAGGCTATTGAACACTGCAAACACCAACTACACTATGAATTACGACTTGTCTTGGTTGTACTAAGGACTTAACTTTTTTTGTTTATCATGTTATCTATGAGTATTATGTTTATGGACATGTTATGCTGCTGCAAGTAAGAATTTCATTGTTCCATTTTCGGTGCATATGACAATTAAACACTCTTCACTCTTATCTTTATATCATGTAATCCTTTGAGCATCTGCTTGCTCAGTTTGACTCCTGCTTCTCGAATTCTTAAAAAAAAACTGTATTCCTTTTCTTGCTACGCTCATTATTCCTAACTGGATCTTGTTCTTCTCAGAAATTTAATGTAGTAGATTCCAACACAGAACTGTTAGTAGAAACCAACTGAGATTCTTCAAGGAGAGTTTTAAAGAAGAAGCAAGGAGCTTCGGAACCAAATTCCATGGCAACAAGCCGAATCCCACCTATGTTTTTAATTTTTATCTGGATACAACAAAATACTCCTTCTCTTTGCAATGAAGCAAACTTCAAACTGCTGGAGAGAAATCTAACGTGACAAACATGGATGTTAAATCCAACATGGGGATTGTTGAGGCCATTAATAGAGATGAATTTGGAGCATAACTTGACAAGAGCTACCGGGAGACAACAGAGATAAAGGAACAATTTCTAGTACAGTTAGCTGGGTGAAATCACAGTATTCAAAGGCCAGAGTTGAAACATGAGGGACTTTTTTAATGGATTGTAAAGATAGCAAAGTTAACTCAGTCTTTAACCCAGACTTGGGGAATCATGAATCAGGGGACATAGATTTAAGATGAGAGGTGAAAGATTTAATAGAAACCTGAGAAGCATCTTTTTCGCACAGAGGTGGGTATGTAGAACGAGTAGTTGATGCATGTACTGCAACAACATTTAAAAGGCATTTGGAAAGGAAAATTGATAGGAAAGGTTTAGAGGGATATGAGCCAAGCATGGGGAAGTGGTTCTAATGTGTATGGGGCATCTAGTTCAGGGGGGCAAGTTGGGAAAAAGGGCATGTTTCCGTGCTCTACTGAAGAAATGCACCAAAACTGCCAGTTGCGAGGAAACAAAACTTGAAGAAAACTTTAGTCCAGATTGGCAAATTAAGACTGCAGCCATTTATATCCAGATTTACATAACTATTCAAACATTGTGTTTGGATAAAATCTATAACTAATCTGTTTATTTGATGTTTCACACATTGTGCAATATAATTGGGGAATTTCGAGATTCACAATCAATCACAATCACATTTATACTTTATTAGCCAAGTATGTTTTGCAACATATGAGGAATTTAATTTGCCAAGTCAGTCATACAAATAAAAAGCAACGGAACACACAAAACACATTTTGAACATAAACATCCATCATAGAGACTCCTCCACATTCCTCTCTGTGATGAAGGTGAAAAAAAGGTTCAGTCTCTTCCTTTTGCTCTCCCGCGTTGGGAGCCTCGAGCCCACCGTTGGCAGGATGGTCTTGACTCCCGTAGCCGGCGGCGGGCCCTTTGTGTTGAGGCAATCTGCTCCTGCATCAGCGGGATGTCAGCTCAACCGCACCGGACGATCGAACCTCGCGTCGTGGCTGGTCGAACCTTCCGTGATGTTGGAGCTCCCTACATCCACAGCCTCTCCCGAGACTGTGCGCTCCCGATGTAAAGTTCACAGGCAGCGGTTGGAGCGATCCCAGGCAAAGGATGGACTCCGATGTAAGTCCACGGCCCGCGGTGGGGTCCAAGGTCAGTCTGAGGAGGCCTCCAGCTCCATCGATGGTAGGCCACAGAGCGACTGGAGAATGCAATCTGAAAATTATTTGCATCTCCAGCAGGGTGAGAACTGAAAATAATGTTTCCCCCGACCCCTCCCCCCACATAAAACAAACCAGAGAACATTTACACAGACATAAAAACAAACAGACTGTTGGCGGGGCTGCCAATCGTACCGTGCCCCTGGTGGTACACAAGTAAATTTAAGTTCAGGTTTATTTTTGTCATGCGTACCGAGGTACAGTGAAAAGCTTTGTTTTGCAAGCTATCCAATCAAATCAGATAATACTATGCATAAATACAATGAAGTCAAACTCAAGTACAATAGGTAGGTTGAAGGGAAAGATACAGAATGCAGAGTAAAGACAGAGTGCAGAAATCAAGATGTTGCTCAATTTGGTGAAGCTTTCATCTTTGTTACTGGAATCAAACTGCTTTCAATACTAAAGATTCAAGATTCAAGAGAGTTTTTTGTCATGTGTCCCAGATAGGACAATGAAAATCTTGCTTTGCTTCAGCACAACAGAATATTGCAGGCATAAATAATACAGAACAGATCAGTGTGTTCATATACCATTGAATATATATATATATATACACACATACTGTAAATAAGCATATAAAGTGCAGTCGGCTAATTAAAGTTCAGATTTTGTTTGTTCAGTTTAATAGTCTGATGGCTGTGGGGAAGTAGCTATTCCTGAACCTGGTTGTTGCAGATTTAACGCTCCTGTACCTTCTACTTGAAGGCAGTGGAGAAATGAGTGTGTGGCCAGGATGGTGTGGGTCCTTGATGATGCTGCCAGCCTTTTTGAGGCAGCGACTGTGGTAGATCCCCTCGATGGTAGGGAGGTCAGAGCCAATGATGGACTGGGCAGTGTTAACAACTCTTTGCAGTGTTTTCCGCTCCTGGGCACACAAGTTGCCAAACCAAGCCATGATGCAACCGGTCAGCATACTCTCTGCTGTGCACCTGTAGAGGTTTGAGATAGTCCTCCTCGACATACCTCCGGCAGTTCCCTATTTCCTCCGGTGGGATGGGGGAGCTGTGGAAGGATTTGCAGCTGCCTCTCGGAGGCCGGTAAGATCACCCCCCGTGGCTGTGTCGGGTACTGCACCTGCAGTCCAGTGCCAGCAAGCTCCAAGCGCCGCCTGCAGGAGGCGCTGGTGCTATTATCACCAGCGCTGGGGTGCTGCAGCACAGTGACGCTGTCAGCCATGCACGTTCCCGGGAAACGCCTGGGCCGGCTGCCAATAGTCCCCGCGACAACCAGCCTTAGTCCGGCTGCCTGCCAATAGTCCCCGCGGCTGCCAGCTCTTCGCCTGGGATCGGCGCTTGGGGATCCGCTTCCTCGTCGATACCGGGGCAGATCTGAGAGTCCTGCCCCCTTCACTGGCCGACATTCGTTCCGGTAAGCGGGGGCCCGTTCTCACCGCGGCTAATGGCAGCCCCATCAGCACTTATGGGGTTCGCATGGTCCTGATCGTGTTCGGTGCTGCCATTTCTCGTGGCAGTTCGCTATTGCGGACGTCTCCCAGCCGTTGCTCGGTCCTGACTTCCTCCGGGCGCATTCCCTCCTGGTGGATGTCAGGCGTCAGCGTTTGATCAACTTCTCCACGATGGAGCCGATCACGCTGCGATTGGATGAGCTGGCGGGACGGCCCCTGTCGTCCATGGATTCTCGCTTTGCTCGGTTCTTGGTCGCATTCCCAGATATCCTGACCCCACATTGGTCAGTCAGTCAATCTCACTTGTATACACTGACTCGTCTCCATCAGTGATAGGTCCCACAACAGTGGTGTCATTGGTGAACTTGATGATGGAGTTTGCCCTATGACCGGCTATGCAGTCATGAATATAGAGTTAGTACAGCAGGGGGAGCTGAAATAAATTTTCATAAGGTGAGAAATAGTATTGGGTAGGCTAATGGGACTGAAGGATGATAAATTCCCTGGGCCTGCTGGTCTGCATCCCAGGGTCCTCAGGGAGGTGGCTCTGGAAATAGTGGACGCATTGTTGATCACTTTCCAATGTTCAATAGATTCAAGATCAGTTCCTGTGGATTGGAGGATTGCTAATGTTATCCCACTTTTCAAGAAAACGGGGAATTACAGACCAGTTAGCCTGACTTCGGTGGTGGGAGTCAATTATTAAAGAGGTAATACTGGGGCATTTGGATAGCAGTAAAAGGATTAGTCTAAGTCGACATGGATTTATGAAAGGGAAATCATGCTTGACTAATCTTCTGGAATTTTTTGAGGATGTGACAAGTAAAATGGATGAAGGGGTGCCAGTGGATGTAGTGCATCGAGACTTTCAGAAAGCCTTTGATAAGGTCCCGCACTGGTGACTAAAATTAGAGCACAAGGTATTGGGGGTAGGGTGTTGACATGGATAGAAAATTGGTTGGCAGACCGGAAGCAAAGAGTAGGAGTGAACGGGTCCTTTTCAGAATGGCGGGCAGTGGCGAGTGGAGTGCCGCAAGGCTCGGTGTTGGGGCCGCATATGTTTGCCATATATATTAATGATTTGGAAGAGGGAATTAGGAGCAACACTAGCAAGTTTGCGGATGACACAAAGCTGGGTGACAGTGTGAACTGTGAAGAGGATGTTAGGAGGTTGCAGGGGGACCTGGACAGGTTGAATGAGTGGGCAGATGCGTGGCAGATGCAGTATAATATAGATAAATGTGAGGTTATCTACTTTGGTGGCAAAAACAAGGGGGCAGATTATTATCTCAATGGGGTTAGGTTAGGTAAGGGGGAGGTACAGTGAGATCTGGGTGTCCTTGTACACCATCACTGAAAGTTGGCATGCAGATACAGCAGGCAGTCAAGAAATCTAATGGAATGTTGGCCTTCATAACAAGAGGATTTCAGTACAGGAGTAAAGAGGTTCTTCTGCAGTTGTATAGGGCTCTGGAGAGACCACATCTGGAGTATTGTGTACAGTTTTGGTCTCCTAATTTGAGGAATGACATCCTTGTGATTAAGGCAGTGCAGCGTAGGTTCACGAGATTGATCCCTGGGATGACGGGACTGTCATATGAGGAAAGATTGAAAAGACTAGGCTTGTATTCACTAGTTTAGAAGGATGAGGGGTTATCTTATAGAAACATATAAAATTATAAAAGGACTGTTCAAGGTAGATGCAGGAAAATTGTTCCCAATGTTGGGTGAGTCCAGAACCAGGGGCCACAGTCTTAGAATAAACGGGAGGTCATTTAAGACTAAGCTGAGAAAAAGTCTTTTTTACCCAGAGAGTTGTGAATTTATGGAATTCCCTGCCACAGCGGGCAGTGGAGGCCAAATCACTGGATGGATTTAAGGGAGAGTTGAATAGAGTTCTAGGGGCTAGTGGAGTCAAGGGATGTGGGGAGAAGGCAGGCACGGGTTATTGATAGCGGATGATCAGCCATGATCACAATGAATGGCGGTGCTGGCTCAAAGGGCCAAACGGCCTCCTCCTGCACCTATTTTCTATGGTATTCTATGGTATTCTATGGGGCTGAGCACACAGCCTTGAGGTGCTCCCGCGCTGATTGTTATCGAGGCTGACACATTTCCACCAATACAAACAGACTGTGGTCTGTGAATAAGGAAGTCGAGGATCCAATTACAGAGGGGTGTGCAGAGACCCAGTTCTGTGAGCTTGGGAACCAGCTTGGAGGGGATGATTGTATTTAATGCCAAACTGTAGTCAATGAATAACAGCCTGACATATGAGTTTTTATTGTCCAAGTGGTCCAGAGTGGAGTGGAGGGCCAGCGAGATTTCATCAACTGTTCATCTGTTGTGGCTGTAAGCGAACGGCAATGGGTGCAGATTTTTGTCGAGGTAGGAGTTGATTTGCGCCATGATCAGGCTCTCAAAGCACTTCATCACCACAGACGTTAGTGCCACTGGTCGATAGTCAATGAGGCATGTCACTTTGCTCTTCTTGGGCACCGGTATTATTGATGTCTTTTTAAAGCAGGTGGGAACCTCAGACCTCAGAAGTGACAGGTTGAAAATGTCCGTAAAAAACTCCAGCCAGTTGGTCCGCACAGGTTTTCAGAACACGACCGGGTATACCATCAGGTCCAGACGCTTTCCGAGGGTTCACCCCTCTGAAGGATTTTCTGACGTCGACCTCTGTGACTATGACTGAAATACCATCATGGCGAATGGGGGCTCGGGAAGACACATCAGTATTCTCCCTTTCAAAGCGTGCGTAGAACGCATTGAGCTCGGCAGGGAGTGATGCTTCGCTGTCATTTGAGCTGCCTCCTGATTTCGCCTTGTAGGAAGTGGTGGCATTCAAGCCCCGCCATGGTTGCCAAAACATTGAAAATAGGTGCAGGAGTAGGCCATTCGGCCCTTCGAGCCTGCACCGCCATTCAATATGATCATGGCTGATCATTCAACTCAGTATCCTGTACCTGCCTTCTCTCCATACCCCCTGATCCCTTTAGCAATAAGAACCACAACTAAAACCTACAAAAAAAGAACCCCACAACAAATATAACAAACCATAAAAATACAACAAAACATTACACCTAAAAAAAGACTACAAAAAAACACAACCACATAATACACCCCAACAACACTACAAACCGCCTACCAAACAATCTAACTCTATAATAAAACCTCTTAAATACTACAAAAAACCATGATACCAAAAACCCAAAAGCCAACCACAAAACCAACCACCCACCCCCTGAAACTGGTCCTTAAAAAAAAAAATAAAAAAAACAACTACCTTCTGTGGCAGCGAATTCCGCAGAACCCCTCGACTCACACCACCTCTCCGTGTGAAAAATGTTTTTCTTCATCTCGGTCCTAAAGGAATTCCCTCTTATCCTTAAACTGTGGCCCCTTGTTCTGGACCGCCCCAACATCGGGAACACTCTTCCTGCATCTAGCCTGTCCAACCCCTTAAGAATTTTGTAAGTTTCTATAAGATCCCCCCTCAATCTTCTAAATTCTAGCGAGTACAAGCCGAGTCTATTCGGTCTTTCCTCATATGAAAGTCCTGACATCCCAGGAATCAGTCTGTGAACCTTCTCTGTACCCCCTTATGGCAAGAATGTCTTTCCTCAGATTTGGAGACCAAAACTGTACGCATTCGTCTCATCCTCCAGCTTGGAGCAAAAGTCCCTTTTGGTCTTTTTGATGGCCTTACCAAGGTCGTATCTGGACTTCTTGTAGACCTCTGTATCTTCGGACATGAATGTCTGGTGTCTTGTCTTCAGAAGAATGCGGATGTCATAGTTCATCCAAGGCTTCTGATTGGGAAACACTCAGAAGGTTTTTGTTGGGATGCAATCCTCCACACATTTCTTTATGAAGTCTGTTACAACTGTGGCATATTCGTTCAGATCCGTTGCCGACATTGCTGAACATTGCCCAGTCTACAGAATCCAAACTGTCCCCCCCCCCCCCCCCCCCTGACCAGCTCTGAACAGTCCTCACCTCAGGGGGTGAACTCTTCAATCTTCAATTGAAGAAGCAGCACGGTCGGTTTTACCAAAGTGAGGGCGAGGGATAGAACGATGGGCATCCTTAATGGTGGTGTAGCAGTGGTCGAGGGCGTTTGGTCCTCTAGTGCTGCAGGAGACATGTTGATGGAAGTTAGGGAGCGATTTCTTAACGTTGCCTTTGTTACATGTACATGAAGTCAAAGAAAATGTAATAGGAATGCTGGTCAGAGGGGGAGAAATTCTAATACTGAATAGTTGGGAGGAGGAAACAAATTTTTGAGGTTAATAACTGTGCCACCAGATTGAACAGGAAGTACTTTGCTCAATTATAGGTGTTATCTCTTACTTCCCCTTGTTGGATAAATGAATAATACAACTGTATAATTAAACATTTCTACAAACAAATCAATTTTATATATTAAATCAATAAAATTATTGTATTTCTTTCTCATCTGTGTTCTGCCCATGGAGGCCTCCTATCAAAGTAAAAATATATATGCCATGTTTAAGAAGGAACTGCAGATGCTGGAAAAATCGAAGGTAGACAAAAATGCTGGAGAAACTCAGCGGGTGAGACAGCATCTACGGAGCGAAGGAATTGGTGACGTTTCGGGTTGAGACCCTTCTTCAGACTGATGTGGGGGGGGAGGGCGGGAAGAAGAAAGGAAGAGGTGGAGACAGTAGGCTGTGGAACAGTTGGGAAGGGGAGGGGAAGGAGGGAGAAAGCAAGAACTACCTGAAATTGGAGAAGTCAATGTTCATACCGCTGGGGTGTAATCTACCCAAGCAAAATATGAGATGCTGCTCCTCCACTTTGCGGTGGGACTCACTCTGGCAATGGAGGAGGCCGAGGACAGAAAGGTTGGATTCAGAATGGGAGGGGGAGTTGGAGCTGAGCCACCGGAATATCAGGTTGGTTAATGCGAACTGAGCGGAGGTGGCTGATCGCCAAGCTTGTGCTTCGCCCAACACCGCTCAGTTTGCATTAACCAACCTGATCTCCTGGTGGCTCAGCACTTCAACTCACCCCCCCCCCCCCCCCACATCAGTCTGAAAAAGAGTCTTGACCCGAAACGTCACTTATTCCTTCGCTCTATAGATGCTGCCTCACCTGCTGAGTTTCTCCAATATATGTGCCCTAATATACTTCCTAGAAGTTTAATAGGTAACGTTCTAAAATCATCTTTAAACACATAGGTTGTTTTTAAAACTAATTAATTGTAGTCTGCAAAAGGCATATTTGTGGTGTGGTACAATTCAACTAAATAATTTTCTATTTCAATATTCAAAGGACAACAATTGTCCTCCTTCATCTCTTTATTTTACTTGCTTTCATTACTTAAAAGTTATTAAAGCACAAGTACATTTATTGACATTTTACCTTAAAGAAGATTTTTTAAATTGTTCATCATTCTTCTTATCACTGGGGAAAAAAAAGTAGCTTGCAGAAGTACTCTTCATCCTGCAAAACATCACAAACTCACTACACTGGAGAGATATCAGTCAAAAATTGGCACAAAGCCACTTTTGGAGATAATCATACAGATGACATTTGTGGAGTTAACTTTGAGAAGCATTTTAATGGAAGAGGTTTGGAGATATTTAGGAATGGAATAACAGGATTAGGACCCTGCCAGCTGAAGGCACACTTTTCACTGTGGATTCTTAAGAATTGAGGGTATTTTGTTTGTTAGTTTTGAGATACAGTGCAGAAACAGCCCACCAAGCGATCCTCGCACATTAACGCTATCCTACGAAACACTAGGGATAATTTACACTTATACCAAGCCAATTAACCTGTACATCTTTGGAGTGTGGGAGGAAACCGAAGATCTCGGAGAAAACCCATGCTGTCACGGGGACAACATACAAACTCCGTACGGACAGCACCCATAGTCAGGATCAGACCATTGTCACCGGCGCTGCAAGCGCTGTAAGGCAGCAACTCTACTGCGGTGCCACAATGCCACCCTGTTGAAGCAGAAGGTGATAGAGCCGAATAAAATAACAGAGGTAGGCAAGGGCAAGTGCAGATGTAAAAACAAAGAGGGGAATTTTAAAATTACCATTGGAGACCCATGTAAGGCCGTATGCACGTACAAGGGAGGAGATAGGGGCATGAGTGACGGTGTTTAAGATGGATAAATTAAACTTGTTGCAAGCTAGGCTACAGTCAGCAACATTTTCGAGGAAGGGCATTGTGGATTGTAGTCTGGAGAATGGCCAATAATATATTGTAATAATTAGTTTGAGAGATAATCGAGTATAAATCTATTGAGACTAAGGTAATGTCAGAGTGGGTGTTCTTGAGGAAGCAGAAATGTTGGTGTGAGAAATCCACTCTGGAAAATACAGTGTTGTACATTAGCTTAACCCACAGGAGAATAGTTTTTTTAATTTCTAATTTCCACACTTCTTTGTGGCATTTTCAATCTCCATAGCAAAGTTTTGTTTTCTGATGTGAGATGCCTCACACTATGTACAACACATAATATTTGTCAGTTGTGAGATTTTCCACCCTATTGGTCTGAAAGACACATTCCCTATTTATACAGAATAGTTAAGTTTTACATTCTTACTCACTCTCAACTATCTTCCCAACCATTCCTCCCCCTAGTTCAAGAGAGTTCAAGAGAGTTTTATTTCAATTCCATTTTGTACAGTTTATCTGGCACTGACATATTTTATTTGATGATGAGGCTTTCCACATAACGGTGCCTCTACGATATCTTCCTTTTTCCTGAAGGATGGCCTCACTTCTGCCATAGTTGAAGATCTCTTGAGTATATCTGATCCATTTCCCACACCTCTGCTCTCAAGTCCCTCTCCTCATGGAGTCTAGCCATCTTCTTTCTCCCTGCCAGTTTCCGAATTCAATGGTTCATCCTTAGCAATTCCTGCCAGCTCCAACTAGAGACATCTTCTGCTCTTCACCCATCCCTTTCCAGCATTTTAAAAGTTTACAACCCAGTGGTATACCCAGCAGTTTACAACCCCGTGGTATGGATATTGATTTCTCTAATTTCAAGTAACCCCTCTCACTCTGTCTGTCCCCCACCAAGTCATTGTACTAGCTTCAAAACTGTCTTGTTGAGTCTCATTGTCTGTAACTCGTTTTCACCTAGGTCACAGCTAACAATGGCCTGTTCCCTTTGTCTTTGTTACTTTATTGCAGTTCTTTCATTCATTTGTTCTAAATCTGTCTATATCACTGTCTATATCTCTCGTTTCCCTTTCCCCTGACTCTCAGTCTGAAGAATGGTCTGGACCCGAAAGGTCATCCATTCCTTTTCTCCAGAGATGCTGTTTGACCCACTGAGTTCTCCAGCGTTGTGTGTCTATCTTTGGTTTAAACCAGCATCTGCAGTTCCTTCTTGCACATTTCAAAAGGACTGTTCCCTTCGGGATTCACAGGTTCACTCTTCTATATTCACCTGCTTACCACCCTTCATACCATGCAACACCTGTCCTTTCACCACCTCCCTGCTCACCATTGAATGACCCAAACAGTCCTTCCTGCTGAAACTGTTTATTCACTTACATTTCTGTACTACTTTCAGGGTCACAATGAGGAGAAACTAAATGCAGATTGTGGATTTTACTTCGGAGCCACCACTACATCAGGGTTACAGGAGTCATCAGGATGAAGGAACAAGGGCTCCTCATCAGCCACAAACCTCCGCATCATCGGGTGACTGTACAGACTATCGCCAGGTGGCTCAGGGTGGTGCAGGATGCAGCAGGAGTTGCTACTAACATTTTTAAGTCTCATTCCACCAGGGCTGCATCCACATAAGCGGCGAGGGCCATGGAGGTGCCCATGGACCACATCCTCGCCACCGCGGGCCTGGGGCCAGTGAAGAAACCTTTCAACGGTTCTACAACAAGCCACTGGTCGCCCCTGCGACAATCGCAGAAGCATGTCCTGGGAACCGCTCATGAATGTCTGTCCCCCGAAATAGGGGTTTATTTGTTGTTTATTGAATTAATAAATTGTGTTGAATTTTTCAGCCAGTTATTCGACTGAACTCACCATTAACAGCCTCCTCCTCCATCGAATGGCGGCAGTGTGAGATAAGCATTGACGTTGTCCAGGGCGTGAAATTCACAGAGCTATTGAAATCTTCACGAAGTCACTCACGTGACTCCGAAGTAAAATAGTAAGATTAAACGAGAACTTACCAAGTTTGAAGGTTGATCTGTATTTTACGAGGAGTCGCGGTGAGGGATTTCGTGCCCACCGCTCCCACCCTCTATCATAAGGTCAACTAGGAAGTTCTACGTTCTTCATCTTACTATTTTACTTCGGAGTCACGTGAGTGACTTCGTGAAGAACCCGCCAGCACACTTGCGCATCATATATCGTCGCGCGCATTTGCAGCGGCAGCTGGGGGGGGGAGTGCGCTCTCCCCACCGGCCTCCTTCACAAGACCGGCAGGTGAGTATTACCTTCCTTTACAGCATGGACAGGGGCCGCAGGACGACGCTGTCGGGGAGCTGAGTTTGTGCTGCGGCCAGCCGACGGCCTTGTCCCCGGAGCTGCACGGAACGCCGGCACTTCAGGAATGCGGAAGTCTGGGCACGGAGCTGAGCTGTGGCCAGCCGACGGCCCTTTGTCCCCGGAGCTGCACGGAAACGCCGGCAGCTTTATATCGCAACGGGGGGGCAGGAAATGAGGAAGTCGGGCACGAAGCTGAGCTGCGCCCAGCCGACGGCCCTTGTCCCCGGAGCTGCACGGAAAAAACGCCGGCAGCTTTATCGCAACGGTGGGGGCTGGAATGCAGAGTCGGGCGCGGAGCTGAGCTGCGGCCATCCGACGGCCTTGTCCCCAGTGGAGCTGCACGGAACGCCGGCAGCTTTAAGCTTTATCGCAACGGTGGGGGCATGGAATGCAGAGTCGGGCGCTCCCCGCTAATACAGGGCCGACTCACCCGAATGGGTTACCGCTAACGGAGCTGCAAGCAACAGGTCCAGACTCCGAGCCCCCCGTCCCCCCAAGAGAATAAGGGGGGATACAGGTACACGTGGCAAGGGGTCTTGTTTTTCCTTTACATGCAACCTCTCCCCGAGCTCCAGTAAGACCCGAGGGGGCTGGGCCGGAGGACAGCCGCACGACAGGGAGCCCTGCAAAGTGCATTGCGTACCGCAGCCAGGGATATCTGCCATCGTGCAGCCCGGGCATAACACTGCAGCGTCGTGTAGGCCTGCTGGAGCAGATACCGCCGACAACACACCCCGTCAGGCTGCTCCAAGGGCGGTTTGGAGGTAGGCAGCAGGAAGCGGTCGGTCAGCTCAGCGCGCGAGCGGCCGACCACATGCGCCTCCACGGCCAAGTAATGGTGTAACGCGGGTGGAGGTAAGCTTGCACGGACTCCGGGGAGCCAGGTTCCGGGGGGGGGCCGGCGCCGAGTCAACTCACCTGCCTTCTTATCTGCCAGGTGGGCCGCCACAGTCTGGGAGAAGACAGACTAGCGGAGAGTCCGGCGGGAGTCGTATGACCCTACTTGGGCTGTAGGTCACACGACCACCATTGGACCATAGACCCAAGGGGGTGAGGTCCGATGGTGGAAGCCCCAGTGAATTCGCACAGGGCCTGGGGAAGTCGGCTTTGTCCGCTGCATATAGCAGGGACGGTCGCATTGAGCGGTTGGAGCTCTTAAATGGTCCAACATCTCCCTCGGGACCAAGAACCCAAGAGAAGAACCCCAAAAGGCATCCACTAGTGCAAGGACTCCGCTCAGCTCCTGCATCGTCTCCAGCCAGAAGCATTATTGATTGCCCCAGCTGCTGAGTTTGACGACGACCAGGGACAGCCAGTGACCGCTGACCAGAGCATGAGGAGGATGCTGCAAGTGTGGTGAGTGAAGTTTGCCGTTTCTACCCAGACAGGTGAACCCTGCACCACGAATTTATTGGCGGGCACCATTGATTGCCTACGTATGCACCAACTCTGGAGTCAGATTCTCAATTATACCTTGGAGAAAGGTTCTCCACGGGCATAACGGCGTTCTGGAAAACCCTGATCGGGGATAATGGTCCAGTAAATAGCAGCAGCATGATGCGCCTAGCACTCCTATGCAACGCCCAGTATGAGATATATTGCCTGCATAAGAGCTCCATATAGCCCACACTAAACCCAAAATTCGCGGGGTTGTGCCGACCATTACCGCTCCAACCGCCGCATCAGTTGCTTGGAGACCTGTACAAAAAGGTGTTCAGGTGAAGGGACTGGACAAAGGAGGCCAAAACAGTGGGCCTCATGAAACTCCATCGGTCAGAGTTTTCACCATATCACCGGCAACAGCCTAATACAACCATGAACCAAGGCTGCCGGATAGGGCACAAAGATTCTACCGACCTCCATAACGTCCACCCGAAGCACCGTATGTATGGAACAACCGCCGTTCACTATGGAGGTAAGGGGGTCTGGCTCCTCTCACGCCGTAGTATCTCACCCTCCTGTAAAACGAATAGTGTGGGCAATTGCGGGCGGCCTTCGGACATATGGGGAAAACTGTAACCACAGATGAGTTTATTTTACAAAGTGTTCAAGGGTATATAATTCGTGGGAGGTATAGATTCCCATAACCAGCATTCGCCACGTAGGAATTTTACTCTTTCCCGAAAAAGAGGTGGAGGCAAGGGCATGCTGAAATTATATGGCGGGTCAGTGGTAATTGGCATAACCATGGAGACATGGACCTATAATGAGTTATAATCGATTTAGCTGAGTTGAACACTTTTGTACAATATACCCATGTCAAAATGGATGCTTTTTGGAACAGCTAGGTGGATGCTTTACTCAGGGTACTTTATGGCATGTATCAGTTTGAAAGAAGCATGCTATACGGTGCCCATCGCTGAGGCTCACAGGGAATTCTGAAGTTGTCTGGAAGGGAGCATTGCCTAAAGGAACCATCACAGCTTAGGCTGTTTACCAAGTTGTATTTACCTGTAATGGCTCTTCTCCGACACAAGAAATTATAGTGATGGCATGTTGGATGAACTCCTTATAATGGGGGCAGACCCTCCAATTGGCAATTCAAGGAGTGGCTGCAACCAAGGCTCTGCTTGAGAAACTGGGATTGTAATCCATCAGACAATCAAAAACTGCACCCCGCTAAACGGGATTATGGATTTGGTGTGTCACCTTAGACACTAATTTAATGAAGTTTATCATCCCACTAATAAAGCTACTGCTATATCAGAAGAGAGCCACAATCTTGCTTGCGCCAGGGTATCGACCATTGGCAAACAGCGAAAGTTATTGGTATTGGTAACTCTAAATTTGGTAACTACATTCCCAGCTGCACGATTCGGACCCTGCTACACTAACCGAAATTCACAAAGGTCACAAATCACAGCATTTAAAAAACAAATGCTGGCTGCTTTGAATCGGCCACTTTGGTTCCACCGGAAGCTAGAAAGAAGACAAGCTATAATGGTGGGTAGAAATATTAAAGAATGTCATTGACCCATTATATGGAGCAACCCTGATGTTGTGCTACTAACTGACGCAAGTGCACCAGGCTGGGGAGGCAACTGGTACGATTGTCCAGTTGTGGTGGCAGATGGAACTCTCATGAGTCTACATCCTGGCGTCCACAAAGGCTATAAACTATATAGAAATGCTGGGGTGTTTCATGGACTGCGGGCTTCTGTACTAATTCATGGGATTATACATGATCCGCTTTCCGAATAGATAAATGCTACAATAATGGATTACATCAATCAAATGGGTAGTATTAGGTCGCTAGTTTTGCAATGAATTGGCTAATACAATTTGGCACTGGTGCATTGAAAGGAAATATTGGATTACTGCGACCTATTTGCCTGGGAAGCCTTAATTCATGTGGCGGACACCAGGTCACGTGTCTTCTAATGACAACATTGAGTGGATGTTGAACTCCAGATTTTTGGAGATATTATAGCTCAAATTTGGGGACACCAGATATTGACATATTTGCGTCCAGGCTGAACCATCGAATACCAACGTATGTGTTGTGTGGAACCAGACCCTGAGGTCAAAGCATTGGATGCATTTTTATCCATTGGGGGAAATGGTTTGCTACGTGTTTCCCCCATGCTGCCTCACCAGTCGGGTATTGTCAGAAAATTAAACTAGACTCTGCAACTGACAAACATTGATCATTCCCGACTGGCCTGACACAACCATGGTACCCGATGGTTTTGTAGAAATGTACAACAACCATGGATGGCGATTGGGAAATATCCCAAATTGATTACTCCCACTCCATTACAGGGGGGTCAGTCATCCTTGCCATGGTCATTAAACTTGTTGGCTTGCAGGTTCTGAAGACCGCTCAACCGGGCAGCATCTCGTACAAGAGCCATGAACCTTATTGCAGCATCGTATCGGGAACCACCCCCCAAACAATATCTCACTCAAATCAGAAAGTGGGAGGTTTCTGTGCCCGGAACAACAAGTTCCTCGCACTCGGCAACAATACTGGATGTGTTGGAGTTTCTATGCAGGCCTCCATTTTGATGCAGGCCTCAGCTACAGTGGCCATCAACAGAGACAGGAGTACGCTGTATTCCTACCTGGATATAAGTATCAGCTCCCACCACCTGGTGTCTAAACTAATGAGGGGAGTATTCAATACCAATCCCTCCACGACCCAGATATACAGTAACGTGGGATGTGGGGATCATGCCTGACCCTACTGAGGAGCTGGGCTCCAATAGATGAGCTACCATTTGAAACAGCTCACCCTTAAGGGTGATGCTCATGGCACTGGCGACAGCCCCCAACGAGCCCAGATGTACAAAAACTGCGACTGGACACCATGGTGGCCAACCCTGGTCAAATAAAAATTCTTTGGTAAAGAGTTATTAAAACAGGAGTTGCTACTAACGTTTTTATCTTATTCCACCAGGGCTGCAGCGAGAGCCATGAAGGTGCCCATGGACCACATTTTCGCCACTGCGGGCTGGCCAGTGGGGGAAAACCTTTCACGGTTCTATAACAAGTCTTCTGGCCGTTCCTGCGACACGCAGAAGCTATCCTGGGTACCGCAGTAAATGTCTGCCCCCGAATTAGGGGTTGTTGTTTAGTTGATTAATAAATTGTGTTGATTTTTTTCAGCCGCTGTCAACTGAACTCCATTAAACAGTCCCTTACTCCATCAGAATGGCGGCAGTGTGATAAGCATGGACGTTGTTCAGGGCGTGAAATCACAGAGCTTTGAAATCTTCACGAAGTCACTCACGTGACTCCCGAAGTAAAATAGTAAGATTAAACGAGAACTTACCAAGTTTTGAAGTTTGATCTGTATTTTATTTTCGAGGAGTCGCGGTGAGGGATATTCGTGCCCACCGCTCCCACCCTCTATCATCAGGTCAAACAGGTAGTTCTACGGTTTTCATCTTACTATTTTCAGTCATGGTTGGTTCTGTGATTCCACACCGCTGCTTTGAAGGATGCTGCGCAAGCGTGCTGGCGGGTTCTTCACGAAATCCCTCACCGCGACTCCTCGTAAAATACAGATCAAACTTCAAACTTGGTAAGTTCTCGTTTAATCTTACTATTTTAGTCATGATGTGTTTCTGTGATTCCACACGCTGCTTTGAAGGATGCCGCGCATGCGAGCTGGCGGGGTCTTCACGAAATCCCTCACCGCGACTCCTCGTAAAATACAGATCAACCTTCAAACTTGGTAAGTTCTCATTTAATCTTACTATTACTTTGCAGAGCACCCATGTTCAGTGCAGAGAGGTACACCCGAGTCTTCTGTTGTCTGCCACTTCAGTTCACTCTGATGTGATTTTTATTACAAATCCCAAATGAAAATTGAGGAACAGCACCCCATCTTCTGTATGGGCACATTGCATTCTTCTGGACTCAATACTGATTTGTACAACTCAAAGTAATTAGCTTCCTTTGTATGTATCAGAACTGGCTACATCTGTTGTAATACGTTCATTTATGATAATGGCTCAGTATTTCTCCATTAGAACAGCCAGACTGCGAAGCTCCTTTCTTTGTATTTTCACTGCACCTATGACCATCACCCACCCTGGCCATATCAGATATTTTTGCTTGGTCCTATCTATCCTCCCCCCCCCACCACCCTCCCACCTCCCAAAGCGTTCTCTGCAATTTTAAACTATGTTTTCTTTCTCCATGACAAATATGTTTTGAGCTGAAAGGTTAGTTCCGTTTCTCTGCACAGATACTGCTTGACCTGCTGTGGTTCCAGCATTTTGTGTTGTATTTTAGGTTTTACTTCTGCTGTTTTCATCTGTTTTCTGCTGAAATCATGCTGGTCTCATTGGAAGGTGGCAAGTGTAGCCCCACTGTTCTAAGAAAAATAGCAGAGCAAAACAAAGGAATTGTAGACCAGTTAGCCTGAAAATTGAGTTTATAAACAAGGGAATGGTAACAGCATTTTGAAAATAATAGGATTCAAGAGAGTCAGCATAAACCTGTGAAAAGAAAATACCTTTTTCAACAACACTGTGCGATTGTAACAGGCAGAACGCATAAGACAAAACCAGATTTGTAATAAGAAAGCCAATGGTAAATTGCTATGCAAGAGATTATTAAACAACATACTGTTTTACATTTTATTAACCATTAAAACGTTTGGCATATGAACATATATGTTGAGGTGAATTTGCATATCCACGTTTTCAGATTAAGTTTTCAAGACAATGTGGGTGTCGTCAATGACACTGCAATCCTGGTAAATGTCTGTGAACTACCGCCTGCTCTTCTATTAAGGAACTAAGAATGCATTTGGCTATCTTGTGGAAACAGGCCCATCGACCTAACCTGCCCACACCGACCAACATGTCCCCTCTACACTAGTCTCATCTGCTTGCGTTTGGCCCATATCCCTCGGAACCTCTCCTGCCCATGTATCTGTCCAAATGTCTTTCAAACGCTGCAATAGTATCTGCCTGTATAGTATCTGACTATATTGTTATCTGTCTCTAGATTTGAGTGATAGCACTTATGGAAATATAAATGTTTCACACTTTGTCACTCACTGAGGTTCATGTAGGAGAGTTGTTTCCTGGATAAAATTGAATTTTCTAACCTGCACCTTGGAGCCCTTCTCATCCCTATCCCTTTTCTCTAACTCTGACTTGCTCTGCTAGTCCTTTGCTCAATTTCCCAAGGGCATTATATGCTCAATGATATTGCATTTCAATAGGGTCTGTGTAAAAGTCTGAAATCAAGACTAAATTCCACAGCACCTGTCATACTGATCACCTGTAGATGTTAACAACTTTAAAGATGTCCCATAGCACCCACCGTGAGAAGAATTGTGGCAGCAATCAGCAGAATTTAGTTAACAAACAATCTGCAGTCATTGATGTTCCCTTTAATTACCCGTATGAAGAAGGATCCTGACCCGAAACTTAACCTATCCATTCCTTCCACAGATGCTGCCTGATCTGCGGAGTTACTCCAGCTCTCCGTTCTTTATGTATGATTCCAGCATCTGCAATTCCTAGCGACTTCCCTTTAATTAATGCTAGTTGTGATTGTTTCCTCTGCTGAAGCTGAGGAAACGGCCGTGGTTAAATCATGGATAAGTGCTGGGTCAGTGTGCTACCAAGTAAATGCTGGTGTGAAATCAAAGTTGTAATTTACATTACAATCTGGCATTTATTGGATAGCAGTTTGCAATCAAAATGACACCCATATCATGCTGGAAATTTTGCACCTGTAATATTTTACCATCTGATCTTCTGTATCGCTTGCAGCAAGGATGAAGTCACACTGCTTTAATTAGGATGTTATCAAGAAAGTGCGGAAGGGAAATTAGCACTCTTGAAAGAAATGCACATTATATATTAGGCTATTAAAATGCTGATATTACTTAATTATATTTATGAAATTGCTAAATTAGTAACAGTCTTATTGATGATTGATAAATTAAAAAATATATAAACTGCTCCACAGATTACCACATTCCTGTGTCCAATTATGCACACTATCATAGATCATGCATTTTTCATTTTGATATCTATGTCAAATTGTTATTTCATTAAATTGTGTAGGGATAACAGAAATCTGTGCAGAAATTGAGAAATACGATTACATTGCGAGCAAAAATCTGCAATAAATTTGAACATATTAAACAATAACCACTCACCTTCAATATTTCAATTTCTACTTTATGTAAATGTAATTTTGCTTTTGCACATTGCATTGCCCAAGTTCAAGGTCAGTTTTGATAGTTGTTACAGTATTTGCCCCAATTAATTCCACTGGCAACTTGTTCCCTCTATCTTTGCCATGTACCTGCTTATCTTCTAATTTTGTTCTCTTTGACGGCAGTATTTGCCCCAACTCATCTGCCTCCTTCCTGCTTGTGGGACTCTTCCCCCCTGCCAACCTTGCTTTAAACCCTCGAGTTGCATTAGCAAATCTCCGAACTAGGATGTTGTTCCCCTTACAGTTTAGTTTTGTTTATTGTCACGTGCACAGAGGTGCAGTGAAAAGCTTTTATTGCGTGCTATCCAGTCAGCAGAAAGACAATACATGATTACAATCAATCCATTTACAGTGTATAGATACATGATAAGGGAATAATGTTTAGTGCAAGGTAAAGCCAGCAAAGTTCGATCAAGGATAGTCCAAGGGTCACCAAAGAGGTAGATAGTAGTTCAGCACTGCCCTCTGGTTGAAGTAGGATGATTCAGTTGCCTGATAACATCTGGGAAGAAACTGTCCCTGAATCTGGAGGTGTGCGTTTTCAAACGTCTTTCCCTTTTGCCTGATGGGAGAGGGGAGAAGAGGGAGTGACCAGGGTGTAACTAGTCCTTGATTATGCTGCTGGCCTTGCCAAGGCAGTGTGAGGTATAAATGGAGTCAAAAGAAGGGAGGTTGGTTAGTGTGATGGTCTGGGCTGTGTCCACAATTCACTGCAATTTCTTACGGTCTTGGATGAAGCTGTTCCTAAACCAAGCTGTGATGCATCCTGATAAAATGCATTCTATGTTCAGGTTCAACCTGTCCCTCTTGCACAGTCATCTCTGCTCCAGAAGAGATCCCAATGATTAAAAAAAACAGAATCTCTAACCTGTGTATCAACTCCTCCATCACGTATTCATCTTGCCTATCCTTCTATTCCTGTCCCCACTAACACATGGCACAGGGAGTCATCCAGAGATTACCAACTTTGTGGTCCTGCTTTTTCACCTCTCTCCTAGCTCCCTATATTCACTCTGAACTCATCCCTTCCCGTACTGATGTCATTTGTACCTACATGCACAATGACTTCTGGATGTTCACCGTCCTCCTTAAGAATGTTGTGCAGTTTGAGAAATGCTAGACCCTGGCACCAGGGAGGCAACACTCCAACATGGTCCTGTTTGCGGCCACAGAAAATTCTGTCTGTCCCCTTAACTATAGTCCCTTATCACTGTAGCGCTGCCTGACTTCACCCATCCTGCTGTTCCTCAGTTACTTTCTCCTGCAGGTTTTTGAGGGAAATGGCCAAAGGAGATTCCTTCAGTCTCTATCTACTCCCTTTACCCTTCCTAGCGGTCACCTAACTGAACTTGGCTTAGCTGAGCCTACTGTATATATACTGAAGTTAAAGAAATTATAGGGTATTTTGTAGAAACCTGCAACATTCTAACAGCACAAGATAGATCAGATGCAGAGAGGATGTTCCTGATGATTATAGTCCAAAACCAAAGGATATAGTCAAGTCAAGAGAGTTTATTGTCATGTGTCCCAGATAGGACAATGGAATTCTTGCTTGCTGCAGCACGACAGAATATTTTAGGCATAAATACAGATCTGATCAGATCAGTGTGAACATATACCATTGAATATATAAATCCACACATAAATACACAGATAAAGTGCAATAGGCTGTTATAATTCATTGTTTGTTTGATATTGCGTTTAATAGATGGCTGTGAGGAAGAAGTTGTTCCTGAACCTGGATGTTGCAGATTTCAGGCTCCTGTACCTTCTACCTGATGGCAGCGGAGAGATGAGTGTGTGGCCAGGATGGTGTGGGTCTTTGATGATGCTGGCAGCCTTTTTGAGGCAGCGCCTGCGATAGATCCCTTCGATGGTAGGATGGTCAGAGCCGATGATGGACTGGGCAGTGTTTACAACTTTTTGCAGCCTTTTGTGCTCGTGGATGCTCAAGTTGCTGTACAAAGCCACGATGCAACCGGTCAGCATGCTCTCTACTGTGCACCTGTAGAAGTTCGTGAGAGCCCTCCTTGACATACCGACTCTCCGTAATCTTCTCAGGAAGTTATGGGGTATGGAGTATGTAAGTTCATCACTTTTTCCAAGAAAGTGGTGAACTTCTGGAACAGAACAGAGTGGAGGACAGGTCATTAAATGGATTCAAAAGGAAGGTAACTACATTTCCTAACATCAAAAAAATCAATGGATCTGGGGTGAAATGAAGGTAGGAACGGGATACTGAAGTGGATAATTAGACTTGATTATGTTCAATGGTGCTTCAGGCCCAAAGGGCCAATTAGCCTTTTCTGGATTTTATGTTTTTGTTTTTGTGAGGCAATTGAAGATGGTTCCTGTAATGGTGTCCTGGAGCTGGGACGAATGACCTCCAGTGTCCTCAAACATCTTTCTTTCACTCTACCTTAAACTGACCTAGAAACCTTGAAAGCTTGAACCTTGATTCGACTCCGATCACTGGAATTCTTTCCCTTTGATGGCCGCTGACGTTTTACAAGGTTCCTTGACGCTATGCTCACTCAAAAGCTGTCACAACTTCAGACCAGTCACATTCACCTCATCTCTGAAACTCTGCTCATTAGTTCATGGTTGGACCAAGGCCGTGATGCAGTCTGGAAACAGTGGTTATGTGAAACTGGAGCCGGTCATTGCCTTTTGGTAAAAGAGAACTACTATCTAACGTGATAGATTGCACCTTCTGCCACTTTACTGTATGACTGCAAGATTTGTTCTGAGTCTATCCTCTTTAGTCTAATTTTAGTCCCAGCTAACATAATATATGGTGTCCTAAATGTGAAGATAGCACTTTGTTTCCACAATGACTATGGACTGACCTCTATTACCTATCATGGACAATAGACAATAGACAATAGACAATAGACAATAGACAATAGACAATAGACAATAGGTGCAGGAGTAGGCCATTCGGCGAGCCAGCACCACCATTCAATGTGATCATGGCAGATCATCCCTAATCAGTACCCCATTCCTGCCTTCCCCCCATACCCCCTGACCGCTATCTTTAAGAGCTCTATCTAGCTCTCTCTTGAAAGTATCCAGAGAACTGGCCTCCACCGCCCACTTAGGCAGAGAATTCCACAGACTCACAACTCTGTGCGAAAAAGACAGATGTGCCACTACAGATGTGGTTCTCAGGACAGATAGTTTTTTCCCTCGTGTTTATTCCATCACTAGCTGTCACAGACACAATCCAGTGGCTACATCTTCTAGCTCTTGGCCATCTGTGTCATTGGTGATGCTACCAAGTTGCACATATTGGGACTGGTGAGTGACATTGAGGTTGTTTCTTCTCTGCAACTGAAGGGTACATTTTGTGCCCTTTTTTCTTACAATGGTTCTTCTAAGTGTTGATCTCAGATCATTGTCAAGAGCTCAAAGAACTGCTTCCTATTGCCTGTGTTCACTGAGATCATGAGGGCAGAATGATCTCAGGGATTGTGATGGAGGAGTATCGTATAATTCCATGAGTTGACCATGTTGGACTGTTGTTTGACTAATTGTGCATTGGCTGACCCAATTTACACACCTGCCCCCAGGTGATGGTGAGGAGAATTTAACAAATTCAACTAGTCTTGGTCCAATGTTGTCAAGTTTGATTTTGATGCCAAGGAGTTAATTTTTGTGCTTTATCACAAAAGTCATGGTCCAGCTATGTAACGTGATGAGGCCATTTTGGAGAGCATTTAAGGATTAACCACAGTAGTCCTGTGTCACATAATGGCCTGAACAGGTAAGGATACAAAATTCCTTCTCCTGAAGAGCATAAGTAAACAAAATGGATCTTTAGACTTGTTTTGAAAATACACTATTTTTTTTTGTCATAGAGCCGTACAGCATGGAAACAGGCCCGTCGGCCCAACTTTTCCATTCCAACCAAGATGTCCCATCTATCTGTACTAGTCCCATTTGCCCCCTTTGGCCACATTCCTCTAAACCTATCCTTTTCTTGTACCTGTCCAAATGTCTTTTAAATGCTGTTGTAGTACCTGCCTCAACTCCCTCCTCTGGTAGCTTGTTCCATATACCTGACACCCTCTGCGAAAAGTGTAAGAGGAACTGCAGATGCTGGTTTAAACTGAAGATAGACACAAAAAGCTGGTTAGTCTGAAGAAGGGTCATGACCCAAAACATCACCCATTCCTTCTCTCCAGAGATGCTGCCTGTCCCGCTGAGGTACTCCAACTTTTTTGTGTCTACCCTCTGTGAAAAGTTTGACGCTCAGGACCCTATTAAATCTTTCCAGTTTCTCTTTAAACTCGTGTCCTCTTGTTCTTGATTCTCCTACTCTGGATGAAAGACTCTGTATATTCACCCTATCCATTCCCCTCATGATGCTGATCATGATCACAACTCTGTAAGATCATCCCCCAACCTCCTGTGTTCGAGGAATAAACTCCTGGCCTGCTCAGCTCAGGCCCTCGAGTCCTGGAAATATCCTGTAAGTCTTCTCCGCACTCTTTCCAGCTTAACAACATCCTTCCCATAGAACACAATCCCCACCAACATCTTTTACAACTGTAACATTACATTCCAACCGGTATAGACACAGATGCATAAGGCACAATCCTACGCATAAAACCATGCTGACTATCCCCATGTATATCTAAATGCAGATATATCTTATCCTTCACAATCCTCTCCAGTAGATTTACCACAGATGTTAATTTCACTGGTCTGTTGTTCCAGGCTTTTTCTTGCAGGCCTTCATGAGAGTTGCAGTGGAAGCAGATACAATGGTGGCATTTGAGAGGCGTTTAGATAGACACATGGACTTACAAGGAATAGAGGAATATGGATCATATAAAAGCAGATGAGATAAATTTAATTTGGCATCGTGTTCAGCACAAACATTATGGGCCAAAGGGCATTTTAACAGATCAGAAGCTGATATTCTGTGACAAGTAACTCACATCCTGACAATGCCCAGTCTTCTCATCATATAAAGGGTGATTCAGAATGGTGATGGAATACTCTGCAACATCTTTGGAGTGTGGGAGGAAACTGGAGCACCCGGAGAAAACCCACACGATCACAGGGAGAACGTACAAAATCGGAAACCGATAGCACCCGTAGTCAGAATCGAACCCAGGTCTTGCACTTTACGGCAGCAACTCTACCGCTGTGACACTGTGCCACCTGACTCTTCTGCTCAAGCAATGAAGGCAAGCATACCATTCATCTTATTTACCCCCCTATCCAGTTGTGCTACCAACTTCAGTGAGCAATGAACTTTGACTTCAAGATGCCTCTGCACATCATTGCTGTTTAGGATGTTGCCATTAGCTGCATACTTGCCCCTTACATTTAACCTCCCAAAGTGCAGCACCTCACACTTACTCAGATTACACTCCACTTGTCATTTCTCCATCCATTTCTGCAATTGATCTATATCCCGCTGTATCTTCTGACAGCCTTCCTCACTGTCTGCAATTCCTCCCATTGTGGGATCGTCGACAAACTAACTCTCCAACCCATTTACATTTACGTCCATGCCATTTATATCCATCACAAACAACAGAGGCTGCAGGACAGATCCCTGCAGAACTCCACTGGTCACAGACATCCAGCCAGAATATCCTCCTTTCACCACAACTCTTTATCGTCTATGAATAAGTCTGTTCTGAATTTATACGATCTAGTTATTGTGAACCATGTACACCTTAATTATTGAGGACCCCATACATCTTAATCTTCTAGATCAGCCTACCACAAGGACCTTATCAAACGCCTTACTAAAATCCATGTATGCAACATTCACTGCCTTACACTTGTTTATCTCCTTCATCACCCGTACCAATACCAGCAATTTAATACCATGGCTATAAAAGTAGGTCAGAGGTTAGTGACTCCAACACCCAGTGCCTTTCCATCATCAACAAAAACTTAGAGCTTTGAGATACGGCATGGAAACAGGCCCTTTGATCCGCTGAGTCCATGCCGACCATTGATCACCCATGCTCACTCGTTCTATGTTATCCCACTTACTCATCCACTCCCTACACATGAGGACACTTTGCAAAGTCTAATTAACCTATAAACGTGCATGTCTTTGAGATGTGAGAGGAAAAATGGAGCACCAGTAAGAAACCCATGTGGTCAGAGGGAGGATGTGCAAACTCCACGCAGACAGCACCGAAGGCCAGAATCAAAGCCGGGTCTCTGACACTGTGAGCCAACAGCTCGACCAGCTACTTCGCTCTACCACTTCCAGGGCACTTATCAGCAGCAGCATGGAATTCTCAAGGAACTTAACACCCACTGTTCAGGATAGGCAACCCAGCTGATTGATACCCCATACACCATTTTATACATTAATACACTTGCCCACCAGCGCACAATGGCTGCAATGTGCCATTTAATAAATGCATGCAGCACCTGCCTTCTCTATTCTGATAGGACCTACCAATCCCTTGGACAAACAAATGGTAACACCACTGCCTGCAACTCCCTCTCCAAGCTGCACGCCATTCCCATTTGGAAATATATTGCTGGTCATTGTTTTGCCCCTAAATTCTGGAACTTCCTGACCAACAGAACTAGGAGTATCTTCACCAGTAGGACTGCAGCTGCTTAAGAAGGCGATTTACCACCTCGTTCTCAAGAGCATTGGGAATAGATAATAATATTGGCCTTGCCAATGCAGCCAAAATCCCAGTAAATAAATTGGACCTGATTAACTGAACTTATACGTATTTCCCCACTGTCATTGTTGAATTTGAACTCGTTTCCAGATCCTTAGTTGAGTACTCCTGTTACATAGTCAATGTGCCTCTATGTTGATTGTCATTCTAGTTACCTAATCTTCAGCAATACTTTCATTTTCTATAATACTGTGTCAGATCCTTGAAATAGTTTGTCAATAAAAATGTAATATCAACAATGGTTCTTATACTGTTAACCTGATGTCCCTTGACTGCAATGTTGTGCCTGGCTTTTAATAATTCTCAGTACTGTCAGCTGGAACATTTTGTTTTGAACTCTATGAGAACTCTGGTAACAGAACAATACAATTGGCTTGGGAGGTGGTTCATTATTACTCTGCAGAATCCTCACCTACACTGCTTTGAAGTCAGTCTGCTACACCTCTGCATATCTACACATTTCAAACCTCCTAGGCTGTATATTAATTTTCACATTTTTTCCATCTATTTCTGGAGTGAGGTTAATCTACTGTACTCTACTGTATGTTTACCTGACTTGCAGCCACCACAGGCATGCCTGCCACTATTTGATCATCTTGCTGTTGCTCCTTTTTTCAAGCCCCTGGCTCTTCATTTTTATCAACCTCATGCTTGCATGAACTCTCTCTTGCCTCAAGGTCCAATTTGCACAATTGCAACTCTTGCTTTTGCTAACATTCATCTGCTTCCAGTCTGTGAAATTCAAGTATTCATAATTCTTCCTTCTGCTTGTTTAGTTTAGGTTAGAGATACAGTGTGGAAACAGGCCCTCCGGCCCACTGAGTCCGCACCGACCATCAATCCCCGCACGTTAACACTATCCTACACATACTTGGGACAATTTACGCTAATACCATGCCAAATTAACCTACAAACCTGTACGTCTTTGGAGTGTGGGAGGAAACCGAAGATCTTGGAGAAAACCCACGGAGGTCACGGGGAGAACATACAAACTCCGTACAGACAGCACCCATAGTCAGGATCGAACCCACGTCTCCGGTGCTGCAAACGCTGCAAGGCAGCAACTCTACCACTGCGCCACCGTGGCAACCCAATTTAGATGGCAGCTTTACCTAAATTCACTTTTTATTTGTTTATTGGACTAGTTTTATTGCCTTTTAGTATGATTGATCTAATGTGATTTCTTAATACTTGCTAGGTATGCAAGTAATATATCAATCGATTATCCATTAGTTGTAACAATTTTCACAGTTTCCTCCTGCACCAATCTACAATGGGTTATGAACCTGCCCACAGCTGCTGGCAGTGCTCCTATACTTACCATTTCCGGTTGTTCCCAGAGGGTTTGCTGAGAAAAACATTTCCGTCCACATCAGTAGCCAGCAACTTTCTATGGCGGTCAACCAAAGAATTCCAGCATTTATCCTTCTTTGTCCAGGACACAATAATTGTACCTCAGGTATCTGGGAGAGAAAAACCACAAAGGGAATAGACTGTCCTTTACTGACCTTGTACAGGACAGGCTATATCCAAATTAGACCATGAATATGGAACTATTGTCATTCCTATTCTTTTTAGTGGTAAAGTGAGATTGCAAACTTTACGTTTACATCCACTTCCATGAGCTATTTTCCTCAGCCTTGATCAATTTAAGGCAAAGGAACATCGTCACAACAACCTTCAAGGATGATCAATAAGTTCAATAGATCCAGATAATGGTCGCACTATTCCCATATCTCTACATCCATTGTTTTGTTCCTTCACAACACATTATCACACAATTTTACTTAGCACCTTTGTCATTTAATCTCTCCTGCTCTGTTCTTTTCTTTGCTCTTTCTTCTCTTCTCTTCTCTCACTTCTATGCACTTTATGGAGATTATGGAGAGATTTATGAAATTATGTAGAGATTTGTCCTTAAGCTCACCAAGGCCGCTCTCCCATCAACCCTGAATCCACACCAATATGCGTACAGATCGAACAGGTCAACAGACAACACCATTGCCACTGTCCCCCATACTGTACTCCTCCAGCTTGAACAACTGCTATTTGTGGATTACAGCTCTGTATTCAACACAATCGTACCCAGTAGACTCGTCTCCAAGCTATCCGATCCTTGGCTTCGAACACAACATCTGCCTATGGATTAAGGACTTCCTTATGGACCGGCCGCACTCAGTCACGATGGGTCTGCCAGGACAGTCAGGTTTGTGGATTTTGGGGAGAAGGTAAAATCGGGCCGTGCAGGGCTGGGGTAAGATAAGGTTGGAGGCTTGGGAGGGCAGAGAGTCGGAGTTGATGAAGTCAGTGATGTTGCTAGAGATAATGGCCTGGTGCTCATCTGTGGAGTCATGATCCAAGGATAAGTAGGAGGAGGTGTCTGAGAGTTGGCGCGTGGCATCAGCCTTGTAGAGATCAGCGTGCCAGACTACCACAGCACCTCCCTTGTCGGCGGGTTTGATCACCCAGTCTGGGCTGTTGCGGAGTGAGTGGAGGGCTGTACGTTCAGTGGGGGAGAGGTTAGAGTGAGACAGGGGAGTGGAGAAGTTGAGGCGGTTGATGTCCTGCCAGCAGAAAAAGTCTAAAGCCGGAAGATGGCCATGAGGGGGAGTCCAAGAGGAGAGGGTCCATTGGAGAAGGGTGAAGGGGTCATCAATGGGGGGGGAGAGGACTCGTTCCCATGGAAGAAAGCTTTGAGGCGGAGGCGACGGAAGAAGAGCTCCACATCATGGCGGGCGCAGAACTCATTGAGGTGGGGACGGAGAGGGACAAAGGTGAGGCCTCTGCTGAGGATAGACCATTCGGTATCAGAGAGGGGGAGGTTAGGGGGGGATGGTGAACACCTGGCTAGGATGGGGGTTGGGGCCGGAGGAAGGCAGGTGGACTGAGGCCGAGGCGATGTCTCGTGGGGGGGATGATGGGTGGTCAGGGAGGAGGGTGGTATGAGGACTATAGTGTGGGTGGGGGAAGAGCTGGGGTCACATGGTTTGAGGGGGAAGGGGAAGACCCAGTGGACTGAGGTTACTGGGTTATGGGGACGAGCACTAGGACCCGGCACAGTCAGAGCCCGTGATGTAGGAGTCTGCAGCATGGAGACTTCTGGCCCGGTGCTGAGCCTAGGACTGAGGTAAGGCGACGGCTGCGGTGTGCTGGAGGGTGGTAGAGTGGCGAGGGTCGGTGGAGTCGATGGTAGAGGCCCGCGGGGAGTAGAGTCCGGGTCAGCGGGTGAAGCGTAGGAGGTCCCTGTCAGCGGATGGTCAGTGAGGCGGCGAGGTGAGTAGGCCCCGGTGAGGCGGCGAGGTGAGTAGGCCCCGGTGAGGCGGCGAGGTGAGTAGGCCCCGGTGAGGCGGCGAGGTGAGTAGGCCCCGGTGAGGCGGCGAGGTGAGTAGGCCCCCGGTGAGGCGGCGAGGTGAGTAGGCCCCGGTGAGGCGGCGAGGTGAGTAGGCCCCGGTGAGGCGGCGAGGTGAGTAGGCCCCGGTGAGGCGGCGAGGTGCGTAGGCCCCGGTGAGGCGGCGAGGTTCGGCGGTCACATTATGGTGGCCATAGTTGGAGGAATCGGGGAGGTAGCGAGGGTCGGCGTTATCGGTGAGGGGGCGATAGTCAGAGTTACCGGTGAGGCAGCGAGGATCGGCGTCATCGGTGGGCAGGTGAAGGTCGGCAGCAACACCGACGTGGAGGTCTGCGAAGGCGGCCTCCTCGGTGCTCCGGGCCTGATGTCGGCCCGGGAGGCGGTGAGTGCTGGTGCTGCTCCTCGTGGTCAAGACGGCGTTGCAGGACTCGGCCAGGCGACGCGGGCCAGTGTTGGGGCCCGAGGCTTCCAGGCGGTCGAGTCGCGGCGTGTCGGTGGCAGGAGTGGCCTGGAGGCGGGGCAGTTTAAGGTCCTTGGTGGAGTTCAGGTGGGCCAGGAATCGTTTATTAAAGACTAAGATCTTCCGCAGAATGATGTAGAGTTGGGGTCCATTGCAGATCTGGGTGAGTGAGGCCCGAAGTTTTGGGAGAGTCAAAGCGAGGTCCTGCTGGTGCCGGTGTAGATCGAAGAGCACGGAAGGAGAATTGCAGTGTATGGCAGCAGATATCCAGTCGGGTCCAAACTGGGAGGTAGGGAACTGAAGCTGGAACCCACGAGGTACAAGATGGAGGTGCAGGCAAGTCCTGAGAAAGCAAATGTGGCTGTGGTACCGGGTCTGGGTTAGGATGTGGTCGTAGAGTTGGAGGGAAGGGGAAATTACAGGGGGGGGGGGGCAGTGAGAGAGGAGGTTGTTCAACTGTCTTCAGAGAGAGGAGGAGGACTTCTTCAAAGTAGGCATACCTTGAGGAGATTTAACAGTGGAGTAGACAATATGTTTAAGAAGGAACTGCGGATGCTGGAAAATCGAAGGTAGACAAAAATGCTGGAGAAACTCAGCGGGTGAGGCAGCATCTGTGGAGCGAAGGAAATAGGCAATGTTTTGGATCAAAACCCTTCTTCATCATTGACTTCAGGAAGAAGCAGGATGACCATCCCCCACTGTACATAAATGGAGAAAGAGTGGACAGAGTTTCCAGTTTCCACATTTTTTTTCAACCTTTCAACCTTTTTTTTATTTTTAGTGTGTTAGTGTGTTTTGTTTTTGGAGGTCTTCTAGTCTTTTTATGTGGGGGGTGGGGGGCAGGGGGAAACCTTTGTCTCAGTCCCTACCTGGTCGGAGATGCGGCTTTCCTCGGAGTCGCATCTTCGCCCCTTCCTCGCGGCCTACCAATGGGACTGGAGCGGCGTTTCCTGCCAGGACCGGCCAGAACGTCAGCTCCGGCGGCGGCGCAGTGCTGGGCGATGCCTTACCTGGGTCGCCGTGTGATAAACTCCGGAGTGCTGTGACCGCCAACCCCTACGTCGCCGAGCTGTGGTCGCGGAGCTTCCAGCTGCGGGGCGGCGCTGACTCTGAACATCGCGGAGCCTGGGATCTCTCGCCGAGATCGCCAGTAGTGGAGCTCCGACCAGCGCGGCCTGTGGACTTCGGGAGCCCCGGTCGCGGGTAGGAAGCAGCCGTTCCAGACACTCCAAGCCGCTGAGAGTGTTCTCCCGACGCTGGAGCTCCATCATCCGGCGAGAGCGCCTGAAACATCGGGCCGCCGTTGCAGCGACTGCGGAGGCCTCAATAGGCCCGACCATGGATGAACTAGAGGAAGAGGACTGGAATTTGCTGCCTTCCCTCACAGTGGGAACCATTGTGGGGGGATGTTTTTATGTTCAATGTTAAATTCTTTAATGTTGTGTTTTACTTTTATTGGTGTGCTGCAAATGGCGACTCAAATTTCACCACACCTATTGGTGTACGTGACAATAAATGTCCTTTGTCCTTAGTCCAGTTTCAGGTTCCTGGGCATCCACATCTCAGCAGATCTCAGGTGGTCAACTAACACGCATTCCCTGGTAAAGAAGGCACAACAGCTTTACTTCCTAAGAACATTCTAATTTTGGAAACATACATCTGTCCCTACTCTTAAGATGTGGATTATAAACATGTCCGAGGTGCCACATCTTGAAAATATTAGACTTGTCTTGGCACAAAATCCAGATCGTTTTTCGAAGACATGGACACCATTCATCGATTTATTACAAGGATAGTATTATACAACACAACATTGGATTTAAATCTAAATACCGCTTGGGTGAGGTGGGTGGGGAGGGATGTGAGGCAGGCATATCACCAATCTCTTTTTTATTTTTCTTATTTTTCTATTCCTCTCTTCTTTCTTTCATTTATTCACTCTTTGGTTACACCACTGGTAGTATAGGGGCTCTATCTTTGCACATTTCACTTGTTCTCTTTCTTGCTTTTACTCCTTTCTTTTCTTCCGACTATATCTAAAAGTTAAAATTGAAGCTGTACAATAACTGTATTATTTTATATGCCATTGGTTTTATTTTTGTACATTTGCTTCTAATAAATACATTTTTTTTTAAAAGATCACTCAGGAAAGTCAACTTGCTACAACAGCTGCTAGTGTTATTCTACCGTTGGTCCATAGAGAGTGTCCTGACTCATGGCATCCTGGTGTGGTGTGGCAACAGTTCTGCAGCTGACATGAAGGCAGTGCAGAGAGTCATCAATATAGCCCAGAAGATCACCAACACACACCTGTCTGCCCTGGAAGTATCTATAGCTCTCATTGCCTGCGGAAGGCATCACGTGTACTAAAGGACTCATCTCATCCCGCACATCACGTGTTTGCCCTTCTGCCCTTAAGAAAGCGTTACAGGTCCATCAAATCACACACCACAAGATTAATGAACAGTTTTTGTTCTGCCACAACACTATACTGTGAAATGTTGCACATTCTGACAATGATGTTTTTCTTGCCGTTTTTGTTGTTTACATTGTTGTTATTAATTATCTGATACTTTGGAGCTCTGCTCGGGCAGTGCGCCTGAAATTTTGTTGTATGTATTTACAATGACCGTAAAGTGTATTATTATTACTCGGAAAGTTTGTTATTTACAGTTGCTGTCTAATCTGCTTTTCCGAGTATTTTCTACTTTTGTACATTTCCAACATCAACATCAGTGATCAAACTATCTTGTAAAGCAACAGTCAGTTGCAACAAGGCTGTGCACGGATGTTGTTTGGCCTTTTCAAGGGTAGTTTGATTCCATTCCTCATCACAAACATTTACAAAATAGCCCAAATGAAAGAAGAAATCATGAGGAAAACTTTTTCACTGGCTAGAATCAATCCTAATGCAAAGAAGTGATTATGATCATTGGAAACTAACCTATTCAGCCTCAGGATACATCTGCAGAAGTTCCCCAGTGGGTGGTGTCCTCAGGCCAACCATCTGCTGCTACTTCATCAATAAGCTTCCTGCTTCCAAATTTTCAGAATAGAATAAGGTCATTGGTTGTGGCGACATTGTTCAGTTCCATTCACAAATCACACGATAAAATAACCTGCAATTTGAAAAAAAATAAACCAGTCTCAGGAATGGCGATTTAAATGTTGGAATGTTGAATCTTGCTCACCAAAGTCTTTTAAAGGGAAATCTGCAATCCTTTCTTGATGCGACCTGTTCATCCTGCCTTGAAATGACCTCCATGTGGCTCCAGAACCACAGCAAGGTGGCTGACGCTTCATTAAATGCACTCTGAAATGACCTGCAATCTTTGGTTGTCTCCACTCACTCACGAAACAACATAACATAGAAACATAGAAATTAGGTGCAGGAGTAGGCCATTCAGCCCTTCGAGCCTGCACCGCCATTCAATGTGATCATGGCTGATCATCCAACTCAGTATCCCGTACCTGCCTTCTCTCCATACCCTCTGATCCCCTTAGCCACAAGGGCCACATCCAACTCACTCTTAAATATAGCCAATGAACTGGCCTCAACTACCCTCTGTGGCAGAGAGTTCCAGAGACTCACCACTCTCTGTGTGAAAAAAGTCTTTCTCATCTCGGTCTTAAAGGATTTCCCCCTTATCCTTAAGCTGTGACCCCTTGTCCTGGACTTCCCCAACATCGGGAACAATCTTCCTGCATCTAGCCTGTCCAACCCCTTAAGAATTTTGTAAATTTCTATAAGATCCCCTCTTAATCTCCTAAATTCCAGAGAGTATAAACCGAGTCTATCCAGTCTTTCTTCATAAGACAGTCCTGACATCCCAGGAATCAGTCTGGTGAACCTTCTCTGCACTCCCTCTATGGCAATAATGTCCTTCCTCAGATTTGGAGACCAAAACTGCACGCAATACTCCAGGTGTGGTCTCACCAAGACCCTGTACAACTGAAGTAGAACCTCCCTGCTCCTGTACTCAAAATCTGACTGACCTTGTTAATTCTGGCTAGGTCATTTGGTCAATTTAAATGTGCCTTCTGCAGAAATGGGACAAGCTGCAGAATGGTGCCAGCTTGTCTAGAGCCTAGATAAGAGTTGCAGGGAAAGAATGGAACATCTGCAGATTCTAACAATTAGGTGTAAATTGCATGAAACGGATTGGGTGAATGCAAACCAGACATCGTAAATATTGTTGCAAAGCTTTACTTTGCTAGATGTTGACTGGGTTAAGTGTTGAGCCTTGTCTGGGTCTCTTGAATATCCAGGCACACATTGCATAATTTATCTCTGTTAACTTGCATCTAGAAACTTTGTCAGATACATTGTATTAGTCACTGTATTATTGGGTTAGGGAAATGCTTATCAAGTACTGTGTTATCGATATCTGTTATTGGACTGTATAGAGACCACGCCCATGTGGTTCGGCCCCTCAAGGTTCAGGGACCTATAAAAGGTCGCTCCCACGAGGTCCTGTGTCGATCTTCTGGGAGAACGCTTAGGACTGCGTGACCTTCTGGAGTGTCTCTGCTTGCATGAGCTAGGAGGGCTTGGCCAAGCAGATACAAAGATCGAACCCGCGGTGGTTAAGTATAGTAGTGGGGAACTGTTATTGTGTTTTTCCAAATTAAAGTTTAGATGCGCAAGTTCTTGATTCAGTATTTTATTGACTGAATCTAGACTGGGGGGAAGTTTAGAACAAGCTCTTTACATTGGGGGCTCGAGTTTACGATTAAGGGTGTTGAGCTGTCTCGATCGCGAGTGCAAAAATCGGCGCCACTATGCGGTTTTTGCATTGATTTTTGGCACTTTGCTAGTCGGAGCAGATCGATCATTCACGGGCTTGGGAAAGGGTACCAACGAGATCATAGAACAGAGTCTAGCGAGCATGGGGGGGTGGGGGGTGGGTAGCACTCCTTTGGGTTAGGGGCCCTAAAACAGGGCGAGGAGTGGCCCAAAAACTTGGTCGTAGTTGACAGACTGCAGCTGCTTAACGAGAGCCAAATGCGCATCCAGGGCGAGGGTTGGCCCACTGTCCCAGATTTCATATCCAATTGGTCGGGTATTAAAACACAAGTTTGGTTTACGTGCTAAACAGTGAAGCATTTGACCTGTCGTTGCTGGGAGTGCTAAATGGAAAGGTGCGTTCCGAAAATCGGCAACGACTGCCAGCGTGAAGAGGCTAGGCACTGACACCCGGTACCAAGCAGGTGTAAAGGAAATCCTTTTGAGGAGGTAAAACTTTGATTGGTTAGAGGCCACGCCTGTGTGAAAATATCTGAATCCCTCTCTAAAGTGATGGACGAGGAATTTCGTAAAGGCACAGGGCTCGGTGGCTAGAGTATAGATTGGCTGGGAATACTCTAGTCCATTCGAGATTTCATTGGGCAATTTAATTTGAATTCGAGAGCCTGCGAATGTGGAGGGATACGCACCAAAACTAATTGGCCCGAGAACGAGTTTAGATTTGCAAGAATCAAATTTCTAAATACAGAATTTCGCATTGAAGTTCTGGCCATACAGTAGAATTTGAATTCTGTGTAAATAGAACTTTGGAGTTTGTGCATGTTTGAGATTGATTTCGAATAGCAGCTAATCAACAGTGAATAGTAACCCTCTGAATAATTGATTAGTACTTGATAGCGTAACTGAGAGATGGGAACATGGTTTACTTGGTGAAAAGTACCCGGATGCGAGATGAGTGACATGTATAAAAAGGATGGATTGCACTTGTACCCGAGGGGGGCCAGTATCCTGGCAGGGAAATTCACAAAGGCTACAGGGGGGACTTTAAACTAGAACAGTTGGGGGGAGGGACTCAAATAGAGAAAGCCAGTAGACAGGGTCTGAGGCAGGAGGAGAGAAGGGAAGCACTCAGACCCAACATGTAGGGGGGAAAGAAGAAAAAGATAATAAACAGAGAATAACAGAGATGGGTTTCCAGGGCAAAAATCAAAAGGGGCCACTTGTCAACATAATTGTATAAGGAGTAAGAGTGTTGTAAAAACAAGCCTGAAGGCTTTGTGTCTCAATGCAAGGAGCATTTGTAATAAGGTGGACGAGTTGAATGTGCAGATAGCTATTAATGACTATGCTATAGTTGGGATCTCGGAGACATGGCTCCAGGGGGACCAAGGCTGGGAGCTGAACATCCAGGGATATTCAATATTCAGGATAGACAGAAAGGAAAAGGAGGTGGGGTAGCGTTGCTGGTGAGAGAGGAGATTAATGCAATAGAAAGGAAGGACATTAGCTTGGAGGATGTGGAATCGTTATGGGTAGAGCTGTGAAACTCTATAAGGGGCAGAAAATGCTAGTGGGCGTTTCTAAACAGGCCACCTAACAGTAGTAGTGGAGTTGGGGATGGCATCAAACAGGAAATTAGAAATGCGTGCAACAAGGGTAAAACAGTTATAATGGGTGACTTCAATCTACATATAGATTGGGTGAATCAAATGGGCAGGTGTGCTGAGGAAGAGGATTTCTTGGAATGTATGCGGGATAGTTTTCTAAACCAACATATAGAGGAACCAACGAGAGAGCAGGCTATTCTAGACTGGGTATTGAGTAATGAGGAAGGGTTAGTTAGCAGTCTTGTTGTGCGTGGCCCCTTGGGCAAGAGTGACTAATATGGTTGAGTTCGTCATTAGGATGGAGAGTGACATAATTAAGTCAGAAACAAGGGTTCTGAATTTAAACAAAGGTAACTTTGTAGGTATGAGACGTGAATTGGCCAAGATAGACTGGCAAGTGATTCTTAAAGGGTTGACAGTGGATGTGCAATGGAAGGTATTTAAAGACTTCATGGATGAACTACAACAATTGTTCATCCCAGTTTGGCAAAAGAATAAATCAGGGAAGGTAGTGCATCCATGGATAACAAGGGAAATCAGGGATAGTATAAAAACAAAAGATGAAGCATACAAATTAGCCACAAAAAGCAGCCTACCAGATGACTGGGAGAAATTCAGAGTTCAGCAGAGGAGGACAAAGTGCTTAATTAGGAAAGGGTAAATAGATTGTGAAAGAAAACTGGCAGGGAACATAAAAATTGACTGCAAAAGCTTTTATAGATATGTGAAGAGAAATAGATTAGTTAAAACAAATGTAGGTCCATTGCAGTCAGAAACAGGTGAATTGATCATGGGGAACAAGGACATGGCAGACCAATTGAATAACTACTTTGGTTCTGTCTTCACTAAGGAAGGCGTAAATAATCTGCCGGAAATAGCAGCGGACCGGGGGTCAAATAAGGTGGAGGAACTGAGTGAAATCCAGGTTAGCCAGGAAGTGGTGTTGGGTAAATTGAATGGATTAAAGGCCGATAAATCCCCAGGGCCAGATAGTCTGCTTCCCAGAGTACTCAAGGAAGTTGCCACAGAAATAGTGGATGCATTAGTGATAATTTTTCAAAACTCCTTAGATTCTGGAGTAGTTCCTGAGGATTGGAGGGTAGCTAATGTAACCTCACAGGGGAGATGCAATGAGACCTGGGTGTCATGGTATGCCAATCATTGAAAGTAGGCATGCAGGTGGAGCAGGCAGTGAAGAAAGCAAATGATATGTTTGCATTCATAGTGATAGGATTTGAGTATAGGAGCAGGGAGGTTCTACTGCAGTTGTACAGGGTTTTGGTGAGACCACACCTTGAGTATTGCGTACAGGTTTGGTCTCCAAATCTGAGAAAAGACATTCTTGCCATAGAGGGGGTACAGAGAAGGTTCACCAGACTGATTCCTGGGATGTCAGGACTTTCATATGAGGAAAGACTGGATAGACTTGGCTTGTACTCGCTAGAATTTAGAAGATTGAAGGGGGATCTTATAGAAACTTACAAAATTCTTAAGGGGTTGGATAGACTAGATGCAGGAAGATTGTTCCCGATGTTGGGGAGGTCCAGAACAAGGGGTCACCGTCTAAGGATAAGGGGGAATTCCTTTAGGACCGAGATGATGAAAACATTTTTCACACAGAGTGGTGAGTCTCTGGAATTCTCTGCCACAGAAGGTAGTTGAGGCCAGTTCATTGGCTATATTTAAGAGGGAGTTAGATGTGGCCCTTGTGGCTAAAGGGATCAGGGGGTATGAAGAGAAGGCAGGTACAGGATACTGAGTTTGATGATCAGCCATAATCATATTGAATGGCGCTGCAGGCTCGAAGGGCCGAATGGCCTACTCCTGCACCTATTTTCTATGTTTCTATGTTTCTACCCCTAATTCTGTTAGAACTTAGAGAAGAGCGATAGAGGTCCCCCTGTAGAAGTTCAGTCTTAGCAGGGGAAAGTAATATTTAGGAGGAAATGTAGTCCATTTAAGAAGTAAACATAGCTGCAGTTTGTATATTGTTTTTAGCTGTGTATATGTGGGGGAGGGGGGGGGGTACTTTTTAATTTCTTCCCTGTATGGGGAACCCGACCTTTTCCCTGTCGGGTCTCCATTGTTGTTGGGGCGTAGCACCATGGAGCGGCCTCCAACCGGAATAACCTGGGGGCTACAGTCGCGGAGCCTGCGGACTCACCATTGTGTAGCTGGCCAGCTTCGGAGCGTGGAGAGCTGTGGTGGCGCGCAGCTGTGACCCGACTTCGGAGCTTTGAAGGCTCCAGCTGCAGGCCCGGTGGACGGTGACATCGGGAGCTCGCGGGTCCCTGGTGGGAGACCGCTTTTCGGAGCTTCCCCAATGGCAACTTCTCCCGCCCGAATTGTGGGGTTGAAAACGATCCGGAGCAAGGCCTTACATCGCCCAGCGCGGCTTTAACGGCCGTGGGACATGCCATCGCCCGCCGGGGGCTTTAACATTGGGAAGAAATGGAAAACAGGGGAGAGACAATGATTTTGCCTTCCATCACAGTGAGGAGGAGATTTACTGTGATGGATGATTGTGTAAATTGTGTTAATTGGGTGTCTTGGTTTTTTTTCTTGTTGTATGACTGCAGAAACCACATTTTGTTTGAACTTAATTTGAGGTTCAAATGACATTAAACGGTATTGTATTGTATTGTATTGTATTGTAAGTAGTACCCCTCAGCAAAGAGTACCAGAGGAAGGGTAAATTTTTTGGTATCAAAGGGAGAGGTTCATTGATTTGATAACAGCATGACGTGGCATTGAGATTGAGTATTTGTAAACTGTGCACTAGCGTGTTAAATTATTATTGTAAATTGTAAAAATCCAGCAGCATCTTTTTTAGCATCTTTATCGGATCTGAATTGTATAAATACTTTGTGTATGTAAAAAGATTTAGAGTTTGTTAAGATTTAGAGTGTGTTAAGTAAGTAAGTAAGTAAGTAAGTAAGTAAGTAAGTAAGTAAGTAAGTAAGTAAGTAAGTAAGTTTATTGGCCAAGTAAGTTCACGGACCGCTACTTGTATTGTCTGTGTGAGTCCTTAAGGATTTTTGGGTGTTAGACAATTGAAGTAAAAGTGCGTTTGAATTAAATATTTGTATTTGTTTAAATCGGGATTGTAATATTGTTGGAATTCGATTTGTGGAGGTTCAATGAAGGTTCGTATTCTTTCGATTGCTGTGTCGGGGGAGTAGTCGTTCCATTGACCAAGTACACCATGAGGAGGATTAATTAGAGTGTGATTTATTGTCATAATAAGTGGATGCTTGTAGTTTATATTGGGGTGTGTCTGGGTTTACTTGGAATCGGGGGAATAATTTCTTGTTTGATTGTAGTTTTACTTGCGTGGTTCGGGTTTGTTTGTCTGTGTGAACTTAAAGTGTTTTGAGTCTGAGAGATTGTTGCTTGGGAGAGACTACTATTAAGAGCCGGAGCCTTAGTTTGGGAAACCGGAGATTCTTTGTTTGAAGGCTGAGAGTTGATTGAAGTGATTGTTATCTAGCTGATAAGAAAGTTGAGCGAGCAATTGAATAAGAGCGATTGATTTGAATAATTGAATAGGAGCGATTGAGTGGGTCCTTGAATAACGGTTGGGAGAGATTAAAGGAACAATGTGAATCTGCGAGACGTTAGTCATTGTGTGGGAGCGATTTCAGTCGCCTTGGAGTCTGAAAGGAAGGAGCGAGTATTAAATAGGTGTGAGTGCTTGGAATTTTATTTGTATTGTGTCTATTGTGCAGGAGGATGGGGAATGATCCAGAGAAGGACCTATCAAATAATACCTGATAGTCCGATTAGAATAATTTGTGAGAAAATCCTGCATGAAGCAGAGAGATTAAGAATATTATCGGGAAAATTAAATAGAGTTTTGAGGAATGAACTTTGGCCGATAGGAGGGCTAAAATCTATAGTAGGAATAACCTACATAGAGACAATTCTTAGATGGAATTCCACAAGACAATGGAAACAGTGAAGAAGGGAACGAGCTTATTGAAATATGGAGAATGTTACTCACTGAAAGGAAAGTAAATAAATAAGTCATTCTGCTTTCTACTTTAAGTTCAAGCGTTCAAGTTAGGGATTAGAATGGAAAAGAGAGAACTGGTCCTTCTCTGGACATTCCAGAACAGGGAAAGGAAGATAGTGGAAGCCAGCAGCAGGAGCAGCAGCAGGAGAGAACATCAGCTTTAAAAAGAGAAATTACTGAGATGGCTCTTAAAGGTGAGGTGCCGACTAAAATCGAACTTATTAAATTTAGTAAGAGTACTGTGGTTAGCGTGGACCTCGAAGGGAGAGAATGCCAATACATGCAAGGATAGGCAAGTCTTTTTCAGAGTAGAGCCACAGCATTCCTCACAGCACTCTCATGTTCTTAGTTTGGAGACACCATGCACAGCTTGCAAACAGGGCGCTCGGGAGAAGTCAGTGGTATCTTCGACTCCACTAAATTCAAATCCAAAATAGGAAAATCGGGAAATGACTCTCTTGCTCCGATGATTGCTTCCCCAGCGGAGGATAGTGTGGGGGATCAAGGAGCTAGTAGGAAGGTTCCATGGAAGTGGGTACCAAAATTAATTGGGAAAGTGAAAGAATCCTTCCAAAAGTACAGAGATTCCGGTAGCAGAACAAGCAGCTTTTCTGAGGGTGAACAGCAGGAGGATATGAAGTGGCTGATTCTGACATCGATAACATTATAAGATCAGAGCAAATTCCCGACGATATGGTATAGAGCGGATTCCCCGTAGGCAATTCCCTAGTAGGAAGCTGCCTACTCCTCCTTTAGAATTAGATCCCACAGTAGGTGTAAATGATCCCCGGGCTACAGACATATGCATTTCAATGCAACCTGGATCAACGGCAGCTAAATCCTTCCAGAGACCCGTATTAAGGATCCAGAAACGGAAAGTTACTTTGAAGGAAGATAAGGAGGAGGAACTTAAAGCGTGGATAGACATGCCATTCTGAGACGTCAGTGGATCCCTAGAGGTTACAGGGACACTTGGGACCCCGAAGCTAGACTGGCCAGACGATCAGGGGGCAGGGACATTCTGGCAGCAAAATCCATTCCGGTAACCCTGATCTGCCAGCTAATACAAAGTATGAAATCTGAGGGCCGGTCCCACCAGCATGCGCTTGCATGCGGCGAGCGCGACCAAACCGGCAGCGGGGGCCACGCAGTGGTCGGGTGAGTGGCGCGAAGTTGGAGCGAAGTCCGCGGTAAGTTCGCAAGGACAGAGAAGGGACACACAGAGAGGGACACGGAGGCACACAGAGAGGGTCACGGAGGCACACAGAGAGAGGGCCACGGAGGCACATATAGAGAGGGTCACGGAGGCACAGAGAGAGGGTCACGGAGGCACATATAGAGAGGGTCACGGAGGCACGACGTCGAGGCGGTGCGTAATGCGTCGAGGCGGCTGCGGGCCAACAGGCCGTTGCCGCGCGGAATTTTTGAACACGGTCAGTCGGGACCATCTCCGCACAACTCTATACGGCTCCGGCGATCGAAGTGGGACCGGCCCCGGGAGGCCTGACGGCTCAAGCGACCACGTTAGGCTCACCGCATGGAGTCGCATGCTGGTGGGACAGGCCCTTAAGGTAGCTCCCCAGAAACAGAGACCAACAACAAGGAGAAAATGATACTGTCCTGTCCCTTTAAGACACATCTGCTTGCAGGAGGCTAGGAGGGCTTGGGCAAGCAGATACAAAGATCGAACCTGCGGTGGTTAGGTATAGAAGTGGGGAACTGTTATTGTGTTTTTCCAAAATAAAGTTTAGATGCGCAAGTGCTTGACTCAGTATCTTATTGACTGAAACTAGACTGGGGGCAGCTTAGAACGAGCTATTTACAACCTCAGGTTGAATCTGAACAAGTCGCTCTCAGCCCAGTCAACCTGCTGTTGAAATTTGGAGAGCTGTCCCATGTATGGGCCAAGAAACTGGCTGATATAGTTGTAATCATAGATTCACAACCCAATATGCCCGACTCTTCCACCACAGCCTCTAGACACGCTGTTGCTCATTGGCTGGACAGATAGGCCAAAGGTGACATTGCAGTGATGCACCTGGAGGAGGGAGTGGCTCCTGTGATCCAAGTACATGACATCATTGACCGTGTTTGATATTTGAGGAGCCCTGGTAAAACTGAAATCAGTGGACATTGAGACGAAGATGCTCTAATGGTTGGAGTCATATCTTGCTCCAAGGAGCTGAATGGATGTCGGAGCTCAATCATCCTAGTGCTGCTTAGGATTTGCTTAGGATAGTGCCTGGGATTCAATCATCTTCAGCTGCTTTAACAATGACTTTCCTTCCATTATAAGGATATACATACATGGGCACGTTCACTGATGATTGAACAATGTTCAGTTTGATTTGCATCTCCGCAGCATATGAGACAGTTCATGTTTGCATGCAGAATGACATAGAACAACACTCGGACATGGACTGATATGTGGCAAGTGCCATTCATGACACAGAGTACCAGACCATGAGTGTATCGAAAGAGAGAAAGTCTAAGTACCAACACTTGACATTAAGTAACAATACCATTGCTGAGTCCTTCTTCATCTATAACCTGGGCATCACAATTGATTACAAGCTCAACCACACCAGGCGCATACATACTGCAGCAAAACAGTATATTTGAGATATGTTCCCAACGGTGAGTGACTTACCTCATTGTACCTCAGAGGCTTTTCACCATTTACAAGGCACATCATGATAGAATGCTCTCCACACATCTGGATGAATCAATGCCACTGATGCCCATTCCCAAAAAGTAATTAAATTAAGTGACTATAATATGATATAGTTTAACATAAAGAAAGTGAGGTTCTTAAGTCCAAAGCAAAAGTCTTAAATGGGCTTTATCATACCACAAATGGCTTGCATTACCTTAGTGTTGTGGTGCATCTGTACTCAGTGTTCTGTCTAGTGGTAAACGTGGAGGTTAGATGCAGCATTGCATTTCCAGCATATCCTGGTTTTTACATTTCAGTTTACAGGTGTGGGCATCAGGGTTCAGCTAAAGACCAAGGAGGAGATAACTGGCAGCTCTGTGTGGAGCCAGTGGCTAGAAGTGAGCATGATCTGATCACTGACGTCATTTGCATGGGTATGAAGGTTGATCTGGATAAATTAGATTGTGAAACCAGATGAAAAGTTGCATTGGTAGGGAATCAAATACACAGGACTAGATGTTAAGAAGTCCCTTGTGCCAGTAGGTGGGGAGCATTTCACGACATTCATTGATTGCTGAGAGTGGTCGACGCTCAACATCAGGGGGGGGGGGCAGGGGGGGGGGCGGGGGTGGGGGGGGTAGGTATACGTATATCTTGGCCTGGGTAACCTTCAGGACAGTTGGGCACAGGACACATCATCAGTAGTGTACCCTTGCATCACTGGGTGTTTCGGCCTTTTAACACTATACATCCTCCACAAGGGCGGCCCGCTGCAGGATGATCAGCCCTCAGCGCGTGTCCCGTGTCAAACTGCCTCAAAGATTCACCATGACGTATTTGGGGCCCAGCATGGGTCTTTCCGCTTGAGCCAAATCCAACAGCTGCTTCTTTCAGCCGCGTCCAAGAGTGAACTTATGGTCGTTCACAGAGCCTGACCGTGGATTCGAAGCTCCTTCAGCAGTCTGATGGTAGATGACACAACAAATCCTCTGCATCCCACTTCAACTGGATAAACGTTGATGCTCCAGCCACGCTGCCTTGCCTCTGCTGCAAGCTCTGTGTAGCGCAGCTTCTTACGCTCATAGGCCTCCACAACAGAGTTCTCCCATGGAACTGTGAGCTCTATGATGTAAGCAGTCTTCTGTGAAGAAAGGTAACGGGTAACAGCATATATATATATATATATATATAGAGTCAACAGTCAAGTAAAAAGAGTCAAGAGTGTTTAATTGTCATATGCACCAATATCAAAACAATGAAATTCTTACTTGCTGCAGCTTTATTGACTCATTAATCCAGCAACACAACAAATAAATGTACAGTAAACAATAATATAGTAAATTATGTTACACTAGGTAACCAGACCAATCTATAAAAAGAAAATTGTGGTTTGTTGCTGAGGTAGGGTTGTGGTTAGGGTTGTATAATGTGGCTCAAGAGCCTGATGACTGATGGAAAGAAACTGTTCTTGAACCTGGAGGTCACGGTTCTCAGGTCCCTGTACCTTCTTCCCGATGGCAGCAGTGAGATGAGAACGTGGCCAGCATGATGTGGATCTTAGATGATATTAGGTACCTTCTTGAAGTGGTGCTTCTTATAGATCCTTCGATAGGGGAGATCAATAACTGTGATGGGCAGGCAATGTCCACTACATTTTGCCACGTCCTTCATTGTTGGACATTCAAGTTACAAAATCAGGATATGATGCCACCAGTCGGTATACTCTCTAGCATATACCTGTAGATGTTAGAGTATTTGGTGACATACCAAATCTCCTCAAACATGTGAGGAAGTAAAGGCTTTTATGAGCTTTTCTGCATGATAGTATCAATGTGCTGTGCCCAGGGGAGATCTTCAGAAAGGTGTGCACCCAGGAACTTGAAGCCATTGACTCCCTCCACCGCCAACCTGCCAATGAAGACTGGGCCATAGATCCACGGGTTTCCCTTCCACAAGATAATAATGTTCCTTGGTCTTGGCAACGATACGATACAATACGATACTATGGAACCTTATTCATCTCCGGAGGGAAATTGGTCTGCCAACAGTCATAACACAAAACGAGGTACACGAAAACTTGAAATTAAAATTAAATTAAAAGTGAAAAAGAAAGAAAAAGACAAGCGACTGTTGCCTGGCTGCCATGTGCAATGCACCATTCAACCAGATTATTAATCTCCCTCCTGTACTCAGACTCATTGTTAGCCGTTATTCATCCAACAACGGTGGAATCGTTGATGAATTTAAAGAAGGTGTTGGAGATGTATCTAGTTACACAGTCATGGGTATAGAGAGTAAAGCAAGGGACTGACCACGCAGCCTTGAGGTGCCCCTGTGGTGATGGTCAGCAAGGAGGAGTTGTGTAAGAAGGAACTGCAGATGGTGGTTTAAACCGAAGATAGACACAAAAAGCTAGAGTAAGTCAGCGGGACAGGCAGCATCTCTGGAGAGAAGGAATGGGTGACGTTTTGGGTCAAGACCCTTCTTCAGACTGGTTAGGGATAAGGGAAACGAGAGATAGAGGCGGTGATGTGGAGAGATAAAGAACAATGAATGAAAGATATGCAAAAATGTAATGATTTCAAGATAAAGGAAACAGGCCATTGTAAGCTGTTTGTAGGGTGAAAATGAGAAGCTAGTGCGATTTGGGTGGGGGAAGGGATGGAGAGAGAGGGAATGCCGGGGCTACCTGAAGTGAGAGAAATCAATATTCATACCACTGGGCTGTAAGCTGCTCAAGTGAATTATGAGATGCAGTTCCTCCAATTTGCATTTAGCCTCCCTCTGACAATGGAGGAGATCGAGGACAGAAAGGTGTGTGTAGGAATGGGAAGAATTAAAGTGTCCAGCAACCGGGAGATCAGGTTGGTTCAGGCGGGCTGAGTAAAGGTGTTCCGCGAAAAACTATCGTCCAGTCTGCGTTTGCTCTCGCCGATATAAAGAATTCACATCTTGAACAATGGATCCAGTTGATGAGGTTGGAGGAGGTGCAAGTGAACCTCTGCATACCCTGAAAGGACTGTCATAGTCCCTAGACTGAGTCCAGGGAGGAGGTATAGCGACAGGTGTTTCATCTTCTGCGGTCGCGGGGGAAGGTACCCGGGGAGGGGGTGGTTTGGGTGGGAAGGGATGGGTTAACCAGGGAGTTGCGGAGGGAACGGTCTCTGTGGAAGGCGGAAATTGGTGGAGCTGGGAAAACGTGGCTAGTGGTGGGATCCCGTTGGAAGTGGCAGACATTTTAGGAGGATTATGTGTTGTATGAGACGGCTGATGGGGCGGAAGATAAGGACTAAGGGGATTCTGTCTCTGTTGTGACTAGGGGGAGGGGGAGCACAGGCTGAGCTGCGTGGTACTGAGAAACACGAGTGAGGACCGCATCTATGATGAGAGAGGGGAACCCCTGTTCCCTAAAGAATGAGGACATATCAGATGTTCTAGTACGGTACATCTCATCTTGGGTGTTGTTGCCAATTTATAGTGGTTGATGTCTGACAATCAAAGAATTGAGGAAACAATCGCATAGAGACGCAGTTCCCTGAGTTTGACAATAAGCAGAGAGGCGATGAGGTTGTTGAATGGCAAGATGTAGTTAGTGAATAACAGCCTGGCATACCTTTCTTGTTGTCTGCGTAGTCCAGTGAAAAGTGGAGAGGCAGCAAGATCTCATCAGCTGTCGATCTGTTATGGTGGTAGGTGAATTGGAGTGAATCTAGGTCCTTACTTGGACAGGATATGTGTCATAAGCAACCTTTCAAGACACTGCATCACAGTGGATGTGTGTGCCACAGGTTGGTTATCATTGATACATGTAGGAAGGAACTGCCGATGCTGGTTTAAACCGAACTCCAAAATGCTGGAGTAACTCAACGGGACAGGCAGCATCTCTGGATAAAAGGAATGATGCTGCCTGTTTCGCTGAGTCACTCCAGCATTTTGTGTCTATCATTGAGACATGATACCTTGTTCTTCTTTCTTGGCCACCAGTATTATCGATGTCCTTTTAAAGGTGGTGGGGCCTTGGACTGTAGTAGTGAATTGAAAGTGTCGGTAAAAACACCAGCCTGTTGATCCTTGCAGTTTTAAGGATAGGGTAAACCATCAGGACCGGACACTTTGTAAGGTTTTACCCTCGTAAATGGTCTTCTGAAATCGCCATCAGAGATTGAGATCCCACAGGACAATTGTTTTACTCTTTACTAATTAAGAAAAATAGAGTACTACATTATTAAGCACCTACATTAAAGAATTTAAAAAATGATAAAGGGTGATTAAAATTGATAATGAATAAAATAGCAAAATTAGTGAGAAATACCCTCTAAATAAACCTAATGCCCATTTATCAATGTGCAATTTATGCATAAAAGGAACTTAATCCTGATTAGTCTGTAAAAAAAGGCACAAAGTGCTGGAGTAACTCATGATTATTTCTCAGTGAAATTGTCGATATTAGAAAATTGGCCTAGTGCCAGTTGCTAAGCTGATGGTATCACAGGTCATGCATCACTTCAATTGCTGATATAACTTGCAGCCACTCAGATCAACCTATGACCTTTACTGAACACCTGCATTAAAACCAGGAGCGCACTGTGATTAGGCAACAACTAAGGGATCTGCAGGGTGTCACTGACGTTCTGCATTTAACACGGTCCGGGAACAATGGAATCTGCATCACTGATATCCATTCAATATTCACAGCCTTTTTATACGATTCATAAAAGCAGCATTTTCTGGCCCTTCATCATCCCACATCTCTTAGTGGTGTAAGGTCACTCATGACATGGGATTTTGTCAAACATAAGACACACAGACGATCATTGTCCATCATTTTCCTAGAATTATCCTTATATTCATGCAGCTGTTCTTTGACTGAAACATAGAGAATACCTTTGAGGCTGGAATTTATACCAAGGGAACAGTGCAGTAACAAAAGGTCTGCTTGACTTTTTCAAGCACTCTATGGGTATTAGAACATACAAGTCTCTTTTTAAGCATATGATTCTGTGTGAAAATCATCCCAAGCACTATTTTGAATATATTGTGATTAATTTCACGATTTTGGCTATTCAGCATGTGTATAGGGCACAAGCGTATGAGTAAAATCCAATTTGTAGGTAAAAGCTGTGCAGGTATGTACAAAGGTTTGATAGTAACGGTAACTATGGGGGATGAAATTGTTTTGAATGATTATGAAAATGTTTTGAAGGATAAGGAAATGGCCAATGCCCATGTAACAGTCACACTGAGCTCATCAGGGCTGAGTGACTAGGTCAGAGCAAAGGATGGCTGCCAGGAGACAATGGGTGAATTCTCACCATCTGCTGCTAAATGCTGGTTTCTCCATCTCAGTTAAAAATGTTAGGTCAATTGAGTCATTAGCTGAATCATTAAGGTATGGTTTGGCAATGCCGATGTCAAATCTGAAGTGCACATTGATTGAACTCACAATTACATAGAACATAGAAAAATACAGCACAGTAACTGGCCCTTTGGCCCACTAAGTCTGTGCCTAACATGATGACAAGATAACTAATCTCTTCTGCCGGCACATGATCCATATCCCTCCATTCCCTGCATATCTATTTGGCTCTCTAAAAGCTGTTTAAAATGCAACTATTGCATCTGGCTCCACCGCCAGCACCCCTGGCAGCATTTTCCCGGCACCCACCACCCTCCGTGTAAAAACCTTTTCCCTTGCCCCACACATTACCTTAATACATCCATCTATCCATCTATCCATCCCTCCCTCCCTCCCTCCCTCCCTCTCTCTTTTTTCTATTTGTGCAAAAATGGCATGGCACTTTTTGCCCCCTTAATCACCATTCTCATGTGCTGTGAGTGCAACAAGTTTCGTTCCGATTGGTGGTATATTTTAAAAGTTATCAAGGTTTCAAAATCGTTAAAAATGCGCATGCTCAGATTGCTGTCAGTCGCCGCCATGCAGATTTGTCTCTTCTCGTGTCACTCAGGAAGGGGCGTCGCTGGCACCATTGCCGCACTAATTGGCCGCGTCCACTGTCAATCGGCTGGAGGTCGCCATGGTGAAGGAGTGGCACCGCTGTCCGAGGAGTTGCGGCAGCGCAGTACCTGGGTACTGGGTACCTGGGGAGGGTGGTGCCCACAGGTTGAGCCCGGGGACTGGGCCTGGGCTGGAACCAAGGACGAACCTGGGTCCGGGGTCAGGGATGAACCAGGAGATGAAGTCGGGACCTAGACTGGAGCCCAGGCGGTGGCCGAGCTGAGGGCTGGAGTCGTGCCCAAGACCGGGGCCTGGTCAAGGTGTACCAGGGAGGGAGGAGGTATGGAGGGAGAGGGGAGAGAGGAATGAGGGAGGGGAGGGAGAGGGAGGGAGGAGGAAAGAGAGGGAGGGAGTGGGGTAGAGGGGGGGTGGAGTGCATGGGGGTAGGGAGGGGGTAGAAGGGGTCCGAAGTGATGGGCAAGGTGGGATAGAGCGGAGGAGTAGAGGGAGAGGGGGGGAGGAGAGAGAGAGGGGGACAGGGAGGTGTGGGTTTGATGGGATGGGATAGGCATGAGTGGTGGAATATTGCGTTGGTGAATAGGTTGTGTTGGGGGTCCAGTCCTCCCTTGTGACACTTAGTCTAGTGTTCTCTATTATGTAATATCAGATTATAATTTCAGGTCAGGTCGGGGGGAGTTCCCCCCGCCACCAGTACCATGTAATCCCGTGCTACCTGTTCCATGGTCAGATAGTAGGCGACTAAACCGGGTGCCCCACCTGGTTTGCCAGGTGAGGAGGAGGCTGTGGACCCCCAGCAGGACGAAAAACAAGATGGATGAGCTTCTAGCGAGCCAACGGCCATCCACACTTCAGTAGAAGTTGCAATCACTGTCATACAAAGCATTGTAAGGAATGATGATAAAGCACACACACCAAAACCCTATACTTCTAGCAGCGAAAGTCAGCAGGAACTGGAGGACAGAGATGTGTGGTGCGTCCGTCACCGTTCCCGTTGGAAACCAGCACCACTGTGTCACCAATGTTTTCAATGATGATGAATGAATTTTGAATTTCGTATGCACAGAAGATTGAATCTTTACGTTTCCTAAGTGGCAAATAAGTCAGTAATGCATGGATTTATGTATCGATACATGTTGTATCGATACATTTCTGTAACTATGATTTTAAAAGGATATCACCATTAATGAAAAAACGGCATAAGGGATCAAGAAATGAAGGTGTAATGAGGTATGGACGCAAAATCTAGAAACTTTGATTGAAAAACAGGAGGCAGAAATCTTGAGTCTAAAGAAGGGTCCCCACCTGAAACATCATTTATCCATGTTAGTATGAAGAAGGGTTCCGACCCAAACACTCTTTTATCCACATTTTCCAGAGCTGCTGCCGGACCCACTGAGTTATTCAAAAACATTGTGTCCTTTTTTTAATAGAAATCTATACCTATCTTCCACTGAGCTGCATATGCCAGATTATTTTCAGGTTTCAAAATAACATTTGCCAAGATTGAAGTCTACATGATAAAACGGTCAATGGTAGCATAAATATAAAATTGGTTTATTCCCTTCTGGTGCTGAGGTGAAAGCTCAGAGGTACTTAAGGTGTATAAAACTAATGATATATAAACCAAAGGTGAACAGAATTAAGAATACCATGAGGATATTTTGGAATCTGGAATGCACTTCCTGCTGATGTGGTGGAAACCTGTTCCAATATGGCTTTCAAAGGGGAACTGAATAAATATATAATAAATGTGGAAAAGTTTGCAAAGCTACGGAGAAAAGACCCTGTGGAGGAACGATTAATCTGCAGACATGATGTGCTGAATGACTGCCTTCTGTGCAATAAATGCTCTCTGATTATATCTTACTCATGTTCAGTGCCTTAATTTATAAAGCTCAAGACTCAATAGGTACTTTTTGAACAAAAAGATCAAACTGCTGGAGGAATTCAGCAGGTCAAGCAGCATCTGCGGAGGGAAATTGGACAAAAATGTTCAGGGTGGAGCCCTTCTTCAGATTCGGTCCCGTTCTGAAACATTATCTGTCGATTTCCCTCCACGGATGCTGCCTGACGCATGTTGCCTGATGCTGAGTTCTGCAGCAGTTTTTTTTTACTTAAGCTCCCAGCATCAGCAGGCTCTCATATTTCTGTGCCTTTTTTGTACCACTTTCTTAGGTTCTGTCAATTTCAACAAAGTATGGATGTATATCACTCGAGCTCTCTGTTTAAGTACCTCTTATAGAATTATTCGATGTGACTAAGTACAGTAAATCCTGTTTTGACCACTATGGACAGATGGGCTCTGCATTGTAAATTTTCTTGGATTCTATAAATGGTATAATTCTAAACTGGGTGCACTATAGGTACTGTATATAAATCTTCTGAGATGGCAGGACAGGTTGTGAAAATGCATAGTAAAGCATACCACTGAAGGTACACAGGCAAGGTTCATTGGGGGCACGCTGATTTGGCTAAGACTCTAAAGTTGCATCAAATTCCGGACACTGTATTTTAGGAATGGCCTCGCGGGAAGCTATAGTTGGTTTCCTTGAAAGCAAAAAAGGTTGAAAGCAGATCTAATGGCTGAGTACAAAATCTTAGACTGGGTAAATGGACCAAAAAAACTTCCCAGATGGTTAAGTGGCATCGGAGCATAAATTTAATGGGATTCCAAAAAGATCCACGGCAATATGAGGAAAATGTTTCCATGCAGCGAGTATTTCAGTGCACAACCTAAATATTTATCAGATTCATTATCTGAAAATATACTACAGTGAAAATGTTGTACAACTCTGGGATAACAGAGGGGGTATGATGTATTGTTCTGTAGAGAGCAAGTACATACTTGATGGTTGAAAGTGCTCCTTCTGTGCTGTAACAGTCTTATTATTCCATGTATTTTTGTGAGGTAATGTTTGGTAGGGTTTATATGTCATTTAGAAGTCAATCCAATTTACATAGAAGATAGAGTTTTCCAATTTCTCAGTAGTTTGCAAAAAGCCTCTATGAATGGTGGTAAATGAGATATTTAAGGGATGTGGAACAAAGATGAGTAAACCAGCAAAGATCGGCTGTGATCTGATTGAAGATTGAAACGGGCTCAAGGAGTTTAATGATCTACTGCTGTTTCTATATAGCTTGCCATTCATTATCAAAACCTTTTTTAAGTATCAGAGACTTTTAAAAATTCTGATTTTCGTTCAAAGCACATTTGATCAATCACAGGCTGTACTTATGTTTTAAATTTTACCCATTCATTTGTGTTTTGTACTTCTATTGCAGCTAAACCCATTATAGTTTGTTGAAGATACTCAGCAGAGTCCTTAACAGCTTACTGCCTTCCCACCTTAAGTTGACCAAGGGAGCAATCAAGGGCTGCTAAACACGAACGTGGAGTTTCAGAACCCTCACAAATATATTGCTGCCTGCTCAGTCTAGTAGAGGTCGATAATTGTGAAGGAAAGGTAATGCAAGTAAGAAAGAAATTATGCCCAGAAATTGGATTTCATATTTTTGGCACCTAAACTATCATTGTCAGTGCCACCATGATCAAATTGAATGTCATCTCCAAAAAAAAAATCAAAATAATGGCCACAAATAATCATGAATCAATGTTAATATAGGTTTGATGGAAAAATATATGCAATATAATTTATGTGGGTCTTAAGCAATGAACTTCTAATTTATGAAAGCGATCAAGGGAGTCGGCCCTTAAAGCACATTTCCAATGGCAGCAAGAATAGATGTTTTTTTCTGCTAAGGAACTTAGAGATCCTGGATAAGGCATGGAGAGAACTCCAAAGATCTTCAAGTGGCATATTGATGTGCTGCTAAAGAGCTACATTCAAGGAGTGCAAACACATATAAAATGGAATAATATGAAGAACAAAATTAAGGTAAGTTTGATATTGGCAATCAAATTTACGTAAGAGATATAAAATTGTCTTACCTGACATGGGGCAATAAAAATAATAGTATGTAGCTTCTAGAATTTGACTCTATAAACTTGGAAAGAAATGTTATTTGCTGGAAAAAATTGACTACCTTGGTCTCCTGGTTAAACTATGTTTCATAATGTTTGCGACTCTTCTGCTGGGTGGCCAGTGGTTATGTTGAATGATGTGGATTACATAAGAAGAATGCACGAGTCTTGTGAGCAGACACTGTACATTAAGTATTAAGCCGAGATACAGATATTTCTGTGCAAGAGCTGAACAACAGAACCAATTTATTTTACCATATAACCAGATAACCATATAACAATTACAGCACGGAAACAGGCGCTCTCGGCCCTTCCAGTCCGTGCCGACCATTTGTTTTCCCCTAGTCCCATCTACCTGCACTCAGACCATACCCCTCCATTCCCTTCACGTTCATATACCTATCCACTTTACTCTTAAATGTTAAAATCGATCCTGCCTCCACCACTTCTGCTGGAAGCTGATTCCACACAGCCACCACCCTCTGAGTAAAGAAGTTCCCCCTCACGTTACCCCGAAACCTCTGTCCCTTAATTCTCATGTCATGCCCTCTTGTTTGAATCTTCCCTACCCTCAATGGGAAAAACGTATCCACGTCAACCTTGTCTATCCCTTTCATCATTTTAAAGACCTCAATCAAGTCCCCCCTTAACCTTCTGCGCTCCAAAGAATAAAGACCTAACTTGTTCAACCTTTCTCTGTAACATAGTTGCTGGAACCCTGGCAACATTCTAGTAAATCTCCTCTGTACTCTCTCTATTTTGTTGACATCCTTCCTATAACTAGGCGACCAAAATTGTACACCATACTCCAGAATTGGTCTTACCAATGCCTTGTACAATTTATAATATTTATAAAATTGTACAATTTATAAATAATATTTCAAAAGATAATATTTTTTTTTTAAAGTGACAATATTAAAATTCTTTACAAATAAACTACATGTGTTTGTGGTGGAGGATTCATTTGAATTCTCTGAATTAATAGAGTTACTTGAATTCAACACAGAAATATATTAAGTATGATTACATTGGTGCTTAAAAGTTGACATATTAATCAAAATTAAGCATTAAAGCATGAATTTGTAGCAAAACAAGGACTTTCATTCCAATCTTGAACAGATGTACAGGGCATGTTCTTTACAATTATAAGCACAATATTCCAGTAAGGCTGTTTTATCTTCCCAACAAGAACAGAAAACTTATCAGATTAGTGACCTAACTATGCAAACTATGAAGACTTTGAATCTCTATCTCTAGAATGAAAATTGCACTGTTGCATTTGGTATCAGCAGCACAGTTTTAGTTTGGGGAAAACAAATTTGGATTTTTTTTATCTTGAATTATAAATCCCCCACCAGTGTTATAATTATGCATGTGTTGATGTTAGGTGAAGACAGGATTGGATTTAGCTGTTGAGGGCAAAGTCAGTAATAGCCTGTTCACTAATCAACTTTCACAGACAAACAATGACCACTTGGCTGCATGATATCTTCAAAGTTATTTGGAAACAAGAATAAGAGCATGGGGGAATTTTACTTCGGAGTCACGTGGGTGATTCCGTGAAGAAGGCCCGCCAGTGCGCATGCGCGTCATTACGTCAGACGCCTGGGAGCGCAGCTCCACCAGTGGTAAGTTAAAAACTCGCAGGTAAGTTTTTTAAACTACGCTGCGAACGTTCCCTAAGTTCCATAAGACTAGTTTCAGGAGCCAGCGGGAACATGGAAAAATCAGTCTAAGGGAGGTCGAGGCGTGCCACCGACAAAGTCAGAGAAACTGACCGCGGGACTGCAGCCAGTGGGCGGGCACTTACGCCGGCTCCAGAACTGCCGACAGTACAACCAGCGGCAGCGACTCCGGTGCCACGGAGCACCATGGGCACTCTAGTCGGGAGGAAGGCCAAAAGAAAGTCGGTAAGGCCTGTCGACTCTGATGAGTCAGGCCAAGAGGACTCTCCTCCCACTATGAAAGACGTCTGGGGACGTCTAGACAAAATGGAGCACCTCATGGAAAGGATACTCCATCATGAGGTGTTCCAACCAGGTGCTAGGAGTGCATTGTTCTCCTATTTATGGCAGGGGTCTGGACAACATTCTGTCGGATTTCATCCATTGGTGTTCCGATTCATGAAAGGTACTTTGGCAATGGGCTCCAATTACATCTCTGTCTCTCCAAAAACGAACACATAAAGTGGTCATACTCATGGCGCTCGTTTTAGTGCAATGGATCCAGACATTGCAAAAGCTATGACTGGACAGCATGCATTCTTCTGTAGATAATACTACATTTTATGTATATGATCTAATCAAACAAAGCAGGCCAAGGATATCCGGGACACATCAGTCACAAAAAACCTCATAGAAAGGTGTCGGTACAGACCATTTCTAGATGGCTGAAACAGGTTTTGGATTGTGCTGGAGTAGACACTGATGTGTTTAAATCTCACTCCACCAGGGCGGTATCAAGATCCGCAGCGAGGGCACTGTGGACATCCCTTTAGACCAAATCCTCGGGGCCGCAGGATGGTCCAGTGAAGGGACTTTTCAACGGTTCTATAACAAACCTGTCCTCACGACGGAAGGATTTGGGCATGCTATTTTAGGTTCTGTTTTATAATTTCCCCCTGGGAGGGGGGGGTCGTTATTGTTCCTTTTTTGTTATTAAAACATTAATTTGTATAATTCAAACAATGTTCAATACATTATTTGCTTATCCTATGTCAACCGAAGCAGTGTCGTATGGAACTGGATCTACGGCATGAAATCACAGAGCTTTGAAATCTTCACGGAATCACTCACATTACTCCGAAGTCAAATAGTAAGATTAAATGAGAACTTACCAGTTTGAAGTTTGATCTTTATTTTATGAGGAGTTACGGTGAGCGATTACGTGCCCTCCGCTCTCGGCCCTCATAATCGCAAAGATCATCTGGTAGTTCTAGTCTTCTGAGTCTTACTATATTACTTCAACTGTGGTTACTGTGATTTCACACCGCTGCGTTGAAGATTGACGCGCATGCGCACTGGCGAGCCTTCTTCACGTAATCGCTCACCGTAACTCCTCATAAAATTAAGATCAGACTTCAAACTGGTAAGTTCTCGTTTAATCTTACTATTCTAAAAGGAAAGAGTTCAGATTTCACACATTGCATTTTTATTTCTGTTCAGTGTTTGTCATTCACATTGTGTTACAGAACATCATTATTTTGTAAAAAATTGTATTAACTTGAATATTAATTTAAATATTTTCTGAGGACATATGAACCTGTTTTTTCCACATAATTTTAGTTGCCACCTTGTCCCCTCTGCCTTGTGGAACAGTGAATTAACAGTTTTTACATAAAGCATCACTCCAAAGTCCAAGGGTATTGTGCTGCAAACCAAAATATAATTTCTTCCCCTGAATTTTAAGTCATAGGTTACCAGGTCTTTGGACAGTGCTAAGTATTTTTACACGTACAATGTCAAATTACAATGTTGCTTCTTTTTCATTGTACAATGATAAAATCCACATAGTAGTACATCCAGATTCGGAAGCCAGGCTTTGGTTTTGATTGTTACCTAACGGATGTTGAAGAAATCTCTGGCATTCTACCATTTTGGACAGTGATTTATGCGTTCCACTATCTGATCTTTATGCCAGCAATCTCACCAGGGGTTTGATTTGATTTCCCAGCAGTGAAGGAGGTGGCTCCTGCCACCTTGGATGGTTCTGCATCAGATGATGGTTTTCTGCATTCTCCTTGTTAGGTCTGAACCCGGTGGCATTTTCATGGGGTTTCTCATGAGCTGTGGTTTATTTTGTCAGGCTGAACAGAACATTGAAAAACGCGTCAATGACAAAGTTAAACGTTTACTTCCAAAATCACACCATTAAATCTGTCATTTTGTGTTTCCCTACCTGCATTTATGGCCCAGTAATAGCCTTTTCTATTGTTGGCCTGTTTAAATCTTTTCACTGACATTAGTAAAGATCCTGCTTGCATTTTTATTTGCAGTGATATTTACAAGGTTCAAATGATCATGCATGTACATATTTGTACAGCTGTCCTGCATTAGTATATTTACTTCCATTAAAATAATATAAAATAAATTCATGCAAATAGATTAATATAGCAAGACAATTTAATATTGTCTGAAGAAGGGTCTCGACCCGAAACGTCACCCATTCCTTCTCTCGAGAGATGCTGCCTGTCCTGCTGAGTTACTCCAGCTTTTTGTGCCTATCTTCAATTTAATATTTAATTGTTTATCTTTTTAATAACATTCGATAGGTTAGATCATCAACATGATTGCTAATATTTGAACAATAACTCTGCTGTGATGCCGACACATTACAAAATACATTTGCGTGCTGTGGATTAACTGGGGGGAGAAAGATTTGTCCTGTCTGCATTGTCCCTCCAGGAACTGTCAAGAGGATTCTTAAATGGTGTTTTCTTCACTTTGACCGATTTTCAGTGAGATGAAAGGAAAATAAATGAATGCCACATTATTAAATCGACATTTTGAGGCTATTGACACCAGAATTCACACTTCTTGGAATTCAAAATATGTTAAATTTGGGAGATTTAATTAGATTAATAATCTCAAACAGGTGAGATGCAAAACAGATCTCACCGCATTGAACATCCAGTAATTTAAAACCGTTCTTCCTAAGCGTTCCTTTCATATCAAAGATTATTCAGGAATTCCTTTTTTATTTGTAATGCTGCAGATTTTACTTACAGTTTTAAATAAATGGGCTTTATAATGTGAAAGCGCCTCAGGTCTCTCACATTTATGCGAGGTTTTCTCATCAAAATTTGTAGCACTGAATATTTTAGTGCAAGAATGTAATGGTTGAAAGTCTGAATTTTAGTTGAAGTTGACGACTCCAAATTTTGATTTTACCTCAAGGAAATAAAGGTTGAACCTGCAGGTTTTGCGTTCAAGTGCTGATTAGATGTAACATATTGTGGAACATGATATTGGACACCTCACCGCTATTTTCGCTGAAGGCGTAAAGACTTGTGATTGGCCCATATAGAAGAATGGGGCCTGAAGTAATATAGTGGACATCTAGACAATGGACAATAGACAATAGACAATAGGTGCAGGAGTAGGCTATTCAGCCATTCGAGCCAGCACCGCCATTCAATGTGATCATGATCTAGGATGTGTCTCTACATATCCTTGTGGGGGAGATTCAAATGAAACAGGGTGTGCTGCACATAGAGATGCCATCTAGCCCGCCTTTACCTTTCTCCTGCGGCAGTTGGTGCTGCGTTGCCCCGTCTCCTTCTCCTCTGGTTAAGATGGCAGTGACATTGATTGAAGGTGAAGATTGGTGCCTGTGAATGGGCTGTGTGCTCCCCCTCCCCCCCCACCCATCCCCCCCTCCCCCCATCCCCCCCCCCTCCCCCCCTTTGGTCCATTGAGTCTATGCTAACTACTATGCACCCACCCATACAAATCCTACACCAATCTTATTTTATTCCCTCCATATTCCCCCCACCTCCCCTCAAATTCTACCTCTCTTTACCTAGTCAAGAGGGAAATATTATAGGTCACTGCCACCAAAGGTTTTTAAATTGTTTTTAAATATCTCAGTGAAATTAATTAAAACATCAAGATGAAATAAAAAATAATAAAATAAAATAACTTTAGGAAAGGGTTTTCATTTCTACACCAATCACAATGGCCAAAATGTTGAGGGATATGAAGCTACTCTGGGCTTTGTCAGAGGATTCAGTAGCGAGTCCAATGGAGGAGAGGGAGGTTAGGTGCACCAGCATCTTTCTTCCAACTCACTTCCAATTTCCACATTCCAAAACACTGGCTTGGAAGTTGTATACAAGCTAAATAGAGAACAATGGAAAAGTATGATCCAGACCATATTGTAGAATGTACCTAAAGAAAATCAAGAAATTGAGTTTTGTAAAATATTCACCTTATTGTCCTTACTTTTCTTGTTTTCTATATGCCTAATTTACTATTCCACAACTAAAACACCAAAACAACCTCCCAACCAAGGGGCTTGCAACATTTCACTTTTGACATGGAATACGATTCAGCTGTGGTGCAGACAGCATGATCTTGTACCTCTCCGTGTCTTCTAATTCCTCAGTCAAATAACTGCTAGAAAATCTAACCACCAAGCACACTGCTGACTGTTGTGCTTTTTTTCTGCAAATTGTACGGGAAGGTTTATAATAAGAAGTGATCAATTCTTAAATAGAGGCTTAGCTTGACTTTTTTTTATTTTGAACTGTGCATATTTATGTTTACAGTGTCATCATATAAGACATGGTCACATCAGAGACTAAATGTTGCAATGATAGGGGGTGTTTAATAAAATTGAATATATCGCAAATTCCCATGCAAAGCCATGCAATCTGCTTAGCGTGAAAATTATTAACTGGATGGAAAATTAATTTGTGATATATAAACCTTGACATGTGCACCTACTTGGTGAAGCATTCATTTTTAATAAGAATTCATTTTGTTTAGTTTATTGTTGTCATGTGTACATAAATACAGTGAAAAGCTCGGTCTGCATGCTATCCAGTCAATTCATACAATGCAATAGGTCCTCTTCTGGAATGAGCACATCTTGCAACTTTCTAGTTGCTAAAAATTCTGATCTTGGTCATAGAGTCCTGGAGTCAGAGAGTGATACAGAGTGGAAACAGGCCTTTGGCCCAATGTCCACACCAGCCAACATGTCCCAGCTACACTAGTCCCACCTACCTGCATTTGGCTCATATTCCTCCAAACCTGTCCTATCCATGTACCTGTCTGACTGTTTCTTAAACTTTGTGATAGTCCCTGCTTGAACTAGCCCCTCTGGCAGCTTGTTCCATACACCCACCACCCTTTGTGTGAAGAAGTTACCCCTCAGATTCCTGTTAAATCTTTTCCTCTTCACCTTAAACCTATGTCCTCAGGTCCCCAATTCCCCTACTTTGGGCAAGAGACTCTGTGCATCTACCCGATCTATTCCTCTCAAGATTTTATACACCTCTATAAGGTCACCTCATTCTCCTGTGCTCGAAGGAATAGAGTCCCAGCCTACTCAACCTTTCCCTACTGCTCTGACCCTCATCCTGGTAACATCCTTGTAAATTTTCTCTGTACCCTTTCCAGCTTGACAACATATGTAATTATGAGATATGACATATGAGATATGTAATTCCTTAAATTCTCACTTTAAGGCCCAGTGTTCTATCAACACTGGTTTGATGAAGAAGGGGATTGGTCGGTCTAAGTAATGACGTTGACTCCTTCTACCACTGCTCTGTGCAGCTGCTGCAGGTAGTATTCTTGTTTCCAAACCTGAGTCCTCTCTTCAGAAAATCGAACTCACTGACTAAACTGGCACTCCCGGATAATACTGAAGTATTTTCAGGGAGTGTATTTTAGAATGTGATGTAAATCATTTTTCCGGGTGGGTATAAAATACCCCAAGGTGTCCTTTGAACAAGAGCAGTGGAGACTCTGCCCAGTAGTTAGCCCTTAACCAACATGTAGTCTTTGCTATGTGTGGATCATGTTGTGCACATTATTGTGTAATTATTGTGTTGTCAATGTTATGGGCCTGTCCCACTTAGGCGACTTTTTAGGCGACTGCAGGAGACTATACAATTGCCACATGTTTGCGGATGGTCGCCGGGGAGTCGCTCTCATGGTTGTGAGAAATTCCCGCATTCTGGGAACTAGTCACAGCCTCATTATGGTCGTCACAAATTTTTCAACTTGTTAAAAAAATTAGCGGCGACTAGAATTAAGCCACCATGGAGAGTAGCGAGAATTCCCGTGCCATAGGTGGATCGCCAGGAGGTCCTAGTGGGTTGCCAAGCGGCCGAAGGTTCTCTTAGGTTCTCGTTGGTTGTAGCTGGTGCTGACTGGTGAATTTCAATGGCTCATTGGGAAAAAAAAACCGTAAGCAGTAGTTTTCAGAACCAAGGGTAACCAACCGGTAATGTTAAATGTCCGCCGAGCTTCACAGCTGTGTATCTCTGGCTTCCTAAAAGTTTTCTCCTTCCCCCTCCTTCTCCCCCCTTCTCCCCCCTCCCCCCCTCTTTTAAAGGTCTTACTGTACACAGCGCCACCCTTCCTGTTGATCGCAGTATCACCTTCGCTTTGCACCGTGTGAATTCCACTCAGACAGCGCTCCCCCTGCTTGCCCTGTCCCCTGCCTGCATAACGGGCTGGTGAAGGAAGCGATGTGTGTGTGTGTGTTTCACTCTGACAGTCGCCGTTCCAGTTGCCTGTTTTTCATGCGACTGCTGGCAACTTGGCAGTCGCCTGAAAAATTGCCTAAGTGGGACAGGCCCATTACTTATGAAGTAATTACACTTGAAAAGAACTCAAGAGGTCCTGATATTGTGAAACATTCTACACAGATGCAAGTTCCTTCATTTCTTTGAGTTCTCAGCAATCAAAGAACAAAATATTGTCGCTGTTCATTCCAATGAATTAAGTTAAACAACTACCAGTCAGGTAATATACACTGCTGTCCACATTCCAACAAGGGGTTTGGTCTCCACATGAATATCACCTATCTGTGTATTCCAGGGATGCTGCCTGACCTGCTGAGTTACTTCAGAACTTTATGGCCTTTAAGGGGTTCCTTCAGCCAAGTACTGTGATAGAACTTGTATAATTCTGTGTGCATTTTTATGCTGTCAGGATTGTGCAGCCTATGCATGGGAAATATAGTATTTAATTCCACTTCATCTAACCTCAACACACAATGGTATGGTAATGTAAGCATAAATATCTTTCAAAATCAATCTTCAAGATCAAAAAAGCTAGATTTTCAGCATTATTCTTAATAATGCAAAACAATTCTATCATCATTACATCTGATAACAATATGTCAGAATGAGAAAACATAATTTTTAATTATCACAATTTATGACATTTTAAAAAAAGATGACAAAGTCATTAACCCCTGCTGCTTCCTATAAAAATCTGGGAAGATGTGAAGTGGCATCTTATAACTTGAAGCATTATGCATTTGATACTGAAATAAAACTAGATTATACTTCCTTATATTTCCCGCAAAGGTAAAAAAAACAAATAATTTAACAATTCAATTGTGCATTTTGGATGTCTCTGTATGTAACATATATACAAATGAATTTCCTTGGAATTCACTGTTTAATGCATTGAAATATTGCTGATCAAATTCAGTAACTCACACAACAAATTCAAAATATTTCCAACACTTTTCACAATAAAATTGACAGAACTGTGTTATCTTCAAACCAAAAACATATTTCTTTTTTGTAGGAGAAACAATGATAATTTATAATTGGAAAAGCCACGTGCTGAATTTAAGGTATCGTTTAATCTTTGGGTTCACATTTTCTTTATAGCTCAATCACACTTCACTCTTTAACGTTATTGACTCCAACTAAAGCAAGTAATTGGATTCCCGTTTTGAAATTATGTTTGAGTAAGTAATTATTTTTAATTACAGTTCTGTTAAGAAAGGGTTAACTGTATTATATTACTAGATAATTTTGTGCAATAACTTATTTATCTATCATTTCTGAAATACTGGTGTACACATGCACTCAAGCTTGCTCAGTTTATCTTTATTGTAGTTTTGCGCAAAAATAAATGTCATGCAATAATTTAAGGCATCAACCATGTACTATTTTTTAACTGTGCATCACATTTTGGTGAGTGACACCAAATATTGTGTAGATCAAGACTAAATATTGCAGAGTCTGGTCATAAACTTCGACATTGTATAGTTTGTCGGCACTTAAACTGCTGTATACACGAGCAAGTTTCAGGATACTCACAATATCAGTGATTTACCATTGCAAATATGATTATTCTGTCAAAATAGAGAGAAATCTACCAGAGAACAAAGTAGCTATAAGAAGCTTCTTCAGGCTGGAAGGATTTTGCTGTTCTTCTCATGGATTAGGTGTCATTCTATTCCCTTGAGGAGAAACATGGATTTGCAATTCAGTCCATTTGCAGAGCCTTTATATGCTTGTGTAATGGACAAACACCAAGGGAGTACATGTTACCAAAGAAATTCCATTGAAGAATAAAGTCTTGACACTGGCAAGTTGTAATTACAGAGTATGTGGAGTTGTCTAACATAATATGTCAATTAAATATTAAATCAGTGTCAGTAGACTAGTATAGCTATCAATCAAGATAGTTATTTATAGGAAACAGAATAACATGAATATTTACTGTTTATTTTCATAATAATAGAATTGAATTTTCAAGGTTAAAAATGCTTTGTTGTATGCTCGTGTTATTTAACCATTCTTTGCTTTCTGTGATTATTACCTAAATTATTTTCTGTGTATAGGTTTTCTATTTTCATACAGGACAAGCCAGCAATAACCATAACAGTCGATCGTCTGTTACATTAAAAAGTAAATTGGATATTTTTATACTCAACCATGTTGTATGTAAATAAAATGTACATAATAAAATTGATCTTTGTCCTTTGCCTTTTGCTAAAAATTAATGCTGATTGCGAAATGAATTGCCAGAAATAGCTGAAGAAAATTGGCATTTCTTAATTATGTTTCAATAATACAATTACTTTTACACCTGTTAAATTATGATGATAGATCCAAATGGCATCTAACTATATCTGCCTTTAAAGCTGACATTGAAAGAGCACAGAGGTAATTAAAATATCATTTGAAAGCCTGCCATACTGCAAATATAAATGTACACCACTTAAAAAATATGTAATTTGTGAACATACTCTCATTGTAGGAATTACAATTAAATATTTGTTTTGTGTAATTTTCAATAAGGCAGCTGTGGTATTCTTAAAATATGGCTGTAAAAATGTTTTAAACAAGTTTAATCTGCAAGTGAATTTTATTTTTAAAGGTTTCAAATGATTATTCAGTGCTGCCTACAGAGAACATATAAATAATCAGAAAGGTGTAAGTTCTATGTGTTTAAAAAATGTTTTTATATAGATAGTGATTCTGATTCCACTGCATGCTAAAGGGAGGAACACATCGTGATGGACTAGAATGTGAACGCAGAAATGAAAAGTCATGGTCACAATTTAATTTTTTAAGCAATTCTGATATCCGTAGAAATATGGATATAAAATTATGATTTTGTAGGTGTGTACAAGTGATCTCATTGAGATTATTGTGGAGTCATGAATCTTTCAAACAAAATAATGCTGGACAAACAGTGGAATATTTTACAGAATCAATTCATAGGAAACACAATTAAGTGTGATGCTACTTTATTTGTGCAAATCTAGATAAGTTGCAATGAATGTAAAAAATAATAATGCTCATTGGATGCATATTGTGCATACGTGAGGAGCTGAGGCCAAAGAAACAAAACTTAAGAGTCATGTTAATCCAATGTAGTAACCTTAACAGCAGCCCTTTGAAAAAGACTTCCGACAAAATATCTGTTGTGAAATGCAATGAGAACAAAATGCTCCTTCTCATGGGATTTGTGTGCAATAAATGAGATTATTGGGATAATATTTCTGATTTTACTACCACTTAAGTGTCATCTTATAAATTGCATTTATTTATAAAATAATTTCTAACAAACATTAACACAATTAATCTTCTACCTCTTAGGCAATTTCTCAAATTATTAGCTGCTTTTTGATTTCCACATATCAAATCATCACCCGTCTGATTCTCAAAACTTAGTATTTGACTATTTTTTTACATGCTGTTTCTCGATGCATGGAAAAAAAATTAACATATTTTTCAGAACCTCAAGATGCCTCAATACGTTTTACAGCCAATGGCTTAGCTTTAAAATGTAATTATTGTAATATAAATATGTGTCAGCCAATTTGCGTAGGCAACCTGCCATAAACATGTTGTGGAAATGATCAGACATCCTGTTAATGATCTGGATTGAAGTATTATTCTTATTGACCAGGTCGTCAAAGATGACAATTCTTGAAAATCACTTACCAGATCTTAATGAAAACTAGGAGTTGGGATAAATAATCAATTTTTAGATTGGTGACCTGTAAGTAGTATAAAAATGGATCAATGCTGCACCTCGGGAATGTAGGATTCATATCAATAACTTAGGTGAAAGGGCTGAGGGTCACATATATATATATATTTTTGATGTAACAAAGAAATTGGAGAGTAAATTTTGTGAAAGGCCAAAAAGCTTGCAAAGGGATACAGGTGGGCTAAGTGAGTTGCCAGGTAGTTGGTAAATGCAATTTATATGGGGAAAAATTAGGTTAAAAAAATCAAGTGTTTTATTGTCATACGTCCCATCATGGAAAAATGAATTCTTACATGCAACAGCACAATGGATATGTAAACATAGTACTCTGTAAACACCATAATAAACAACTAAAAATAAGTTCAATATGTTTAAAAAATAAACAATATTAGTGCAAAGACTAAAACAATGCTCCCAGATCATTTGTATATTTGGAGTAGTTCAGAACTTATTTGGCGGTTGTAGCGTTCAATAGCCTGATAATTGTTGGGAAGAAGCTGCTCCTGAACCTGGATGCTACAGTTTTCAGGCTCCTATGCCTTCTTCCCGATGACAGGAGTGAAATGAGAGCGTGGCCACGGTAGAGAGGGTCTCTGATGATGCTGGACGCCTTTTTGAGGCAGCGAGGCCTGTTGTTCTCTTTGATGGTTTGGAGGTCACTACCCATGATGGACTTGGCAGTATTCACTACTTTTTGCAATCTTCCTCATTATCCACTTTGGTATGATGAATAGACAATCAGTTTATTAAAAGATATGTTTATTGATGTACATATAACAAAGAGAGTTAACATGCAGTTATAGTACATGCATGTAATTAGGAAGGCAAACAGATTATTGCCATTTTTTTTACCAGAAGGATGGAGTAGGGCTTTGCTAAGACTGCACCTTAACATACATTTTAAAACTCCATATTTAAGAAGGGTGTATTTGCCTCAGAGGCAGGGTAGAGAAGGTTCACTTTTTTTGGATTGAATCATTTTCTTATGAGGTAGGATTGACAAAATTAACCCTATTCTTTCTGGAAGTAAGAAGAAAGATAAGTCATGTTATCAATGTGAATACGATTCTGAAAGGGCATGACAGATTTTGGATCCTATGTCAAACCTGGAAACCTATTTTCTGAGCATGGTGTGAATCTTTGAAAGTCTCCAACCCTAAAGGCTGTGGAGGCTGAATCGTTAAATACATTCAATACTGAGACAGGGGTTTACTCAAATTGTTCTGGAATCAAAGGTTATGGGAATGTGCAAGAAAGTGGAGTTGGACAACAATCAAATCAGCTGCAATCTTAGTAAATGGCAGGACAGGCTCAAGAGATCATATGGTCTACTCTTGGTCTTATTTCTTTTGCTGTTATGTTTTGAAAGGTGACAGTGCAGCATTCCCTCATTTCTCCAGTGGCGGGGCAACCTATGATATTGTGCTCAATTCCCGAGAGTGGGGCTTAAATGAACAACATTTTGAATCAAGCAAATACACTACTCACCAAATAATTGCTGGCACTCAGGTCTGCACTACTGTCTCTCAATATCTTTTGATAGAATATAGATATTATTGTGCTACAATTAAAGTTTTTTCCTAGAAAATATTATGTTTCCAAAATTCTATCTGTTTTGTGGACAACCACAGCTATTGTGTGGTGTAAAACATAATAATTACTGTGATCATTGTCCTTGATACATTTCATAACACACAAATGCTTCTTTTCATCTTTTAATTTTAATTGCTTTTTCTTTGGCATCAATTAAAGATCATCGCTGAGCATCAGTGTTAGGACTCTAAGCTGCGCGTATTGTGAGCGCTGTGTTGTATAAGCACAACCAAAAAATTACTACTACACTCGTGAAACCTGTTGTGTAGCATTAATGTTTTGAAAACAGAATAGTCTCCAAATTTCTCAAAATAAACAAATGTTTTTACCCACGTAATAATTTTATTATTTTACAAAGCACAGAAGACAAAATTGGAAAATGGTGCTGGTGCTCCAAAAAAAATTGTAATAGTTCCATGAAAATATTTATAAATTATTTAGAGATCTGGAAAATTATTGATAGTATTTTGTACGAATAACGTATGATTGTATGCATTAGAACCAAACATATTTCAAAGATTGAAATACATCATGAATTTTTGAAGAAAATTGTTCTCATAATATTTAGCAATATGAGAACTGATTTTTTTGTAGACTGGTGTTAGATTTAAATTAGATTCCTACCAAGTTTAATTAATTGTGAATAAGTTAGAGAGGATGGCAGCAAAATTCCTCTTAATTCTTTAGATATTACAATGATATAGGAGCCATAGGTGAATTTTTGCAATTTTTTTTACTCTCAACAAGTTACTGATTTTGGGGACTGTGCACGTCAATCTTTGATAATATGAGATAAGCATTCGTATTAATAATCTGAACTCAGTGATCGGCTTATATCAAAGCCTGTATTGTAGTAAGAAATTTGGAATTGTTATCATTCCTCAGCAGGCATCTTCTGAGCAACTCATTTAATTTTTCACGATGATAAGTTCTTTTACATGATGCAAATGCATGGTAATTTCATTGGAAAAGGGTTGCCAATTACTGCCTTGTAAACTCCAGTCCTCCGGAGTGATCTATGCAAACAGGAAGCACTTTCAATTTGCTGCTGCTGTCCTACTGTCTTAGATCAGAGGGCTGATTGCTGGGTTTTGCAAGAAAAAAATTAATCCATTTAACAATCTGTGGCTTAAACTTAAGGATTTTCAGGGTTTTTTTCAGAATATCAATATGTTCCAATTCAAGAGCGGATTCCTTGCATTCAGGCATCCGCTGGTGATAACAGACGAGTTGGCATGAAGAGAGGCAGAGATGGATTAATTATGCAGAGAACATGGAAATTTCAGCTTATCATCGACCAGCAAAGGAGCCGAGCTCACATAATCAGCAAACGAGAAACACAATGCAATGGCACGTGCAAGGCAACCAGAGAGCATATTACATATTAGATTCTTCCTGAAATTTAAAAAAAAAATACAGATAAATTGCAAAGGGAACTAAATGATGTTAAAACAAATTAAGGAAAAGTGTTCTTTCAAGATATTCTTTCCAAAATCAATTTCTTATTATCATATGTAAAGAATTTATAAGAACCATATACAATGCAACACTTTTAGTCACCATTAAACACAGTATGCAGGAAAATGCTGCTGCCATTCATTACTGTGTGGCACATATATGCCAGAGAGGTTTGTGCCATTCAATGTGCTATTAACTCATTCGTCTCATCTGATGGCGTGGGGGGGGGGGGGGGGGGGGGGGGGGGGGGGGGGGGGGGGGGGAGATGTTTGTAGTGTGGGAATTATAGGATATAATAATTAACGTAAGTAAGGAAGCCAGTGAGGTATCTCTACTTTTTGTGCGGTCTGACGGCTGGGTACTAGTGCTAATTTGCAGCTCACTGCTTAGAGATTGAAAAAAAAAAGCCAAATGATGACCAATTCCTTTTGGCAAAATACCTGACCTTTACATAGTTAAAGCAACCACCAGCTGAGAGCAGTAATTCTTCATAGAAAACAACATGCCAAATGTATTCCTGTCTAGATAAGGTTTTGTAGATTGTTGTTAAAATAGCATTGGGCCACTTATGTTTGTTTAAATATTTTCAAGCAAGAATGTAAGATTTTAGAGGTCTCCTTTTAAAGATCCCAAGCATATTTTAAAATAACCCATTGCATCTGCATGATCATCCAGAATTTCTCAATTATTACATTTTACCAATTTGGAAAAAAACTTTTTTTTCAGTGTTGGATAAAAATCCAAATTCCTTTAGCGGTAAGTTTTTTAATTTTGTAACAGTTTTCCATTGTGCTGCAAAGTTTTAATTTCTACCACTTCCCAGGGGGGAGATTGTGTGTTAACATAATATTATTCTTCTCTGGATGGTTGAAGGTATGCCTGAGGGACATAAATGGCCTATGTGTTCCATATAATTATAATTTGGAGCGTGTACTACTCAAGAATCTGTTTGTATTTGCTGTAAAATCAGCCACATTTTCCATTATTGGCTGTTTTTTTGTGTGGCATGGAGAACGGATAATATAGTTTAGGAAATTGTTACAGAATAAGTATCACATTTTCGGGAGATTTTGAAATATTCATTACTGACTGACTGAACGCGCGAAGATTAACCTGGTATTTTTCAGTTAACTATTCTCAGTATCAATCAGCAGTACTGAATTGACACTCTGTACATATAATTTCTCTCTTATACTGGCATACTGCACACAAGTTTACAAAAAATACAAACAAAAACTGTTTTTGCCAGAGCTATTTTACATATGTTTACTCTTTTAATATGTATTTATCTCAATGTTCACCCGTGATGCAGATACATTTGTAAAATATTATGCATTGTTGTACATCCATGGCATCAATATGTTAATCGAAGTCTGGAATTTGGTTCTGAGAGTAACTCTTAATCATGGATTTCAATTAAAGAAACAATATTTGGCTTTGTCGTACCCATTGTTTGTTTTGAATGTGGTGCCTGAAAAGCATATATGCTTACAGGGTAGGTTGTATCAGTCACCAGATTCTGAATTTGTGCATTTAACATCAGTGGTCATTGGGGGTACACAAAATTGACATATTATGACATTAATCTGTGTGCAATGCTAATTAGATGGCAGCACCACCAAATCTGGTGTTAAACTCTCAAAATTCTTCCATGCTTTATGTGAAGCTTGTCCGAACAAATACAATTTCTGCAGCAGAAAAACTAATCCTGATGAGCTAAATTTGAAGAGATCAAAGCCTATTTGCAGTAAATGGAAAGTAAGAAATACCGCAGATGCTGGAAAGATTAAATAATTCAAGATTCAAGATTCAAGATTCAAGAGAGTTTATTGTCTTGTGCCGCTGATAGGACAATGAAATTATTGCTTTGCTTCAGCACAACAAAACATAGTAGGCATTGACTACAAAACAGATCAGTGTGTCCATATACCATTATATAAATATATACACACATGAATAAATAAACTGATAAAGTGCAAATAACAGATAATGGGCTATTAATGTTCAGAGTTTTGTTTAATAGCCATAGGGCTGAAGGAAGTAACTATTCCTGCACCTGGTCGTTGCAGTCTTCAGGCTCCTGTACCTTCTACCTGAAGATAGCAGGGAAATTAGTGTGGGGCCAGGGTGGTGGGGGTCCTTGATGATACTGCCAGCCTTTTTGAGGCAGCGTCTGCGATAGATCCCCTCGATGGAAGGGAGGTCAGAGCCGATGATGGACTGGGCAGTGTTTACTACTTTTTGTAGTCTTTTCCTCTCCAGGGCGCTCAAGTTGCCGAACCAAGCCACGATGCAACCGGTCAGCCTGCTCTCTACTGTGCACATGTAGAAGTTAGAGCGAGTCCTCCTTGACAAACCGACTCTCCGTAATCTTCTCAGGAAGTAGAGGCGCTGATGTGCTTTCTTAATAATTGCATCAGTGTTCTCGGACCAGGAAAGATCTTCAGAGATGTGCACGCCCAGGAATTTGAAGCTCTTGACCCTTTCAACCATCGACCCGTTGATATAAACGGGACTGTGGGTCCCCATCCTACTCCTTCCAAAGTCCACAATCAGTTCCTTGATTTTGCTGATGTTGAGGGCCAATTTATTGCGCTGGCACCATATGGAGTATAGATCTCTCTTCTATACTCTGACTCATCCCCATCAGTGATATGTCCCACAACAGTGGTGTCGTCAGCGAACTTGATGATGGAGTTCACACTATGACCGGCTACGCGGTCATGAGTATAGAGTGAGTACAGCAGGGGGCTGAGCACGCAGCCTTGAGGTGCTCCTGTGCTGATTGTCATCAAGTCTGACACATTTCCACCAATACGAACAGACTGTGGTCTGTGAATGAGGAAGTAGAGGATCCAATTGCAGAGGGATGCACAGAGACCCAGTTCTGCGAGTTTGGTAACCAGCTTGGAGGGGATGCTAGTATTAAATGCCGAGCTGTAATCGATGAATAACAGCCTGACATATGAGTTTTGGTTGTCCAAGTGGTCCAGAGCGGAGTGGAGGGCCAGCGAGATCGCATCCACCGTTGATCTGTTGTGGCGGTAAGCGAACTGCCGTGGGTCCAGGTTTTTGTCGAGGTAGGAGTAGATTTGCGCCATGATCAACCTCTCGAAGCACTTCATCACCACAGGCGTTAGTGCCACTGGTTGATAGTCATTGAGGCACGTCACCTTGCTTTTCTTGGGCACCGGTATAATTGATGCCCTTTTGAAGCAGGTGGGAACTTCAGACCTCAGAAGTGAGAGGTTGAAAATGTGCGTAAAAAACATTTTTAATAAAACCAGAGAATCAGGAAATACCTATTGAAGGAGAAACAGGTGTAGCAGGTAAATTGATTTACATTTTAGTTATCGATTGATTCTACTAGGTAATGCTTCACCGCGGCACCACCATGCTCTGAAATACATTTAGGATTGGTCAATAATTTTTGGTCTATCAGATATGAGAAAAACCTCCAATTTTCCGAGTAGTAATTGTCCAATCAGTGCACGTTTGACATTGAGGTCGGACCAATCCCGCACTTTCTTTTACGGTCGCTAGTCAGCGAGGACCCTGGGATCATGGCTGCCTCCTAATTACATCAAAACAATAGCAAGGTTTACACGGAATAAAGGTAATACTAACCTTGATAATAATATTGTTTTTCAATTGATTTATCTTTATAAAGTTATGATGTGAACTGTTAAATAAAAATGATAAATAACAAATGTAGAGCTAGGGTTAGGATTAGGGTTAGGGTCAGTCAGTCAGTCGGTCAGTCAGTCAGTCGATCAGTCTGTCGGTCGGGCTTATCGGTAGGCCGATGGATGCTGAGAGTAGTGGTTGGTCAGGCCAGGCTGCTGGTGGGTGCTGCGAGTGGTCGGTCGGGCCGGTGGGTGCTGCGAGTGGTCAGTCGGGCCGGTGGGTGCTGCGAGTGGTCGGTCGGGCCGGTGGGTGCTGCGAGTGGTCGGTCGGGCTGTCGGACAGGCCGGCGTTGCACCGAACAAGCGGGCGGACTGACGGAGCCGACGCAATGAGGGTCCTGGCGGCGGCCCAGGCAGTGTGCAGGGCAGTGCTGCTCCCCACCATCATCACCACGATGATCCAGAACGGCATGCTGGCCGAGGTGGACGCGCTGCGGTGCCACACTTATGGAGCCTGCAGCCGGTCCCAAAGCGGCTCCAGCTCCAGCCGTGGGCAGCTCTGGAAGGGGGGCGAGTTAGGGTTAGGGTTAGGCATTTTCCTGTGAGTGGAAGATGCCTTAGCCTTCCCCCAGCATGGCACTGCCGCAGTCGCACTATGCCCGTGACCCCCACTCTGCACACTGGCAGTCAGTGGGGTTCAGTAAACGGGGGAACCCACAGGAACTGCCCTCACCATTAATTAGGCAGGTTCAGGGTCCGAACCTCTGCAGCAGTCTCATGCAAAATACACACTCACAATTATATTCATTATATTATTTTTATATAATGTAATTATACATAATTATGTATGATTACAGTCATATTCACATCATATATATATATATAGTATATATGGAGGCACGCAGGTACAGTAAGTACTGTACCTGTAAACACCGGGAGACCTTCATGGAGTCTGCAATCGAGGCCATCGGGCAGGATCTCCTAGCAGCAAAGGAGCTGGAGGTGCCAAATGTATGGGAATTCCCGATCTCAGGGGAATCCCCGACCTCGCGGAGACCTGTAAGTACTGTACCTTTAAATACTGAGGAGGGCTTCATGGAGTATGGAAACGTGGCCATCGGGCAGGACTACAAGCCCCCTCTCCCTACCATCCTACTGGCCAACGTACTGTCACTAGAAAACAAAGTGGAGGACTTAAGGGGAAGGCTGCTTTACCAAAGGGAGCTGAGGGAATGCTCTGTGTTCTGTTTCACAGAGACATGGCTCACCACCAGCTCCACAGACACAGCGGTCCAGCCTGAAGGGTTCTCCATCTACTGTATGGACCGTACGCAGGCATCTGGGAAAGGGAGAGGAGGGGGCGTCTGCCTCATGGTCAACTCTGCGTGGTGCTCAGACGTGGGAGTCCTGTCCAACTCCTGCTCTCCACACCTCGAACATCTGGCGGTGAAATGCCGTCCCTACTACCTACCGAGGGAATTTTCCTCCATCACCCTGACCATGGTCTACATCCCATCCCAGGAAGATGTCCATCTGGCACTGGAGGAGCTGCACGCCGTGGTCAACATACACCAGACGGCTTACCCCGAGGCGTTTACCACCATAGCTGGGAACGTCAACAAAACAAACCTTAAGAAATTGCTCCCTAACTTCCACCTACATGTCTCCTGCAGCATCAGAGGACCAAACACCCTCAACCACTACTACACCACCATCAAGGACACCTATCGCCTTGCCCTCACTTCGGTAAATCCAACCATACCACGGTGCAGCAATTGAAGAGTGCACCCGCAGAGGTGAGGACAGTACAGAGCTGGTCGGGGGGGGGGGGGGGGGGGGATTCAGAGGAACAACTCCAGGACTGTTTGGAGTATGTAGACTGGGCAATGTTCAGGAACTCGGCAACAGACCTGAATGAATATGCAACAGTCACTACAGATTTCATAAAGAAATGTGTGGAGGACTGCATCCCAACAAAAACCATCTGAGTGTTTCCTAATCAGTAGCCTTGGATGAACCATGAGATCCGCATTCTTCTGCAGACCAGGTGAACCCTCGGAAAGCGCATGGACCTTGATGGTATACCCGGGTGTGTTTTGAAAACCTGCGCAGACCAACTGGCTGGAGTTTTTACGGACATTTTAAACCTCTTACGTCTGAGATCTGAGGTTCCCACCTGCTTTAAAAGGGCATCAATAATACTGGTGCCCAAGAAAACAAATGGGGAAAACAAATGGTCGGCACGGACTGGAAGGGCCGAGAGGGCCTGTTTCCGTGCTGTAATTGTTATATGGTTATATGGTTATATGGTTAAAAGCAAGGTGATGTGCCTCAATGACAATCGACCAGTGGCACTAACATCTGTGGTGAAGAAGAGGCTGATCATGGCGCAAATCAACTCATACCTCAACAAAAACCTGGACCCACTGCGGTTCGCTTACCGCCACAACAGATCAACGATGGATGCGATCTCACTGGCTCTCCGCTCCGCTCTGGACCACTTGGACAACAAAAACTCGTATGTCAGGTTGTTATTCATTGACTACAGCTCGGCATTTAATACCATCATCCCCTCCAAGCTGGTTACCAAGCTCTCAGATCTGGGTCTCTGCGCATCACTCTGCAATGGGATCCTCCACTTCCTCATTCACAGACCACAATCTGTCCGTATTGGTGGAAATGTGTCATCCTCGATAACAATCAGCATGGGAGCATCTCAAGGCTGCGTGCTCAGCCCCCTGCTGTACTAACTCTATACTCATGACTGCATCGCCGGACATAGTGCGAACTCCATCATCACATTCGCCGACGACACCACAGTCGTGGGACGTATCACTGATGGGGATGAGTCAGAGTATAGAAGCGAGATCGACCGATTGATGCCTGTTGGTGCCAGCACAATAACCTGGTTCTCAACGCCAGCAAAACCAAGGAACTGGTTGTGGACTTCGGAAGGGGTAGGATGGGATCCCACAGTCCCGTTTATGTCAATGGATCGATGGTAGAAAGGGTCAGGAACTTCAAATTCCTGGGCGTTCATATTTCCAAAGATCTCTCCTGGTCCCAGAACACTGATGCAATCATAAAGAAAGCACATCAGCGCCTCTACTTCCTGAGAAGATTACGGAGAGTCAGTATGTCAAGGAGGACTCTCTCGAACTTCTACAGGTGCACAGTAGAGAGCACGCTGACCGGTTGCATCGTGACTTGGTTCGGCAACCTGAGCGTCCAGGAGCAGAAAAGGCTGCAAAAAGTCATAACCACTGCCCAGTCCATCATCGGTTCTAACCTCCCTACCATCGAGGGGATCTATCGCAGTCGCTGCCTCAAACAGGCTGCCAATGTCATTAAGGACCCGCACGCTCATCTCTCCGCTCCCATCAGATTCAGGAACAGCTTCTTCCCCACAGCCATCAGATTATTAAACTAAACTCAAACAAAGTATGAACTATAACAACCTTTTGCACTTTATCTGTTCACTGATGTGTGTATATATATATTCTATGGTATATGGACACACTGATCTGATCTGTATTAATGACTACAATATCCTGTTGTGCTGCAGCAAATGCAAGAATTACATTGTCCTATCTTGGACACATGACAATAAACTCTCTTGACTCTTACTATATGGCTTAAGTAGACTGCAGCACGGAATTAGGCGCACCATGGTGTAATATGGCGCTTACTTTTTCAATTTCATTTTCTAATTAGTTTAATTAATTAATGTGCAACTTTTGGCACTGACGAGTTATGACTTCCTTCTCAATAATATTTTATCTCAATCTGTGTAAAATTTCATTTAGTTCCGAAACATGGGTCACGAAAGTTAAATTCTAGACACATTTCCGATGCTCGGCACACAGCCTAAATGAAATTTTCTCTCATCAAATGCTGAGTGAGCTGTTGAGTATTACCAGCATCTTATTTTCTTATTTCACATTTCTAGCACCCACATTTTTTTTTCCCTTGCTCAAATTGTTTGTAATTAAAGACAATTTACAACGTTATTTAAAAAAAAATGGTCCTACTGTTGGCATTTATAGCATTATTTCAAATTGGATTTTGTATTGTTTTCAAGAAATAGCCTGAGCAATTGTGACAAGTACTAAAATAGGTGGGTTAAGACCCTATGGAGATACATGAAACTGTAAATACAGCTTTACCAAAAAGAAACCAAAAAGTAATGACTGAAAACAGGACTTGTGTTGAAAATTCCTTCTTTGCTGAGTAATAAGTTCTGAGTGAGCACTTTAACTGGTATAGAAAGGGTGAATACACATAGCATACCTTTTTTTTAAAAACAATTTTATCAGCCTAGGGTGCTAACCTTAAAGATCTGTGCACATTCACTTCAAGGTCCCGAAGTTCCTCCACACTTGTTGCCTTTTGTTACCCCAGAAATATACTACCTTACTGTTCCCTGCAATGAATTCCATTCATTGATATCTGTTCAATTGACCAGACCGTCGACATCTTTTTTCAAACAGTAGCTTTCCCATCAATGTCAGCTGCTCAGCTAAGTTTTGAATCATGGGCAGATGTCTTTATCATGCTACTTACATTTAAGTGTAAATTATCATCATATGCTATAAAAAGCAACAATGCAAATACTGAGCAAGGTAGAACAGGACTGGTTTCAAACATATTGACTCCCAAAGCTACATTGAACACACCTCCTTCCACCCTGCCTCTTTTATTAAAGGAGTGAATTGGGACACTTTGTTTCATGGGAAGGATGTAGAAGAGAAATGGAGGACATTTAAAGGGGAAATTGTAAGAGTACAGAATCTTTATGTCCCTGTTAGGTTGAAAGGAAATAGTAAAAATTGGAAAGAGCCATGGTTTTCAAGGGAAATTGGACACTTGTTTCGAAAAAAGAGAGATATCTACAATAATTATAGGAGGCATGGAGTAAATGAGGTGCTAGAGGAGTATAAAGAATGTAAAAAGAATCTTAAGAAAGAAATTAGGAAGGCTAAAAGAAGATATGAGGTTGCTTTGGCAAGAAAGGTGAAAGTAAACCCAAAGGGTTTCTACAGCTATATTAATAGCAAAAGGATAACGAGGGATAAAATTGGACCATTAGAGAACCAGAATGGACAGATATCTGCAGAGCCAAAAGAGATGGGGGAAATATTGAACAATTTATTTTCTTCGGTATTCATATAAATATAAAAGTGGATAAGTCTCCAGGTCCTGACAGGATATTCCCTAGGACATTGAGGGAAGTTAGTGTAGAAATAGCAGGAGCTATGACAGAAATATTTCAAATGTCATTAGAAATGGGAATAGTGCCGGAGGATTGGCGTACTGCGCATGTTGTTCCATTGTTTAAAAAGGGTTCAAAGAATAAATCTAGCAATTATAGACCTATTAGTTTGACGTCAGTGGTGGGCAAATTAATGGAAAGGATACTTAGAGATAATATATATAAGCATCTCGATAAACAGGGTCTGATCAGGAACAGTCAACATGGATTTGTGCCTGGAAGGTCATGTTTGACAAACCTTCTTGAATTTTTTGAAGCGGTAACTAGGGAAATTGATGAGGGTAAAGCAGTGGATGTTGTCTATATGGATTTCAGTAAGGCCTTTGACAAGGTTCCCCATGGAAGGTTGGTTCAGAAGGTTCAATCTTTGGGTGTTAATGGCGGAGTAGCAAGATGGATTCAACAGTGGCTGAATGGGAGATGTCAGAGAGTAATGGTGGATGGCTGTTTGTCAGTTTGGAAGCCGGTGACCAGTGGGGTGCCTCAGGGATCTGTGTTGGGTCCACTGTTGTTTGTCATGTACATCAATGATCTGGATGATGGGGTGGAAAATTGGATAAGTAAGTATGCAGATGATACTAAGATAGGTAGTGTTGTGGATAATGAAGTAGATTTTCAAAGTCTACAGAGAGATTTGGGCCATTTGGAAAAGTGGGCTGAAAGATGGCAGATGGAGTTTAATGCTGTTAAGTGTGAAGTGCTACATCTTGGCAGGACAAATCAAAATAGGACGTACATGGTAAATGGTAGGGAATTGAGGAATGCTGTGGAACAGAGGGATCTAGGAATAACTGTGCATAGTTCCCTGAAGGTGGAATCGCATGTAGATAGGGTGGTAAAGAAAGCCTTTGGTGTGCTGGCCTTTATAAATCAGAGCATTTAATATAGGAGTAGGGAAGTAATGTTAAAATTGTACAAGGCATTGGTATGACCAATTCTGGAGTATGGTGTACAATTTTGGTTGTCTAGTTATAGGAAGGATGTCAACAAAATAGAGAGAGTACAGAGGAGATTTACTAGAATGTTGCCAGGGTTCCAGCAACTATGTTACAGAGAAAGGTTGAACAAGTTAGGTCTTTATTCTTTGGAGTGCAGAAGGTTAAGGGGGGACTTGATTGAGGTCTTTAAAATGATGAAAGGGATAGACAGAGTTAACGTGGATACGTTTTTCCCATTGAGGGTAGGGAAGATTCAAACAAGAGGGCATGACATGAGAATTAAGGGACAGAAGTTTCGGGGTAACGTGAGGGGGAACTTCTTTACTCAGAGGGTGGTGGCTGTGTGGAATGCCTTCCAGCAGAAGTGGTGGAGGCAGGATCGATTTTAACATTTAAGAGTAAAATGGATAGGTATATGGATGTGAAGAGAATGGAGGGGTATGGTCTGAGTGCAGGTAGATGGGACTAGGGGAAAACAAATGGTCGGCACGGACTGGAAGGGCCGAGAGGGCCTATTTCCGTGCTGTAATTGTTATATGGTTATATGGTTATTGCAAGGATTCCATCTGTTACTCTCCATGTCTCCATCTTCACTGCATTTGCTCTCAAGTTGAGGTTTTCCACTCTAGGACATCTAAGGTGTCCTCTTTCATTAGTAAACATGGTTTCCCCATGCTATTGTGGATATATAGCAGATAGAGTTGCTGCATCACGACGCCAGAGACCCGAGTTTGATCCCGATCTCGGGTGCTGTCTGTGTGGAGTTAGTACGTTCTCTTTGTGACTGTGTGGGTTTCCTCCAGGTATCACAATTTCATCCCCCATCCCATAGACCTGCCGGTTTCCAAGTTAATTGGCCTCTGTACAATTGCCCCTAATGTGTAAAGAATGTGAGACAACATATAACTAGTGTAAACGGATGATGGATAGTTGGTTTGGACTCGGTAGGCTGAAAGACCTGTTTCCATGCTGTTTCTCTGAACTAAACCCCTTTTGATTTCTGCAGAAACTACTCTCTTTGCAGCTCCTTGGTTTGCTCATTCCTTCCCCCTGTCCCAACCGCCCTCCAGATATTTTCCCCTGCAATTGCAGGAGATGTAAAACCTATCCCTACACCTCCGCTCACTTCAATCCAGTGACCTTCTTAACATTGGTGAGGTCCTGCTGGAGCTTCCAGTTGCTAATCAATTTATCTCCCGTTCCCATTCCCAGATCGACCATTCTGTCCTGGGTCTCCTCCATCGCTAGAGTAAGAGCCGCAAACAAACTGGAAGAATATCTCATATCCCACTTGGCTAGTTTATATCCCAATGGTATGAACATTGAACAATTCCAATAATAATAATATCCTTCTTACAACCCCCCCCCCCCCCCCCCCCCCCCACCCCCACCCCGGTGTGCACACATTTCTCCCACTATCGCCATTGTTACCCTGTTCCTTTCCTCTCCTCTATGCTCTCATCTGTGTCCCCGAGTCCCACATATATTTTTTTATCTTCTCTCTTTGCCCCTGTCCCCTTCCATCTACATCCTTTCCTCCTGCTTTTAATTTAATTCCTCACTTCTTTCCTTAACTGACATCCGTTTGCCTCTTTTTCTCCTCTATTCTTTGCCATTTACTCCACCCATCTGCCAATCACCATCCTTCACCTGTATCCACCTATCACTTACCAGGCTTTGCCCCACCTCCCTTTTCTAACCATCTCCCCTCCTCCTACATCATTCTGAAGAAGAGACCTGACCCAAACGTTTGCCATTCCCTCCACAAATGCTGCCTGACCTGATGAGTGCCTCTCGCACTTTGATTTTTACACAGCATTTCAGTCACAAAATTAGCCATTGTGCTTTGTATCTGCCATGAGGCAATTTATTGGTCCAAATTGCCATTCATCCTTTGATCCTGTGGATTTTCACCTTTTGACCACTTTGCCTTGCTAACATTTATGTAGATGGCACTGACCTCACCAATCCTCCTTGTTATCGCTCCGTGAAATTCAGTCACTACGGACAGACATGACAAATCCATAATGACTACCCTTGCTGAAATTGGGACTTTTAAATGAAAATTGACATGGTCCTTCAAAATGAATTTGAATAATTATGTCTGCCACCAAATCAAAGCTAACTGGTCTATAAATACTGTATACAATCCATTGCTTTCTCCTTTTTTAAACAGCAGTGCAATTTTGGCAGCTTTCGAATCCTCTGCCATCTTTCTGGCCAAGGATGATTCACAAATGATGACTTAGTTTCTACAATTTCCGCCCTTGCTTCTTTTAACAATCATGGGTTGGTTTTAATCTGGTTTTGCTGAGTTATCCATTTTCAAAATTGCCAATTCATTTACTATTTCTTCCCTTGTCTAGGTTTACTCTATCCAATCATTTACATCATTTCTCCTTAACTACAGTGTCTGTACCATCCCCCTCTTTTATGAAAAAAGATGGACATCACTAACAGCATCCTCTCTTCAACAGCAGTTCCCAAACCCAAATCCTCTATTGCCAATAAACAAGAGTAGCAGATGCATTCAAACTCCACCCCCTGCAGCATCTCCTCCAAATAGTGTACCATCTGGACTTGGAAATATGTTCCAGGCTATTAGCTAACAGTATGCAGTAGGAATGAGTTGAGGGGAACTATTAATTTCATATCAAGAATAATTTCTCTAGTGGATGGCATAACAGGTTAGGATGATTTAACATTTTTAACTAAGGGAAGGGCAATGTTATGAGTTTGGGAAGTTATATAGCACAAGTTGACACAAAATACATAAATCAGTCTCAGTGCAGTCAAAAAGATTCAAGAAGAGATCGAGTCGGTCTACGGTAAATATTTCTGAACAGTCAAAGAGGGGGACTGTTAAATCTTCAGATGATAAGATACAAAAAGGGTGACATAGAGCAAAAAAACAACAGAAGCTCGTCTTAGGCATCCATACTGTAGAAAGTCTAGAAGAGTATAAAAAAACATAGTGGTGAAATTAAAACTGAAAGGAAAGCAGAGCGCATGGAAAAATAATGGCAAGTCTAAACAAAGACAATATAAAGATGCTTTATAAGTGCACAGAGAACAAAGGATAACTATGAAAACTGCAGGGCTTTTTGAGGACCAATAAGGTAACTAATGTATGGAGGCAGAGGATGCGCATAAATCTCTAATGGAATACTTCACATTATTACCCATATCACACATCTGAGGTATGCTTTTACAAAATTGTATTCCCTTCGTTTTTACTGCCAGCAGGGGTAACAGGGGAATATTTTCTTGTATTCCCCTTTCTTGCGAACGCCTATGGACTTTACCTGTTAAAACAGCGGGGAATATAGTCTTATATTCCCCTGGTCTCACATCCGGGAACTTGGCAACGTGACGGCAACGTGATGCTGCGTGGGAAATTTAGAATATTCAAACGGCAGACAGGAAGACTGCCGCGTCCATTTTGGTTAAATTTTACGTGGAAGTCCGCCGAGCTGAGATGTTCAGATTTTCCTCTAGATGTCTGATATGGGTAATAATAACAATATTGACTGTCCTCTTTCGGGAGATACGACATATATTGCCCTCACTAGATCCATATTGCCCTCGTCTTCGACTCGGGCAATATGAATCTACTTCAGGCAATATATGTCGTATCCCCCTCAAGGCCAGTCAATATTCTATTAATATTTCTATTGTGTTATGTATGTTGCATACCATTAGATTTATTTCACACATCCAGCTGCTTCCATGTATCATTTATATGGAGACATAAAATCAAATCTGCAAATGTCAGGATGAATACAGCTAGGTAGTTCATAATTATTTTTTTGATAATATTCTAACTTTGTGTCAACATGTCTAATCATTTCAAACTGACCCACTGCACATTCCAACCACTTTTATTTAACCTTTTAAAGTTATTATTCGTCTGTTTAATTGCATTACAAATTTGCTAAAGAGCAAGTCCAGCTGCTTGTTCTCCAGTTTTTATTGAATTGTTACATGAACATCTTATGATATCAGCAAGCATAAAAGGTAAAGCACTCTGTTTTTGTCTTCTGTTCACAATTACATTCTTACAATATAATCAAGATTAAGCAATCACTGTAAAATAAATCATGTTTATGACATATAATCAACCTGTCATTTCATGGTCCCACATTGTATAAATAACTACAGATCCCACTTTCATGCATTTATTGCACTATTCATTTTGGAGAAGTTAAAAGTTACTTGTAGGAGATCATGTAAAGAAAGTAAACCTCTTCCCTTAAGGACATTAATGAATTTAACAACAATTCAGGTAATGTCATGTTTTTATCTCATCATCCATTTTGTTGTTTTTAATGAGTGTGACAAGCCACTTGCAAGTGCAAAAACAAAGTGCTGGAAGAACTCAAAGAGTCAGGCAACACATGTGGGGGAAATGAGCAGATATTTCGCATCAGGGCCCTTCCTTCAACTGATTGGAGTTGGGGGGAGAGAGCTGGAACAGAGAGGTGGGGGTGTGACAAAGCCTGGCAAGTGATAGGTGGATACAGGTGAAGGGGATATGATTGGCAGACGGGTGGAGAAAATGAAAAAGGCTAGAGGTGAAAAGGAATCAAAAGGGTGTCAGGTAAGAAGAGGAGATATGTAATGTAAAGCTGGAGGGAAGCACACAGGTGAAAGGAGACAAGCTGAGGTGAAAGAATGGACATTTTTGGATGGGAAATGTGGAACTCGGCATTGCGAGGAGTGTATGAATGTGGTGATAGGAATAGAATGATTGTGGGAGATGGTGAGAGTAATGTATGTGCATCAAGATGAGGGAGGGAGGGGTGTGGCAGGGGAAAGAGGGGGTGGTAAAATTTGAAATCCAATGTTCATACCACTGGGTTTTAAGCTACCCAAACAGAATATGAATACCTCATATCGCAATTGCGTAGCTTACAACAAAATTATATGATCTTTTGTATTCTCCAATTTGAAGTAATACATCTATTCCAACATCTGCAGTTCTTTGTGTCTCCATCTGCAAGGAAAATAGATAACATAGAAACATAGAAATTAGGTGCAGGAGTAGGCCATTTGGCCCTTCGAGCCTGCACCGCCATTCAATACGATCATGGCTGATCATCCAACTCAGTATCCTGTACCTGCCTTCTCTCCATACCCCCTGATCCCTTCAGCCACAAGGGCCACATCCAACTCCCTCTTAAATATGGCCAACAAACTGGCCTCAACTACCTTCTGTGGCAGAGAATTCCACAGATTCACCACTCTCTGTGTGAAAACGATTTTCTCATCTCGGTCCTAAAAGATTGATTCTTTGCGTTTTTACATATGACCAAACTAAAGAACTTCAACAATCCTTTATAATTGTGGATTTCTTATGTCTGGAAGGGGAGCAAGAGATTTGGGTGTGGGGGACGTGGGAGGAGAATCAGCAATAACCATGAGTGTCAGTGCATCTAACATCATCCCTTTAGCTCTTGGTATTGCAACCAAAGAAAAAAATGACATTTTCAAAAAAACTTTATTTTATGTAATGATTGTTAGTTAAGCCACAATGGTAATTTGTTATTCCATTGCAGGGCAAATCTAGAACTGTTTCTGCTCATCATTATCCAATTTGGTGGAGGGTTTGAAAGCAGCCATTCTAGAACGGACTTGCGAAATGACTCATTCTAATGTTGTGTCAGATGCAAATGCAGTTCAAGATATTGATATTCAAAAATCAGCCTTTACTTAGACATGTTTTCCACATGTGAAATGTATAAATTGACAGCTGATGTGTAGAAATTGGCTGTTTGAGCTTGCCAATTATTGCTTCATTCTTTTCAGCCTGGGAGGGAGGGAATTGGCAATTCAGACTTTGGGTAACTCCAAGACTATTTCAAGGTGTGTGGTGATTTATTAATGATGTCAAAATGCTGCTTAATAATAAATGCAAGAGAGTATTGGCCACAGAAGAAAGAATTCAAGGTGAAATTAGTCATAGTCCCTGTGCTCGATAACAAAATTCAGTCATGCACTCACATCATTTTTGACCAATAATTTTATGGTTGGAAGATCATGCACAGCATGCATTTGAGTTTCTGATATATGCTCCTGATGGTTGAAGCTGCCAGTCAGGACAGCGGTGTTGTAAACTTACTCACTTAGCTACATTAAGGAGCAAATTATTTGGAGCTGCAGGGCAATATCTTTACTTTGTCACCAATGGGATAGCTTTACAAGTGCCATCAGATTGAATGCTATCTAAAGGCCACTATTTTTGTCAAGCCCAGATACTTTATACTACACACATACTACATACTTCTTCTTCTTCTTGCGTATGGCGTGCACAGCCTAAAGTTGTACGACAACTTATTCTATTTGATCCTATTTGATTGTGCACGCCGGGTTGATTGCATTTGTCGAAACAGAGCGGAGTACGTGAAGGTTGCAATCTCCCACCCCATACTACATACTACAATACTACACACTGTGGGCAGCATGGTGCCATATTGATAGAGTTGCCGCCTTACAGCACCAGAGACCCGGGTTTGATCCTGACTACGAGTGGTGTCTATACAGAGTTTGTACCTTCTCCTCGTAACCTGCGTGGGTTTTCTCCAGAATCTCTGGTTTCCTCCCACACTCCAAAGAGGCACAGGTTTATAGGTTATTTGGGCTTAGGATAATTGTACATTTTCCCTAGTGTGTATAGGATAGTGTTAGAGTGCAGCGATAGCTGGTCGGCACAGACTAGGTGGGCCGAAGGGCCTGTTTACCCGCTGTATCTCTAGACTGAACTACTTAAATGAGGTACAAGTGGATGTTGAACTGCATTCTGATTAACACAAAACAACTACAGGGGAAAAGGTCTCAAAATTAGCTAGGAAATTTATTTCATTATTTATATAATTCAAAGGTGCACCCTGAAAATTTGGAAATGTAATAAAGTATTGGAGAACGCAAAGGGTATAGTTACAGCTATATTCTGAAAATGCATTCAAGATAGCTTTTTGAATCATTGTGTAAGACGCTCAACAAGAAGAGGACATAAAGTACTGGAGTAACTCAGCAGGTCAGGCAGCATCTCTGGAGAACATGGATAGGCGACGTTTCGGTCGAGATCCTTCTTCAGACTGATTGTAGGGTGAGGGATGGAGGAAGAAAGCTGAAAAACTGAAAAGGCAGAACAAAGTAATAGGTTGACATATGCAAGAGTTTTTTGATAGGCAAATGGTTGGAACAAAGGCTGGAGATTAGAACAGAAGGTGTGAGATAGGTTTGAAGACTTGTGGATTGTGAAGCCAGAGGGGGGAAATCAAGTAGTCTGAAGAAGGGTCTCGACCCGAAACGTCGCCCATCCCTTCTCTCCAGAGATGCTGCCTGTCCCGCTGAGTTACTCCAGCATTTTGTAGCTATCTTCGGGGGGAAATCATGAGTCAGGACTAGTTTCAAGGAATAAACGTGGGTAGTGGAAGAGGTGAAGAGTGCACTTGGGGCTGTAATTCACTTAGATTTAACATATTTTTGAAAAAAGGAGAAAGATAGACTGGAAAGAAAATTCTAAATTTGGCAAGGCCTACTTTATTAGGTCGTGGAGTATGATAGAGCAAAAGTGGATTGGAGGTACCTATATGAAGGTAAACCAGTGTCCATTGAGCCCTTGTCCCACTGTACGAGGTAATTCAAGAGTTCTCCCGAGTTTTCCCCAGATTCGAGCTCGGAGAATGTCCTTAGCGAGTCCGTAGAAGTTTGTGGATGTCTCGTAGCGGCTTGTCTGAGTAAAAAGTAACAATTTCTTTCATCACGAGTATTTTTATACTCATGGACATTTTTTGCAGGGATGAAAAAATGTCACGAGTTTACCGGATTTCCCGAGTACCTACCGTTAGAATTACGAGCCGCTATGAGACATCCACGAACTCCTACGGACCCACTACGGACATTCTCCGAGTTTGGATCAGGGGAAAACTCGGGAGAACTCTTGAATTAACTCGTACAGTGGGACAGGGGCTTTGAATGGGAGGTGATCAAGGAGGAGATGGCGAGAACAAATGTTAAATGGAAAAGGAGGTTTTCCCAATTCTCATCCGATATGGATGTTGATAAGTTACCAGGCAGGGTAACACCTTAAAAAGGAGTATGACAGATACAGAATGCTTTATAATGCACAAAGTCTGGAGAAAGTATAAAATTGAACAAGAAATTTGGAAAGCATTAAAGGTTCATGAAAAAGTCTTGGCAGATAAAAGCAACAACCCCACATTTCTTTTTATGTAAAGTAAAAAAGAATTGATAAAAGACACGTCCATTTTGAGACTAAAACAATGGTTTCAGTGTGGTGAAAAAATACATTAAAATTATGATTGACTACTTATCTGTAAAGACTTACAATATATAACAAAATAGGCACTGACATTAAAGTGAAAGCATATATCGCAATGGAACTGCTAAATGTAGAAAAGGAGGACATGTAAAATGTCTGGTGTAATGGTCTGGTGTTTTGAAAAACTCACAGATAGAATGCATCAACAAACACTTGAAAGAAGGAAGGGAGGACATAGCTTGAGTTCTGACTCTGACTTTCCCATTTTATTTTGCTAAGGGGCCAAGGGACTGCTGATGCAATGCCATGACATGAAAAGAAAGAAAAGGATGTGTCATGTGCTGAGTAACCCACTTGGTAACAGCAACGGGGAAAATGTTGGCAACGTTTCGAGATACAGCGCGGAAACAGGCCCTTCGACCCACCGACTCCACGCCGACCAGCGATCCTACACACACTCGGGACAATGATACCAAGCCAATTAACCTACAAACCTGTACGTCTTTGGAGTGTGGGAGGAAACCGGAGATCCTGGAAAAAAAACCCCACACAGGTCAGGGGGAGAAGGCACAGACACCGTACAGACAGCACCCGTAGTCGGGATCAAACCCAGGTCTCTGGCACTAGAAGGCAGCAGCTCTACTGCTGTCCCACTGGGTCACCCAAAACGTTCTTGAGGGATGGCAATAAACAGTCCTTAGCGAGGAACAAATTAATCAAGGTAATTTGATTTGATTGGATTTGTTTAGCGAAGGTGGTGGAGGTGAGAAATACTCACCGTGTTTTCTTATCCTGAAAATTGGTCTTCTCATTCAAGATTTTCTACTCTGTGGAAACAACAGCCATCACCCTTTCAGAATCTTGAATGTCTCAATGAGATCACCACTCATTTTTCTGAACTCTAGTAAACATAGCATATTCTCAACTGCCCCCCCCCCCCCCAATCCCCCATCCCCCCCAATCATTCTCGCCTATGCCCATCTAAGGAATCAATTTAAGAAATCTACTCGGCACCATTAAAAAAATAATTATATCCACTCTTTGCGGCAGAGCTAAAGCTACAGGCAGTACTCCGTGTGGAGTCTTGGTGAATTACAATTACTGCTTTAAACTTCCTTATTCCAATCTACCTGCAGTGATGGCCAGCACACCATTACCTGCGGAGCTGCTTGCTGTTCTTGAATATTTAAGTTCTGTATTTTATCGTAGTCTATTCATCACTTACTTATCCATTCAATTAATCTGTCTTTATCTTTAAAGGCTTGTATCCTCCTTGGTGCTCACCTTATCACCTACATTTGTGTAATTGTCAAACTTGGATATTTGGCACTTTGGGGGTTACACAAAATGCTGGAGAAACTTGCAGCAGCATCTAAGGAGCGAAGGAGATAGTTTCGGGTCGAGACCCTTAGATGCTATCGCTCCTTAGATGCTGCTGCACCCGCTGAGTTTCTCCAGCATTTTGTGTAACCCTCGATTCTGCATCTGCAGTTTCTTCGTTAACACTTGGATATTTGGCACTTTGTTCTTTATAGAATTTAGAGTTTAAACTGTCTGGAAATAATTCAAGTAATCCAAAGATATTGACATTTTAAACATAAGTTTACCAACTAGTATTTGGGATCTTATAAACAGATTCAATAGTTATTATATGAACCATTCCTGCAGCAAAACTAGCAGTGCACTGGTCAAATGGACACTCCAAATACACCCCAAATTCAGTGGACAACAAACAATAGATAATAGGTGCAGGAGTAGGCCATTCGGCCTTTCGAGCCAGCACCACCATTCAATCTGATCATGGCTGATCATCCCTAATCTGTACCCCGTTCCTGCCTTCTCCCCATATCCCCTGACTCTTCTATCTTAAAGAGCCCTATCGAGCTCTCTCTTGAAAGTATCCAGAGAACCGGCCTCCACCACCCACTGAGGCAGAGAATTCCACAGACTCACAACTCTCTATGTGAAGAGGTGTTTCCTCGTCTCCGTTCTAAATGGCTTACCCCTTATTCTTAAACTGTGGCCCCTGGTTCTGGACTCCCCCAACATCGATAACATGTTTCCTGCCTCTAGCATGTCCAAACCATCAATAATCTTATATGTTTCAATAAGATCCCCTCGCATCCTTCTAAACTCCATGGTATACAAGCCCAGCCGTTCCATTCTCTCAGCATATGACAGTCCCGCCATCCCGGGAATTAACCTTTATAAATCTATGCTGCACTCCCTCAAAAGCAAGAATGTCCTTCCTCAAATTAGGCGACCAAAACTGCACACAATACTCCAGGTGTGGTCTCACTGGGGCCCAATACAACTGCACAAGGACGGCTTTGCTCCTATACTCAACTACTCTTTATATTGAGGGTTTTTCCCATTGAGGGTAGGGAAGATTCAAACAAGAGGGCATGACATGAGAATTAAGGGACAGAAGTTTAGGGGTAACGTGAGGGGGAACTTCTTTACTCAGAGGGTGGTGGCTGTGTGGAATCAGCTTCCAGCAGAAGTGGTGGAGGCAGGATCGATTTTAACATTTAAAAGTAAAGTGGATAGGTATATGGACGTGAAGGGAATGGAGGGGTATGGAGGGAATGGAGCAGGTAGATGGGACTAGGGGAAAACAAATGGCCGGCACGGACTGGAAGGGCCGAGAGGGCCTGTTTCCGTGCTGTAATTGTTACATGGTTATATGGTTATATGGTTATATGAAGACCAACATGCCATTCGCTTTCTTTACTGCCTGCTCTACCTGTATGCTTACTTTTATTGATTGATGAACAAGGACCCCCAGATCCCGTGGTACTTCCCCATTTCCCAACTTGACACCATTTAGATAATAATCTGCCTTCCTGTTTTTGCTACCAAGTGGATAACCTCACATTTATCTACATTAAACTGCATCTGCCATGCATCTGCCCACTCACCCAACCTGTCCAAGTCACCTTGCATTCTCATAACATCGTCCTCACAGTTCACACTGCCATCCAGTTTTGTGTCATCTGCAAATTTGCTAATGTTACTTTGAATCCCTTCATCTAAATCATTGATGTATATTGTAAATAGTGCGGTCCCTACCCCACTAGTCACTGCCTGCCATTTTGAAAGGGACCCGTTAATCCCTACTCTTTGTTTCCTGTCTGCCAACCACTTCTCTATCCATGTCAGCACTCTACCCCCAATACCATGTGCCCTAATTTTGCCCACTAATCTCCAAGTGGAACCTTATCAAATGCTTTCTGAAAGTCCAGGTACACTACATCCACTGGCTCTCCCTTGTCCATTTTCCTAGTTACATCCTCAAAAAATTCCAGAAGATTAATCGAGCATGATTTCCCCTTCGTAAACCCATGCTGACTCGGACCGAATCAAGAAAGCCCATGTGCATTATGAGACGGTGCATTTAAAATTGGTCAGTTTCCAAAATACATTGAGTAAGTTCAAGTTCAAGTGAGTTTATTGTCATATGTCCCTGATAGGACAATGAAATTCTTGCTTTGCTTCAGCACAACAGAACATAGTAGGCATTGACTACAAAATAGATCAGTGTGTCCATATACCATTATATACGTAAAACACACATGAATAAATAAACTGATAAAGTGCAAATAACAGACAATGGATTATTAATGTTCAGAGTTTTGTCCGAGCCAGGTTTAATAAACTGATGTAATCCATTTACAAAGCTATACTGCCTGTGAGAAATATGACTTCATTAGGTTGAGGTTTGTTTATTATTGTCACATGTACTGAGAAACAGTGAAACGTTTTGTTTTCTTGCTATCCAATCAAATCAGATAATACTAGAATTAAATACTATACATAAACTTTAATTCAATAGGCAGAGCAAGGAGAAAGATACAGAGTGCAGAATATTCCTACATATTACCTGCACTCCTAGAGGCCTCTGTTCTACACCGCTCCCCAGAGCCTTCACTTTCACTGTGTAGGTCCTGCCCTAGTTAGACTTCCCAAAATGAAACACCTCATATTTTTCTGTATTACATTCCATCAACCATTCCTCAGCCCACCTGGCCAACTGATCAAGATCCTGCTGCATTTTTTGACAACCGTCTTCACTATCTACAGTATCACCCACTTTAGTGTCATCTACAAACTTGCTAATCATGCCACTAACGTTCTCATCCAAATCATTGATATCAATGACAAACAGCGATGGGCCCAATTCTGAATATTGAGGTACCCCACTAGTCACAGGCCTCCAGTCCCAAAAACAACCTTCCACCATCACCTTCTGCTTCCTTCCAGGAAGCCAATTTTCTATCCATTTATCTATCTTGCCTTCCATCCCTTGCGCTCTAACCATCCTGAGCCATGTGGAACCTTGTCGAATGCCTTGCTGAAATCCCTATATACAATGTCTACAGCTCTGCCCTCAACCCTTTTGGTCGTATCGTCAAAAAATCAGGTTCATGAGACATGACCTCCCATGTCAACACTGCAGCAACTTCCCCAATGTTCATGTCTTTCTTGTCTTTCACCACGGTAAAAACACAGGGGAATTACTCATTAAGGAACTCATTGAGGAAACCATCTCCTGTGGTTTCACGCAGAGTTGACCACTTTGATTCCCGTTGGGGCCCCACTCTCTCCCTGGTTACCCTTTTTCCCCTTATAAAATCTCTAGGTATTATCCTTAATGCTATCTAACAGATCTATGTCCTATCCCTTTTTGGCATCCTAATTTCCTTTTTTAGCTTGCTCCTTATTTCCCCAAACCCCTCCAGAGATACACTGGGTACCAGTTGCTTATACCTGCCCCATGATTCTTTCTTACTGTGACTAGAGCCTCAATTTCCCTTATCATTCACTCTAACAGGAACGTGCATGTCCTGGACTCTAAAAAAGGTCACCGTACTTTCAAAAACATCCCACTTTTCTGACATTCCTTTTCCTACAAAACAACCTGCTCCAATCAACTTGAGCGAGTTCCTGTCTGATACCCTCAAAGTTGGCTTTGCCCCAATTTAGAATTTAAGATCATGGGTCTGCTCTGTCTCCATCCATAACCATCTTAAAACTAATAGAACAATGGTCGCCTGTCCCTAAAGGCTCATCCATGACCACTTCATCCATTTGTCCCTCCCAATTTCCAAAGACTAGACCAAGCTTTGCCCTTCTCCCGTGTGGGGCACTACACATATTGCCTGAGGAAACTCTCCTGAACATATTTGACAGATTCCACCCTGTCTAAACCTTTCACACTTTGACATTCACAGTGAATACTAGGAAAGTTAAAATTGCCTACTACGACAACCTTGTTTGACCTAAAGATAGACAAAGTGCTGGAGTAACTCAGTGGGTCAGGCAGCATTTATGGAGAAAAGGGATGAGTGACTTTTCAGGTCATAAAAGGGTTCCGACCCGAAACGTTATCCATTATTTTTCTCCAGAGATACTGTCTAACCTGCTGAGTTATTCCAGCACTTTGTGTCCATATTCCATATAAACTAGCATCTGCAGTTCCTTCCTACACATTATTAAACCTACGGCTGTCTGCAATCTCCTGGCATATTGGCTCTTGTATTGAAGTTCCTTCCGAGCAATTCTGAAAAACTGTTCTTTTGTTTCTCATTTCCATGCCTATTTTAAACACATGGCTTTCCATTTTCTTTATTTTCCTATTCAATATATGTTCTCTATCCAGTTTTAATTAATAATATTTTAATCTGTTTGTTATATTGAATTCTAACAGTTAATGTATTCGTTCGGGACATGAAATTGCCACACAATATAAATTGACAATCTTGAAATTTGAATTTGGGATAGTTTGTGAAGAATTGGAAAAGATTTGAAGGATGATTTTAAATATTGTCTTCCTTATTAAGACTATTTTTTGGATCAGCAATTAACCTAGTTATAGTTTTTAAAGTCCTAAATGATTTGGAAAGACAAAGAATGAAAAGGAATATGTAATGCTGTTAGAGGATTTGTTAGAATTTGTAAGGAAGGTGACTGATTTAAAATGATCCATTATTACATGTATGAAATGTAAGGTGCATATTTATTGACAGTCATGGTCTTTCAAGTTAAAATGGAGGAAGAGAAAAGGTACCAGGCTGGGCCCTGACCAGTAAGTGGATGGAAATCCCATTGATAAGCAATACAAAGGGATAAGGGCAACACATGATACCAGTGTTTGACACAAGTGTGACCCTAAAGGGCCTGTCCCACCTAGGCAACTTTTTCGGCGCATGCAGGAGATTCTGTGCTCGCCACATGATCGCCACATGTTCACTGGTGGTCTCTGGTGAGTCTCCTTCATGGTCGCAAGGAGTTCTGGGAACTAGTCGCGGCCTCAGTTTGGTCGCCACAAATCTTTCAACATGTTGAAAATTTTTCTGCGACCAAAAATTGGTCGCCATGGAGAAAATCGATACTTTTGTTGTCGTAGGTGCAGTTGTAGTGGGGTCGCCATGTAGTTATGGGTAGTCGAGGTAGCTGTAGATAGTTTTAGTTAAACCTTTGCTGACCGAGCATTTTCATTGGCTTATTGGGGGAAAAAAATCGTTAGCACGAGTTATCAGAACCAAGGTGAGCCGACTGCGGTAATTTTAAATGCCCGCCAAACTTCACAGCTGTGTATCTCTGGCTTATTAAAAGTTGTCTGGCTTCTTAAAAGTGTCTCAACTCCTACTTCCCCCCTTCTCCCCCCTTCTCCCCCCTTCTCCCCCCTTCTCCCCCCTTCTCCCCCCCTTCTCCCCCCTTCTCCCCCCTTCTCCCCCCTTCTCCCCCTTTCTTTTAAAGGACTTACTGTACACTGGGCTAGCCGTCTTAACTTTCCTGTTCATCGCGGTGTGTGTCTGTATCACCTTGGCTTTGCACCATGTGAATTTCAGACAGCGCTGCCCAGCTTTCCCTGGCCTCTGCCTTTGCAATGTGTTTATGTGTATGTGTTCCACTCAGACACTCGCTGTTCCAGTTCCCGGTTTTTCAGCGAGTGCAGTGAAATTGACAGTCGACGGCAGTCCGCTGAAAAATTGCCCAAGTGGGACAGGCCCTTAACCCTGTCTTTCAATTTCAATCACCTGAATGGATATAGCATTGTAGTTGGAAATTGAGACATTGTCCTTTGTTATTGATCAACAAGTACACAAAGACTCAGATGTACCCGGAAACTTAATGAAAACTTTTCATTTGTCTTCACAAAAAAGAGGGATGATGCCAATATTGTGTTTAAACCAGGAATTTGAAATAATGAATGATATTAGCAGAGTAAAGGAGGAGGTATTAAGAGTATAGTATATTTAAAAATGGATAAAATGCAAATTCCTGACAAAATATATCTCATCCTGTTTTAAAAAAAAGGAATGGATGTCAACGTAGATGCGTTTTGTAATATTTATGAAGGGTTACAAAAAGGTTTGAACAGTCCTCTGATGTGATCTATTTGAATTTTAGCAAAGCTATTCACGAGTCTTACGTGGCAAATTTGTCAAAAAGTTTAAAAAAAATAAAAAGTAGCAAATTGGATTCAGAATTGGTTCAGTGACAGGAGGCAAAGGGTAATTGTTTTTTTTTTTGACAGGGAGGCTGTTACCAATGAGGGTTCCATAGGTTCATGGCCCTTTGCAATTGTAATATATATTAATGATTTAGACTTAAATACATGGCATGATAAAAAAAAAGATAAAATAAAATGGCAGTGAGGAGGAAAGCATTAGACTGCAGAAAGATATAGGTGATCTGGTCAATTGGTTAGAAAAATGACAAATAGAATTTAATCCAGAAAAGACTGAGGTTATGCATTTGAGGGGACACAATAAGAGTATGTACAACAAATGGGAGGATTCTGAATAAAGGACCTTGGATTGTGTCGCCACAGATTCTTATAGGCAACAGGACAGGTTTAAAAGATAAAAATAATTTTCTGTTCATTAGTCAAGAGCTCAGTAGTTCCTGTCATTTTGTTACAGGAAATATATAATTGCACTGGAGAGCATGGAAAAGCAATTAACAAGGACATTGGCAGGACAGAAAAATAGTGACTGTGGAAGGTTTGGATAAACTCAGGTTGTTTTCTTTAAAACAGAGGAGGCTGATAAATTCAAATAAAGAAGAGGTCCAGCCAAAATGAAACCAAAGATTTGGCTTTGGAGACTAATTGAACAATGGGTAAGTAGGGAAGATGCTTAAGGAATGGACCTGATATATTTCCACAAGTGTGAAAGAGAGGGGACTGAAACCAGGAATTTTCAACATTGAAGACAAAAGTGAATACAATAAAACAGAAAGAAGGGTATTTGATGTAAGTAGGTAGAATTCCTCAAGCACCAACCAGTCTAAGCATAAGGTGAGAAATGAAACAAAATGTGAATATGTGATCCAATATGTAGCAATGTTACAACATTTTGAGATTAAAAAATCAAGTCTGCAATTTATCCCATCAGGTAAAGCATAAAAAGAAGTTTAATTTGACACCTAATTGACTTTGATATCTTCAGTATTAAAAAGGTTATGGCCATTTTCACTCAGAAATTAGCATCTTGTTAGAGAACTGAATGAAATTTTCAGTTATTATAGATTGAAGCATTCTGAAACACATATGAAACAATCTTACTTGGATGACCTGAAATTAAAGCATATAATTAGTTAGTTACCTAATTGTAGCTAATTACATAATTCAATTACTAGATCTAAACATCTATCCATTTCTTAAGAAAAGGTTAACATTTAAATAAAACCTAAGTGTCCAAATAACATTCACACAATCATTCACAATGTAACGATTTTTAAATCTCATTGTCATGAATTTATAGGCCAAATTGAAAGAATTAATGGCCATTTATATCAACTTGCGAGTGGGTTTTTGTGGAACGCGATGGAGTGGAACTGCATCTTTTGTCACCTACGTAAGATCCGTCCCGTTGTCAGTGTTAAAAGATGATTTTTAATTCACTCATGCTTTTAATTTTTCCAGCGCTAATTTTAATAAACTTAATAAAACGGCAGTCGAAGCAATTTTTCTTCAGCAACTAAAAAGCCTGTTCAAAATTGATTTGAATTGTCTGAAGAAAAATTTTAAACCCGCCCCCCTCTCAAAGGCGCCAAAGTCGCATATACGGGCAGTGGCAGAACTGCAGCGCCGCTAAAGGTAAGTTTTGTAACATACCTATAATATGGATCACATAAAGGGAATATGAGCATATGAATATGAAAAGATTTTTGAAATCCCTTTTTGTGTTAATTCTCATTTAATGAGAATTGACACTAAAGGGATTTCAAAAGTCTATGACCTATATAAATAGTAAGAAGGTAGTGAGAGTTGGGACAAAGAAGATGTTTAGAGCTATAGGGCAAGATTAGATAACAACGGCTAATCTGCATTGGTATTTACTATGGAAGAGAGATGAAGACAAAATATTGGTAGAGGTGTGGATGATAGAGATAATGAATGAGGTGAACATTAATATGCAGGATGTACTGGAAAGCTGGTTAAGCTTGGATAATTTGTACAGTGGTTTACATCCTAGCCTGGTTAGAAAATGAGGTTGGATATAATGGAATAACCTGTCGGAATCTTTCCTAGATCTGCTGGACATGCCAGTGGATTGGAGGTGACAAAGGTCCAAGAAACTTCTTCAAGACTTATTCATGACTTGGACATTTGTTCATGAAAGAAGGCAAGTATGTTCCTGGTCAGCAATTGACAGGTCTGAGGGGTTGTGTGGGGGTGAAGGTGGAGTGTAGGGGGTTACAATTAAAAAAAATAATAATCTGGGGAAAAAAGTAGTAAAGCATTTGGAGAATATGATGAGCAAACCTAGATTTGTAAATTTGAGTGAACTAATTGAATGTTTAATAAACAAAGAAGGTGGACAAAGGGAATGCAGTGGAAGAGGTTCCAGCACAGATTTTAAGAAAGTATTTGACAACGTAACACATACAAGGCAAGTAGATAAAACGTATGCTCCCAGAATGGAATGGCTAGGCTCAGCTTGCTTAAATAATTAGGGCTTTGTCAAAAATCTGTAAATCATTGTAAATGCGTGTTTGCAGGTGGTTGGATCAATATTTCACTGCTGGTTTTATTTTATATGTGAATAACTGACTGAGATATTGAAATACATAATCAAATGTCAAAATGTGCAAAATATTTATTCTAAACATGCCAAACGTAGTAGGCCCCTCTCGGTCATAACTGACCATGGGTGATGCATCCTAGTTTGCAGGTGATGTGTGGTTGGATGCAAGCCTGGGCAGTGTCATATGGAGGACAGGCTGTTGCTGATGCAGCACGTCCGTCCCCCCCCCCCTCCATGTCGCTGATCGATCCAAAGGAACAGCAGGGCCATTACAGTTTGGCACCAGCGCCGTTGCAGGAGCTGCCAGTGCGAGATTGTAGACAATGACAAACTGCCTTAGGGGCTCCGACTGGATTTTCTTGAGGTTTACGCCAGGAGCCTTTTCCATGTCTGGATATGGCCACAAGGCAATGGAGGTCTTAAATCAGAGTTTTCCCTCTCCTAGATGGACTGCCTTCCCAGGCTGACGAGCCCCATCTGCCCGAGACTCATGGGGGGGCGGGAACATCTACCTTCCTGTGCTGTTCTCTAACACCTGCCAACTGCCAAATGTATAAGGTGAACAATAAATGCAAGACATCTGAGAAAGCAATCAAAATGGGCAGGTAAGTGGCAAATGAAATTTAGTACAGAGAAGTGTTAAGCATATCTCAGTAATTTGACAGATGCATAGGGAATGCTAATGTAGACCTCATAGCTTTGTTCAAATCTCTACAGTGTGCCCAGGAGCAGAAAGACCCAGTGATTGTGCATAGATCTTTAACGATGGCAAGATGTGTCAAGAGAGTAGTGACCAAAGCACATGGGATCTTGCACTTCATAAATAAAATAATTGTTGGGAAGAAGTTGTTATTCTTTTTTTTGTTTAAATCTTTAGCTAGTGCGCACTTTCAGAATACTGTATCTAGTTCATATCACAATGACTAAGGCCAAGTGTAAATGGGTGCAGGGGGGATTTATTGGAGTGGCTCCAGTGAAAAAACAGGTAATAACAATCTGGAACTTGCTGTGAAGGTACTGGTGATCAATGTTTTGATGAGGACATTAAATAGGTACTCAAGGCTAATGAACTTGCAGGGTGATGGAAAACAGCTGGGAAATGGGACTGACTGCATTGTTTTATGAAGACACAGCATGGACTTAATAGCTGATGGCCACCTTCTGTACCATAAGGACTCCCTGGTGACTACGAATAGACACACACAGAGAAAGACACACATAGATGCACACAGAAACACACATAGACAGAGACACACTCCCTCTAACTCTCCCTCTCCCCCTCCCCCTCCCCCTTCCCCTCCCCCCTCCCCCTCCCCCTCCCCCCTCCCCCCTCCCCCCTCTCCCTCTCCCTCTCCCTCTCCCTCTCCCTCTCCCTCTCCCTCTCCCTCTCCCTCTCCCTCTCCCTCTCCCTCTCCCTCTCCCTCTCCCTCTCCCTCTCCCTCTCCCTCTCCCCTCTCCCTCTCCCTCCCTCTCCCTCTCCCTCTCCCTCTCCCTCTCCCTCTCCCCCCTCTCCCCCTCCCTGGTTGGCAGAAGCATATTTCTCCACACCAATAGACTGCTCCAAAACATTTCACGTGGCATCCTAGTTTTCATTAAATACACACTGTTTATGTTCATTTGGTTTGCAAGATGAAGTTTCTTGGCATCGTTAGCTTTGCTGGCCATACCAGCTGGGCATTCAGTTACAGGCAGCGTTGACCGAGAGTACCCGGAAAGCAAAAGCTGCACCTGTTTCCTGCTGACATGGAATCCAGGAACTCACACCTACCCAGGAGAAATATCGAGATCCATGCGATTAAAATGTAGAAACGAAGATTTACTAAACAATGTAATTCTCCTTTCCATTGCCACACTAACGTTTCTGTCCGAGGTCTCTTCCATTGTCAGAGTGAGGCTAAATGTAAATTGGAGCAATAGCACCTCATTAGCAACTTACAGCCCGGTGGTATGACTATTGATTTCTCTACAAGTACTGTAACCCCAGCATTTCCTTCTCTCTCCATCCCTCCCCCATCAATGTCGCACCAGCTTCTCGTTTTCACGCAACAAACAGTTAACAATGGCCCGTTTCCCTTTCCCATGACTTTAAGTCTGAAGATGGGACTGAACCCAAAATGTCACCCATTCCTCCTCTCCAGAGATGCTGCCTGTCCTGCTGAGTTACTCCAGCTTTTTGTGTCTATCTTTGCCTCAATACATAGGTTATCCGGAAGCATAGTGTAATATCAAGGGGGCTACCTTGAAGGGTTATTGAAGATACGTTTTTCATGACATTTTAATGTTCCTATGTCATTATTCAAAACATTGTGTTCTCCCTGTTACACTTAACAACGTGGAGTGGTGCGGCCTTTCCTGGAGACTGGCCCGGAGCTTCAAGCCGCGGCCCAACTCGGGAGCTCCATGCCAGGGAGTGTTCCGATCCACCCAGATGCCGGAGCTTTAATCATCCCGACATGAGGGTTTGAACATCGGCAGCGGTGACTGCGGAGGGTTCAAAGGTCCTGACCATGGTTGAACAAAGGAGGAAGATGACTGAACTTTATTGCCTTCCATCACAGCGAGGAATGTTGATTCCACTGTGGTGGATGTTTATGTTAAATTTTATTTTTTGTGGCTGTGTGTATTGTTGTTTTTCACTTAGTATGGCTGTATGGTAACTCAAATTTCACTGTACCTTAAACACGAACTTGAACTTGAACTAGAAATTGAAGAACAGATTATTTGATCATTTGTTTTAGTTGATGTTTCAGGTACTTTGGAGGCTATAAGTTTACTGGGGCAAATATTGCTTCTGATAGGAAATGTAAGGTTGAGAAGAATGGTTGTAGATTAAGTAAAACTGTCCTAAAATAGTTTTGTGTTTTTCATGAGTAATAACAGAATGCTGAAATTACTCAAATGTTTTGGCAGTATCTATGAAGACAGAAACAGAGTCAACTTTTGAGATTGGTCAGCTTTCATCTGGACCACCCCTACTACTGCAATTTGAACAGGAAAAGGGCAGGTAAATAGAAGTATGTTATCTGGGCCATTAGCTGATGGTTTAGGACCTTGTTCTGTAAAAATCAATGGATTATCACTGTCTATATAACAGTAATAATCCATTGGTAATCACATGTTTTAAAAGATGTGAAGAATACTGAGATTTCAGAAATGCAAATCTAATCTTTCAGAGCCAACGCACCTTTTTTTGTTAATGTCCTCCTTATATTTGATCATTTAAGATCCTAAAGGTTGAATTATTAGATGTTTCATTCAAGGTTTGCAGGCAATCCTTGAATGACAATTTGAAGAACAACAGAGAAAATTGAATTCTGATGGTCTTCAACATCAATTCATATTCATCTTCATGATACGTTATTCTGGCTTTCTTAGGCTGATAAAATAACTGATATCGCATCAGTAATGAGATATGATGTTATTTAAACAACTACTTTGGAGGTAACTGTGAAGGGAAAAACCGATACTAAGCAAAATTAACGTGTCTGCCAAATAAAGGCTTTGCTCATAACAACAATACCTCATTATATTTTAAGAACTGATTCTTGTCTGGTGCTAGTTGGTCTAATGTCTGATGTGTATATTTCATGACATAACATTTTTCTTAGGTTAGCTCTTGTAAAGTACCTATAAATCTTTAAATGCTATAATTTCCCTATGAATTTATTTTTTGTGTGTAAAATTTGAGAGTACAGTAGGGTCATTGTAAATCCAAATCATTTGTGGAGATGCATTTGATTCAAATTTTATGCACCTCACATTCAAAATTTCCTCTCCCCTCTAGCACACTTTTAAGACATTTATATACACATAGGTTATTTGTTAATCTATTCCTTTTAGGATTTCCAATTTATCATCCAATGACAGTTAAACTGTTTAGAAATATCACCTCAGACAGTCAAATGTGTTCATTTCTTATATCTTATCACTAAAAAAGCACTGGCCATCATCTGAGTTTTGTGCTTTATGTAATGGTAAAAAGTTGGGCTTGCTTTTACTTCAGTATGATATTTTGATTTGCAGTTACTATGTTTTAAATTGTCAATAAAGTAATAAAGCATTTATCCCATCAAAAATTAAGTTTCATTTTATTTATTTATTCCTCAGGTCATAAAACATCAGTGACATATTTAACCCTGCTCCAAATGTTTCTCTTTAATGAAAACAAAAATAGGGAAAAATGTAAAATAAGCCATTTTATTAAAAAGAATCTCTGTTACCCATGTCACAAATACTTCAGGGACATTGCCACTAAATTTGCAATATCATCAACACAGTCATCTGACAATTACATTGTAGGATAATTACATTTGCCTGAAATTCTTCCGCTTACTATTTTATCTGATGATTTTAACTGATTTTATTTTTCAAGGATGGGCATTTCCATTAAAATAATGTAAGAATTCTTCCATTTGAATGTGTTAATTATTTGTGCAGGATATTCCACAATGAAGAAATTACTGTAAATAGTTTTAAAAGATTAAATGCAAACAATATGTTTTAATCTTTTGCAGGAAGATCCAAAGGACACAGCATGGCATTATGTCACATTGTTGTATGATTACCATACAGTTGCACGTTCCATAGCTTATCATAGCTTAAAGGGTCAATACACCAATTAAAAGAATATCATAAAATTATTAATTAGATGGTGAATAATGAGATATAGATTTGATATTAAATCAGAAGAAGCACCTTAATAGATCAGTCAAATCATGAATGTAGAAATAATGATGAGTATGTTGGACAGACAACATACTCAGAACAAGCTGGAAACACTCCGCACAAAAGATAAACAATTAATGTTTGTTTGAAGACCCATTGTCAGAACTATTAGAGAGAGAAAACAAGTTAGCTACATGTTGCATTGAGGTGGGGAAGGCATGAACAGAGCAAAGGGAATAACAGTGGTGTGAGGCCAGGATTGCAATGGAGAGCAGTTGCAGAGGTCACACGAATGATAGGAGTAGGGACAAATGAACCAACATTATAAGATTAGGGTGGTTCAGAGTGACACGCAAGAAAAAAAAAAGCACCATAAAACTGTAGCATACATAAAAGGCAAAAAGAAAAGAATATTTAAGATGCATACTATTGAGCTTCTACTGGTACATACGGTAGAGAGCATGTTGACTGGCTGCAGCATGGCCTGCTTCGGCAACTCGAATGTCCAGGCATGAAGGAGATTACAAAGAGTGTCCCCCTAATTGCAGATAATGCCGTCCCTCCAACTTCAGGTAACTTGCTCTTTCATACTGTTTCGATCAGAACTTGTTATTTACATACACCTTTTCTCTCCTTTTGTACAGTTTTATATTGCCTTGCTCTGCACATCCCAGTATGCCAGACTTCATCCAGACTCCATAATCTTTATGACACATTGCACAGATAAAGGAGCTTCACTGTCTATTCAGTGGTGGTCCATCATTTAATTTATTACTGGTGTTGCCCTCAACCACCTTCTCTGTTTCTTGAACTATATATATTTTTTCTCTTTTCCTTAGTCCTGATGAAGGGTCTGTGACTCGAAACATTAATTGGTTTCTTTTTCCGCATATACTAATTGACTGGTTGTGTACTTCCATATTTCTGTTTTTGTTTCAAATTCCAGTAACTGGAGTTTTATTTGATACAATTCAATTTGCTACCTCATTCAATCATTAATATGAATGCTAAATAATTGAGGGCCAAGAACTGTTCCCTTGGGCACATCACATGCTTCCAGGCAGAAAGAGACCCATTTATTCCAACACTCTGTCCTCTATGTGATATTAGTCTTTAATCTATGTTAACACACTTCCCTGAATACCATGAACTCTTACATGTACAAACAGTCTCTGCATCCACATTATTTAATTTTAATATTAAAAATTACTCTTTGGTCATCCACACACCTTATCTAAGGGAAAAGATAACTAATCTGCTATTTTTTTGCTGGTGTGCATGTTCTCACTGAATTTCTCTGTGTCTGTAACTTTAATTTTCCACGCCACTGACCTCTCTGTTTTTATCCTCTTTCACTGTTCCAACAAAGCCGAGTGGCTGCTCAAGGGAAAGTATCTTACCTTCTGACTCGGCATGTTACATTACATTAAATTCAACAGATTCAGATCATCAGCCTTTCTAGTTTATGCAAGAACTGTCCCAGTTCTGATGGAAGGTCTTCCACCTGTCATGTTAACTGAGTGATTTCCTCTGTACGTATGTTGCCTGGCCTGCTGAGTACATTCCGCATTTTCTTCCACCTCAAATTTTCAGCAGCTACTACAATCTGTTTCGTATCATACAGATCCATCATTTTCTTTCTCCTCTGTCCTCATTCATTTTCAATTTACATCTCCTCCATTGCAACATCCTCTCTCAGCTGTCACCATCATTTGCTGTATCACTTAAATCCTTCTGGTCTCCACCCTCCCACAGACATTCCCTCTGTTCTCGCCACCCTTCCCTTCTCTGAAATGTAAAACGTTAATGTTCTCAACTTTCCTGGTTTTATTGTAAAGCCATCAATCCGGTACCCTGTTTCCCTCTCCACGGATGCTGTCTGAGCTGCAAAGTATCCTTTCCATTTTATATTTTTAATCTCACATTTCCAATTTCACTCTTGTAGATTTTCTTTGCTACCTTTCTAATGTTCCTATCTTTTCATAATATGGATACCAGAACTGCAAGTGTGCTCTAACCAAGGTTCAATACCAGCTTATCATAACTTCCAATTCTGATGTTCTTGAAGTAAGCCTATCTGTTTGATTTCAGTTTTATTATGGTCTTACTAACCTGTTATGAAAATCTATAATAATTATAGTTTTTTGTACTCCGAGGTCCCTTTGCACTAGCTAAACCCATACCGTTCAAATAATGAGATTTCCCTATTTCTCCCGCCAAACCCTACCACCTTGCATTTGCCCATTTTGAACCTTGTTCAATTAGTTGCCCATTCAGGAAATATATTATTGTTCCGCTACAATCTGTTGCAGCCCTCCACATTATTGATCTTTTCTGCAATTGCTGTTGTCTGCTAATTTAAAAAACGTGTCTTTAATTCCGGGGTATAAATCAATAATTTTAATTCTTAATAGTTTGAGACCTTACAGTGATCAATTGTGAACCTCCGAGCCACCGATCCTCTTCCATTTTCAATCAAAGACATCTTGAAATCTATTATGGGACTGGTCCCCTGACTTAGTATTTGCTGGCTTTAATTAAAGGCCTTTTAAAAAGCGAGATAAATTACATCAACTGTAAAGGGGTGAGTATATTCAAGTTCGAGTTTTGAAGATATAAAGAACTTAGAATCTGGGGATCAGGCAGTAAAATGGATTTGAGGTACAAATCAGATTCAACCGATCAAAGATAGAATGGCCTTTTAACCTATTTTTCATGTTCATACGTTCTAATATTTTCCACCATTTCAGGTATTGAAAACCACCAGGTGGCGCCGGCAATGGCTGCCTCGCCAACAGTCTGTCTGTCCTTTTCTTCTTTGTGTTTTAGTAGTATGTGTTAAATGTATGATTTTAGTGTTCTTTAGCTTGTTTTATGTGGGGCTTGAGGGGGGGGGGAGGTTGGGAGAATTTTTTTCTAATCTCCTACCTCGACGGAGATGCGATTTCTTTCCTTATCGTCTCTCCTTTGGCACTGTAGCCTAACATCAAGGAGATTGCTGGAGACCGATTTCAAGAGCACCGCTGCAGGTGCCTGTGGGATTTTAACACCGTGGAGCCCGCGTTCTCTGGTCAGAGACCGACTTCGGGATCTCCAAGTGGCGGGAGTTCCGACTGCCCCAATGCGGTAGTTTTAATTGCCCCGACGTGGGAGCTTTGATCGCCTGATACAGGATCTTCGAATGCCGGCTGCGGGAGCTTTGATCGCTCCGACGGATGGTTCAACTGTTCCGACCGCAGGAGAATAGAGAGAAAGAAGATTGGACTTTTTTGCCTTCAATCACTGTGAGGAACGTGGGGAATCCGCTGTGGTGGATGTTTATGTTAACTTTTATGTAGTTGTGTATCTTGTTGGTTTTTTTTTCGTATGGCTGTATGGTAATTCACATATCATTGTACCTTAAAAGACCTTTGAAACCTTTGTTTAGGGAAATAAAGGAACCTAGGAGGGTGTCTATTTATCTTATCAGGTTGATATAACTTTACTGAGAGCTTATTTACTTTGAAAATCCAATAAATTCAATTTGGGGTTACTAAACCCGTTATAAGACACTGAATCATGTTTTCCCATTTTTCCCATTGAGGGTAGGGAAGATTCAAACAAGAGGGCATGACATGAGAATTAAGGGACAGACGTTTAGGGGTAACGTGAGGGGGAACTTCTTTAATCAGAGGGTGGTGGCTGTGTGGAATGAGCTTCCAGCAGAAGTGGTGGAGGCAGGATCGATTTTAACATTTAAAAGTAAAGTGGATAGGTATATGGACGTGAAGGGAATGGAGGGGTATGGAGAGAATGGAGCAGGTAGATGGGACTAGGGGAAAATATATGGTCGGCACGGACTGGAAGGGCCGAGAGGGCCTGTTTCCGTGCTGTAATTGTTATATGGTTATATGGTTATTATATGGAATCAAATATTTTGATGATCATTCTGTCTCTCCATGCCTGGATTATGCCTTCCATAAAATTGGTATGCAGTAGATGAATCATCATGCGGCCATTGGAGGCATCCAGTTTGTGTCCATGTCTCATACAGCAATGATGTCAGTCCACACCCTTGGTTCTTTCCCCATTGTACCCTGAAAATTAGTTTCCCCAGATACCTAACTAATTATATTTTGAAATGTGGTAGATTCTTTTTCCACCCTTCTTTCAAGATGATGATTTCAAAACACAAAAGACTGTCCTCAGTATACTACCAAGTTGCATAGATTTTGCAATACAGAGGGTAAGAAGTCAATTATTTGTCATATGCCAAACTTGTTCATTATACTTTGTTTCAAATTTTATTTCATTGGACGTCAACAATGATTTGTAAATATTGAGGATTTAATCTCCTTTCCTCACTTACTTACTTTGAGTATTAATATTGGGGCCTGAAAAGAGTCATAAAGTCATACCGTACAGTAACTTGACCTTTGGCACACCCAATCTATACCAACCACATAGTTACATTAATCCTACAATAATTTTCCTTTTTAAACCAACATTCAAATGTGGCTTTCAAATATTTTCCTCGCCACCATTTTACCGATGCACAAATCATGGAAAATGGGCAATGGCTTCTGTACAGATGTTAATACACAAATCCAGCATCATGTTTCATGCATGTAATATTGTACACTTCAATTACCAATTACCAATTTGGTCCTTATGGGTGAATAGTTAAGAACAAAACATAAAGGTGAGTCACAATAAAAACAAACATGTTCAGCTAGTAAATTATTTCTGTGACAGACAGTGACATTTGATCAATACCATCTTGCCTGCTGTAGGAACTTATTTTTTAAATTCACTTTGACAAAAACGATTTCCTTGGAAATGTAAGTTAATACATGCAGGAAGGCAGCAGTATTCAACACATGAAGGAGAATCAGCCGTTTATGTCATCCAGCTGAGTGGCGTTGGTCAACGGTCAATGGTTTTGTTATTGTCACATGTACCAGATATAGTGAAATACATTTTTTGCATACCACTCAGCAAGACTATTCCCGTGCATAAGTGCAAGCCCCCCGGTCAGTACAAAACAGCCAACTGAATCCATATGCCAGAGGTACCATTTTGATGCCATTTTACAGTCCCATTGCTGCCGCATCCCCTATTGCGCTGTCTGGCGACCCAATGTCCCTCTCCACACCTGGCCCTCTTCAGCCCATGTTCCCCAGGGGTTGCCTTCCACTGCCAATCTCAAGGGTGCAGAAGGCAAAACTCCCCCAGTTCTTCTCACCGGGCCCCTTCGTCAGCGACTGCTTCCGTCGACATCTCGCTCCACCTATTCTCCGATTCCCGGTCTGCGAGATGAGCATAAATATTTTAAATGGGTGGGTCCCTTCTGACATCAGTCTGCGGCCAGCGGGCCAGGCCTACAGGGCGTCTTTGATCCATGGCGAGCAAGTCGTTCCTGCTCGTTGGGAGCGTCCCAGCCCGTTGCTTGCTAGGAGCTTCCTGGCCCACTGGAATTCAGCATCGTCATTTTCTTGATAAAAGATGGGCCAAGAACCTTCATGTGGACAAGAAAACGCACGGAAAGTATGTAATATGGCAATGTTTGCAGTTTGTACTCTGTGTTTGAAAATTCAATCTATTGGTTTCAGCTGACCGAACAGTAGCTCTTACAAACTCACATGGAATTTTTCAAGGGGGAAATCTTAATCCTAAAATTTCCAGCTCAATAACATAGGAACAGTCCACCCTCACACTGCAGACCTAGGCTGGCTTTGCGGAACAGAATTCTCTCAGTAACATCCAGCATTAAATGATGATTTGTAACAGTTTAATAGATTTGCCTAGAATTTGGATCACACAGTGCTAGATTTACATCATTATGTGATTTTAAATTGATTTAACCAGTAGTAAACCAACCTGTGACCACTTTCTGGTCTAATAATCCCAATCATAAAATTCAGCAATATGTTTCCGGTTGGTAACCTTGCGAATGCAGTGGATGTTTTCCCCAGGGTCAGATATGAACTTATTGAAGTCATTTGTCACAACGTGCTATTTTTCAATGTGCCGACACAAAATGAAGCTGGCAGGCCTACAGAATGACAGCCGTCAGTCAGTCACAGAAATTTGCAAATCTATAACCTGCAAAGTCCTCCACTAAGTCATTTAAAGGGCCACTCACCAAACAATAGAAGACCTGTGAAAGCAGCGTTGATCTTCACTGAGGATTGCTCCCACGACTTACAATGTGCTCACAGCACGGAAAAGCTAATACATGTGCTTCGTGGCCAAACAATTTTCTTTACCTAATTACCTGGATGCCTTTATGGGCATTCCAGTGGCAACAAACCGCAGTGCATTTTGTGGAAGCTTTGGGTAGTTAGGCAGGAATTGGAGGAATCTCAGGGGAGTGGGGGGAGGGAGACATGATAACGAGTGAAGACACTTTCCCTTGAGAATATTCAGACACACAAGATCCGATATTGAAGTCAGAATTGTCCTGCTTTCTCGCGCGTGCGTGTGTTTGTGTGTGTGGTGAGGGGTTTCTGGGTGAGAAAGCAGAACAATTCTGCACTTATTGTCAGGGAATAAGTAGCAATGAAGCAGAGAGGTGAATGGATACTAGTGGGTGAGCATTTTGGGATAGTGACTATAATTTAGTTAGAAAAACAAGAATAAAAAGAAGCGAAGATTCTAACTTGGATTACAACCAATTTTACTGAAAGCAAAAGTGCAGGGAGGCAACTCTATTATGTCATTATGTCATATGGAGATGAGACTTCCAGAGAGGTAGAGATAGCAGCTGAATGTCCTTGTTTACTACATCTTAAGACAAGATAGTACTGTAAGTGGGCTAAAATAAAGAAGAGTTCAGCAATATTTGTTTAAGAAAAAAAAATGCAGCCCATGAGAACGGATGAACCTGTATGTTAAATGGATCTTCTTCTTCTTCTTGTGTATGGCGTGCACAGCCTAAAGTTGTAGGACAGCTTGTTCTATTTAATCTTATTTGATTGTGTATGCCGGGTTGATTCCATTCGTCGAAACAGGGCGGACCATGTGAAGGTTGCAATCTTCTACCCCGTTAAGAGGATCATTAATCAGAACTAGATTGGTTGAATCAAAGGTAAAAGGAGGCAATTGTATTGTTGGGAGAGTGCCATTGACCTCCAAATGATTCAAAACTGAATGAACAGCAAATTTGTTCCTAAATTTCTGACATGTACAAAAGATCAAGGGCAAAAAGTGTGGGAATTTCAATTGTCCTTATTTGCACTGGGAAATAGACACTGCAAAAAATCAAAGAGGGCATAGAACTCATGAATTACATTCAGGAGAACTCTATCGGCCATTTGAAGGAAACTTAGCAAGAGGGGAAGTGTGAGGCACGCGTGTGACTGTGTGCAAGTAACACAGTGTGTGTGTGTGTGTGTGCGTATTGTGCACAGACACGCTTACACACACGCATGCACACAGGCACACACATGCATGCACACACCTCCCCTCTATCTAATCAACCTATCTAATTCTACTTAATGATCCTTTTAACATATAGTATCATCCCCTCTCATGGGCTGCATTGTTTTTCCCTTAAACAAATATTGCTGAACTCATGTTTATTTTACTTCGGAGTCGCGTGAGTGACTACATGAAGAAGACCCCGCCTGGCGCATGCTCGGCATTACGTCGACGCATGTGAAGCTCCGACAGGGTGGAGAGCGCAGCTCTCACCAGCGTAAGTTTAACCCACAGGTAAGTCACTGTTGAACTTTCTTGCTAGTGGGTTTAAACTCTGTAAGTCTGCAGAGCCAGCTAGAGTGCTGATGTATTTTGAATTTTTTTTAAAAACTCTATAACTCTGGCTCGAAATGCGGAGCCAGCTAGAGTGAATGTATTTCCGATTTAGATCGGATCGGGAGATAAGGGCTGCTTTAAAAGCCTGCTCCCGCTATTTACCGCTATTTAGATCGGGTTTGGAGATAACGGCTGTGCTAAATGTTGGCTCCAAATACCCAGTAATTGTAAAATAAAGTCTGCTCTGAGTATATGTTACCAGATGCAGTTTTCTTTATGGAAATGTATATAACCCTGTGTGCTACTGAGGTTAATACAAATATTCTGCAAGCAGAATGTGCCTGTCAGAATTACAATTTAAACATATATGGTTTATGCACGAATACAAAACAGTAAAGAAGTAACTCTCCTCCAAGGGAGGACAAGAATGTGGGGGAGGCTGGAAATGGAGAAAATGCTCCATACTTGACTTAGTCAAGGGTTCTTGACCCAGGTATGTCTTCCTGTAAGGCAGGCTCCAAAGGAGTTTCCATACGCTGAGTATGGTGCCTATGAAAATGGGATTCTGATTCTCCAGTACCTTGGTTAGGTCTGGATGACATCCCTAGAGCAAGATAAACTGCTCCAAATTCTAATCAGTCAAGGGTTCTAAAGAGCCATGAGATTCTAAGGCAGGCTCCGAAGGAGTTTCCATACACTGAATATGGTGCCTATAAAGAATGAGAATCTCATTCACCAGTGCCTTACATAGGTCTGGATGAAGTATTTAGAGCAAGATAAAATGCTCAAAATTCTAAACAATTAAGGGTTTTAAGACCCATGAGATTCTAAGGCAGGCTCCGAAAGGAGTTTCCATACACTGAGTATGGTGCCTATGAAAAATGAAAATCTCATTCACCAGTGCCTTGTTTAGGTCTAGATGAAGTCTCCTAGAGCAAAGACACGGGAGTATCAGGGCAGGATGAAGCTGACCCTGAAGCTGGTGTCCCTACTTATGTGTATACACCAGAGCACAATAGAAACGCTCCGGGTGTTCCCGATGTAGCACCAAGTTTTGCTATATCGGTATGGACTGGTGAGGCTATGGATGAACCTGGCGGCCAACATTATTTGGTTTCTCACCTACTCCAAGAAACTGTTATGACTGAAACAGTAAAAAATATATAAAACACCCGTCTATTGTGCCTCGCTCAGGGTGCCAACAGTAACTCAGTAATTGGGCACCCATGAGTGTAACAATGCGAGGACAGGAAATGTGTTCCAGCATGTCCTCTAGCTGATATTCAGTTGGCATCACTGCATTTGGGGAAGACATACATGGGTCGATAATGTCCAATACTTTTAAGACATGCTTGTGTTACTCTGCAATGCATATTCAAACCCAATTGTATGATGAAAATTGCCATTTGGCTAACATTATACCCAAAAAATGCAGGATTATGTGGGCAAGCTATAACCAGATTTATGAAAAACTGCCCAAACAATTAAGAATATTTGCCTTATAAAACTTCTCATCCCTGCTTTGAGAAAACAAACAGGTTGAATACAAACCCCTATATTAAGAGAAGGAGATCTTCTGGTTCATTTACGGAACTACAGAAACGTCATTCCATCACACATGGAATTTCTGGGAAACAATCTCTGGTTGGTTGTAAGATTACAATTGTCTTGTAATTCTGCATTAAATCTGATCGGCTTGATGTTTGAATGTACCAGGAACTCGTCAGGTAGAGATAATATATCCCAGACACAGGTATGGGGGTTGCTGAGTCATTCTGGGACTCACAAACTTAAATTTATAGTTCAGTATAGGCATTTTAAAAAAGTACACTTCAACACTGTAACAAAGTTGTTATCACAAGGCTGCTATATGGCTATTATTAGACCTAAAAAAGATGCCTTATTATTCAGGTACTTAAATTAATTGGATGGGTCAGCTGAAGGAATTACCTAATGGGTTAAATTCAGCCCTAAGATTGCTCACACAATTATTGAAACCAGCACTGGTGTTAATGAGGGCTCAGAATCACATTGTAATGACTTATCTAGAGGATATGTTAATTGTAAATGGAAGACACCTGAAGAACTGGGTTCAGCAACCATAAGCCTATTGAAAGGCTAAGGTTCTGTACATCCAAACAACATGTAAGTTACAGGCATCCCAAACAATTGATTATTTGGGGTTTGTCATTAATACAGTTGATATGTCAGTAACCTTACCAACAATTAAGGTTGGGGATGTTACAAATGCCTGTACTTGTCTTGGTAAAAAACATTATCCCACCATCCAAGAGGTAGCTATGTTTACTGGTAAAGTGATAGTGGTAAAGTAAAGTGATCAAAGTCTGCAAAGACCAGAGAATAAGTGTACAAAGCATGCAGATCATTGATTAGGTCCATGCAGTTACCAACTAAAAAGATTGAGCTGAATTGCAATGAAGGATTCTCAATGTTGCACAAGTTACTAGAAGTAAAAATGTGCTTGTTCAGTAGTCTTTAGTGGTATTACAGACTGATGGGAGTGCTCTTGGATGGGGAGCCAAGGACAGCGACACCAGTTGTGGTGGTCGATGGACTGTCCAAGACGATTAATTCTCCAAACACATGGTATGAATTATTTGGAGTTATTGGGGGCGTTTTATGCATTGATAACTGTTTGTTCTACAATAAAGAACTTACATGTTCAATTACGAGTAGACAATACCACAGCTGTGGGAGAAGACAATATTGTGGTAAGACAACAGATCAAGAAAGTTCAATGACAATACAGAATGAATGTTAAAATTCAAAAAGTTCAAAAAAGATTGTCAGACAGTATGAGTACCAAATGTTGATCTGTTGTGTCTGGATTAAATTTCCAGTGGTCTAAATGTGTCTCATGGGAGCCAGACCCAGGAGCATTAGTGGTGGATGCATTCTCGCTACATTGGGGAAGTATAGTCTTTTATGTTTTCGCCATTTTGCCTGATTAGGCAATGTGTCACCAAAATAGAGCAAGTCTCCGCCGCAGGTGTTTGGTGGTTCCAAACTGGTATTGCCTTTTGGCTAAGATCAAGTGTAGTATCTGTTCTTATCAGTTTAATATCTGATACGTCCCTTATCTAGGGACCATTGCTACACAGCCATTGTTCCCATTGGTGCTCAGAATGATGATTCAGACATTCATGACAAATCCCAGGTGCAGTAATTGTTGGTACATTCAGTAACAGCAGAGGTCATCCATTATATGACCGTATTAATTGTTAATATGCAGGTTCTGATGGAATGTCGGATAGGACCATGGATGTCATAACTGCAGCTTGGAGATATAGCACTAAGAAACAATATATGTTTCATATAAGGAATGGGAAATCTTTTGTATACAGTCAGATATATTTTGTCATACTGCAAACATATCGGATGTATTGGAGTTCCTTGCTATGTTGCACCTGAGTTATAATACCATTAATGGAGCTCGAAGTGCTTTGTCCTCCTATTTAGGACAATTTTCAGAACGACAATTTATCGGGTCTCATCCGTTAATATCTCGATTTATGAGAGGAATTTTAATAAAATCCTACCAAACCCAGATATACAGAAATCTGGGATGTCAGTATAGTTCTCACATTGCTTCGGCAATGGACTCCAATTACGTCACTGTCTTTTCAGAAGTTAATATTTAAAGTGGTTATACTGATGACATTAATATCAGCACAATGAGTACAAACATTACAAATGTTGCGGTTACATTGTATGCAGTTGTCTGTAGATAAAATGACGTTTTATGTCAATGATCTAAGCAAGCAAAGCAAGCCAATAAAGGCTGGAACCAATGTAATCTTTAAGACATACTCTGTCAACTAAACATTGTGTGTGGTTAAGCATCTGATTTAATATATATTGAATTAAGAGTCTCCGAGATTGTGAGATGCCAATGTTCATTACCCACAAGAAACATATTAAAAAAGTGACAGTACAAACTATTTCTAGATGGATAAACAGGTTCTGGATTAACTGGAGTAGACACTGATGTGTTTAAATCTCACTCCACAAGGGCGGTATCAATGTCCGCGGCAAAGGTGCAGGTCATGCCGCTCGACCAAATTCTGGAGACCGCAGGATGGTCTAAAGAGGAACTTTTCTAGATTTTATGATAAACCTGTTGTCACAGTGCCAGAGTTGCACATGCTGTGTTGGGTTCTGTTCAAATTGTTTGCTTTGTTGCATATCATTTGTTGTAATTTCCCCAGGGATAGAGGGGTTATTACTTTTCTTTTTATTATTTTTATTAAAATATTAAAATATTAAAATATTTATTGCATAATTTCAAGCAATATATATTATTTACTCACTACTGTGTAAACTCAAGCAGTGTGTCGTATGGAATGATCTACGGCATGAAAATCACAGAGCTTCAAAATCTTCACGTAGTCACTCACGTGACTCCGAAGTAAAATAGTAAGATTAAACGAGAACTTACCATTTTGATGTTTGATCATTATTTTATGAGGAGTTACGATGAGGGATTACATGCCCTCCACTCCCAACCCTCATAATATAAATTATCATCTGGTAGTTCTAGTCTATGTAAGCCACTTCTTACTCCGGCTATTGGTTCTGTGTTTTTCACGCCGCTGCTTTGAAGTATGCCGAGCATGCGCCAGGCGGGGTCTTATTCACGTAATCCCTCATCGTAACTCCTCATAAAATAACGATCAAACTTCAAACTGGTAAGTTCTCGTTTAATTTTACTATTTTATCCCACTTACTATCTTGTCTTAAGATGTAATAACCAAGGACATTCAGCTGCTAGCTCTACCTCTCTGGAAGTTACATCTCCATAATGACTACTGTTATTATACATTATATCTTACATAGATCTATCAATGCCCTCAAACACATCTAACTTATTTCTTTACATTCCTTGCATTTACACATTATTCCTTTGCACAACAATATGGTGCCAGCCTGTTAAGGTGCAAATGCTGTAAACTATGTAGGCCTCACATTTCCCTGAACCAGTTCCTATGCCGTAAGAATCTAAAGTGCTGCTGCCTACAGTGTACATCATCTCCACAATCACACATTCATCTGCATACTTTTTCTATTTCTATATATTGTGCATCAGGAAACAATAGATATTATGTGGGAGGACCTCTGGCAATGCATATAGGCTTCCTTCCTGCACATCAAGGAGCAGTGACACTCACCTTCTTAGCCTCAGGATTATTCCCATCAGTATATCACACTGTTGCTCATTGCAATATTAGAAAGGTTACCCATGCTCAAAGTGGCCTTGTATACTTTGATTTCAGTGAGCAGGAGATGGATTGTATGCTCAAGGACCAGGCAGAATTGTCAGCTTCTCCAAGCTGCCGTCCACTGCACTTACTTCATTGTCTTACTACAATGTAAAGGCTTTAAAGGCAAAATGGAGGGGTAAAGGCTTCTTCTTCTTTCGTGTGGCGTGCACAGCCTAAAGTTGTAGGACAACTTGTTCTATTTGATCTTCCTTTTGTGCGTGTCGAGTTGATTGCATTAGTCGAAACAGGGCGAACCATGTGAAGGTTGCAATCTTCCTCCCCGGCTAAAGGCTATTGAGAAAAGAATCAACTGGAAATCAGAGGTCTGACTAGTGCAATGGCAATGGTACTATTATATGCAGCATAGAATGTGTGCTAGGTGAGGACATTTTGTTAATATTTCAAAGCACCTTTGAATGGGATGTACTTCTTGACCTACCATTCCATTTCCTGTCTTTGTCAGAGGAGGATGAAAACTCCAACAGAGACCACTCTTTAGGATGGGAAAATCATGAATGAAAATAAATGACTTTAACACCTAAAGTGAACATGACATTTGTATTGAAATCTACACTCTGCAACCGAGGGATGCATCTTTGAATCATGCAATGATGATACCTTCCTCTGCATGGACTCAGCAAAGCACAGATCATCAAGATATCCTTTCATACAAAAATTTAAAGCATCAGTTCATTTTGGAATAAAGTTCTGCTGGTAGATTTTTGTCAAGATCATATTAATGATGTGTATTTATTCTATGCCTGCACTTTGAAGTACATATCTCTATTCATGAGAGATGTTATTGCCTTGTACCATCTGTTCGTCATGTGGTTGAAGCTCCAAGGCCAGCGTGACTTAGTGCTGCACAATGGAAGATCATATCAAGCTGAAAAATAAATACTCCCTTCAGAAAATGTGTTCAAAACAATATTTATAAGCAAAGTGCAAATAATGACTATAAAGTTTAATGGAAACTTAATATGGTCTCATTTTCTAATGAACATCCTGGTGATATTCCCTGATAACTACTTTCTAGGTGGACTTCAATGGCCTGGTGTTAGATCACAGTAACCCTCCTATGGCTTTAGCCAGCTCGCTCCCCTTCCCGAGAGGTCTCTGCGGATGTCTGCGATGGGCAAGCATGAGATGCTCTTCCACTTGAGACAACTTCAGAACTACTGCCTCTGGTAATTGAAGCTGCATTCAGAGATAGGCGTCTCTGGGGCTTGGGTTAGTATGCTACTTGACAAGCAGGGGTGGGGGGGGGGGGGGGGGGGGAAGGGGGAGAGGAATGCCACCTAAATGAGGAAGAACAGCAATGCCTGGATCTTCCATGTCCCTTGTCCTAGAGACAATGACCTACAGGGAGCCAGGCCACTCTTCCACCATATGAAGACTCAAGACTTATTGCTGAGCCTAATTCCAGTTTTCTTCATATTTCCCTTCCCGCTTGGCCTGAACAGGACTGTGCTCGTGACTGGGAGTTGTGCTACCTATGTGTGACATTTTTCTGCTCATGAAGAGCAGCAGTCTACTCCTGGGATTTTGGCATTTGATGTTCCTGAAGAGCATTAAACATCCCCCTCATGCCAGAGACCACGAAGAACACAATAGCATTGCAAGAAGTGCAGCAATCTCGCATACCAATAATGCGGGGTTGATACAGACCACACGTACTGTCTGTGTGGAGTTTACACGTTATCTCTGAAACCATGTGTATTTTCCCGGGGGTCTTCAGTTTCCTCCTAATGCCCCTGTCCCACTTAGGAAACCTGAACGGAAACCTCTGGAGACTTTGCGCCCCACCCAAGGTTTCCGTGCGGTTCCAGGAGGTTTTTGTCAGTCTCCCTAATGGTCTATGTTCTGGCGATTATATTTCAAAAAATTCAAAACCGGCAGCGACTAAAAATAGGTTGCCTTTTTAAAAATGGGTAATTTTTTAGTCGAAGCCGGTTGAGATGCTAGTTGAAGGTGGTTGCCGGAGGTTGCAGGTAGCGGAAGGTAAGACCTTTTTTTCACCCAGTTTTATTCCACCAGGGAGGTCTTACTTGAGGTATCCACAAAATCCTTTATTTTCTCAGCTTCAGTGATTTAGTCTGGCTCTTTAATAGATCTGCAAAGCACAGTACAGTGACATTAACCTTTACCTTGTACCTTAGTCATTCTCCTACTTAGGGAGCTGCTTGGTGTAAACGTTACATCTTGTATTGTGCATGAAATATTGACTGCATTGCTGACTGCTGAATGATGAAGCAATTGTGCAAATCATTAGATTCACTGTTGGAAACCTCTGTTTTTATTCACAGATTATGTGCATTTTAAACAGTCCCCTTGCTGTTCTGATAGAATTTTGCATTGAAGCCCTGAAACTCATATGGTTATAATCAATTGCTCATTACACCAAAGGTTAGCCTCCAATGTCTGCAAACCTCTGAACATTTCCCCTTTGTAACCTCTCCAAGGCAGTTATAGACAGAAAAAAAAATAGGTGGCGCGATCAAACTCATTGTATCAGTCCTGGACTTTGGTGACAGAGAGGATTCAATGGATGTGTCTGAAGAAGGGTCTCGACCCGAAACGTCGCCTATCTCCTTCGCTCCTTAGATGCTGCTGCACCCGCTGAGTTTCTCCAGCCTTTTGTGTACCCTCAATTCTCCAGCATCTGCAGTTCCTTCTTTAACACTTCAATGGGTGTGTCTGGGTTCCGTTCGTCGGCTGGCGTTTTCCCCCTCCTGGCTACCTACTCGCCTCCTCTCCCTTGCATGTGAACTTGTAAACACGGCAAACTTCCACAGTGATATCTGAATTTCAGCAGCTGCACAAACTGTTACAGCACTATTTTACACCCATTATCACTGGTGCAACAGAATGTAATTGACCTATGTAACCACCTATTGGAAAATATATGCTTCCAAATGCATTACTCAGCAGTGAAGTCAGTTTGTGGTGCTTGCTCAGTGACATTCTTGCGACAAGGACCCTCCCGCCAAGAGACCTCCACTCCATCCTCTGCTTCCTTCATGCAACCTAGTCTGTTTTGTTTGGGCATTTTCCTCCTCCATTCTATCGTGCTGGAGGTCCAACAGAATGATGACAACAAGCCAATAAAGATTGTTAATGATTTGTACCAATAAAGAGAATTATATGGAAATTCTAGATGAACTTCAGCTCCATCACTCTATACATTGAGAGCCGATTGTAACTCCACAATTAACGGACAATGCACGTCTTCAATGACCTTGCTTCCTTCCGAATCAACAGATAACCTACAACTTACTGAGGATCTCTTCTAACTTTATGGCTGGGGAGCAGAATTCTTCCTCTTGACAAAGGCTAGGTTTCCAATTCACTATTAACACAGAACAGCCTTGCTGCTTTGACAATAAACCAATGTTGTATGGGTACTGATGTTAAGAACTGCCCATAATGTATACTTTCAGCATAGGTGCACTGCATGGCCCGTTAATTTTCTAAAAACAGCATGTTGTCCAAAAAAAATGTATGCTCACAAATACATCAGGAAAAAAAAACTGGGATCAGTGTGACTGAAAGTACACACGACTCAGCTTAATTTTGTGGCCAGTGTGCCAATATTTCACTTTCTATCTCCTCTCCCTGTATCCAAATATTAATTGTACAATCAGACTAAAGTAATATATGCTTTAATCACAGCCTGTGTGGAATGTACATTATATATTTTGTAATTGTTCCAATCATCAATCGATTGTTCTTTTTCTTTGGCTGACCATGTCCAGTGAGACTACTTGATCTCATTTAGTTTCATGATTTATCCATTTCAGCACCATTCATGAAATATTTGTGCCTTTTATTTTTCTTTCCTCTCAGTTCGCTTGACATTTTAAGACACTCACATTTTGAACTCACTCAGCCTTGGCGCCATATGTGCTGAGGTGACTCACAGCAATAAACTGAAATGCATAATTCACTGTACTTACTATGCAATTTATCTATGGTAGCATATTACGAATTTTAGAAAGCAAACTGCCTGTTTCAAGCATGGATGATGAGACTATATTGGGAATAATAAATTTCAAGTTAAGAATGACAAAACTGTGATATAACCAAGTTGATTTGGATATCCGTTCAATTAATATGCTGCCTCCTACAAGTTATTTAAGTAGATAAATGTTCTGGAGAAGGTGTCTGTACATACGACTATTAGGAAAGTTCAATTTTACTTCACACTTATGAGGCCATTGAGCTAATAATCATTTTCACTGCTCATCCAATATTTTCCTCAGCACCAAACAATGTAAGAAGAACTCCGAGGGTCGAGCAGCATCCATGGGGGTGGGGGGAATGTCGATAGATGTGTGGGGGGTGGGGGGTTCTGGGGGGGAGGAGGGGGAGGAGGGGGAGGGAGAGAGAGGGGGAGGAGGGGGAGAAGGGGGAAGAATCAGTTTCAATAGACAATAGACAATAGCCAATAGGTGCAGGAGTAGGCCATTTGACCCTTCGAGCCAGCACCGCCATTCAATGTGATCATGGCTGATCATTCCCAATCGGTACCCCGCTCCTATTAACCTAATACCCCGTTTCCTCCCACTAATGCTGCCTGAGCAGATTGTTTGTTGATCAGATTCTACTATCTACAGTCTATACTTTCCTCATACATGGAGATATGTACATTTCTTTTCCATTCCCTATTCCCTTTAAGTAACTCCTGCTAGATTGGCAATGAGCTTTCAAGCATCTGTAGTAGCCATTTAGCTTAACTCAGTATGTTATAACTATAACCAGTTACCTTTAAATTTTATCTCCCTGTAAAGAAGTGGGTGGGATTTATTACGTAGTCGGAGGCGTGTTTGTGGCTGGGATTCTCGCACAGATGCCCTGGTAGTTTTTAGTTTAGTTTGAAGAAGCATGGGGGAGAGGTCACAGCTTTCGACCATACACGAGTTTGAGTACTAGTAAGATCAAAATGTACTTAAACAAGAAGAAGTTTGGATGAATATCTTACTGTTTTTACTATGACAATAAATAAACTATTAATTAAGAGATTGTGTTTTGAAGATTTATTTTTCGATGGCATTGAATGCCTCGTGGAGAGCTCGTGAATGCGTTTCAATAATCTCCTAACCCCTGTCTTCAATCATGGCTAGAGGAAAGATTCCTTGAACGATATAAAAATCTGTCACTACAGCATCAATATGGAGAATAGCATGTGACAGTGTCCACTTCAGGAAGCTACAATTCACTCTAATTTTCACTGACCCGGATCTTCTGAAACTCAGACTAGGATATTCAAATGCAATTTAAAATTATTTCAGAGAAAGGTAAATATGATGAAAATTTAACACATGAGGAAACAATTAAACTCGATTAAATGCATTACATCACTTAATTACATTTAGAAATTTGGATGTGGCTTCCATGCATAGTTATCTCTTCCCATTGTAATAATTGAGCCTGCTGGACTTGTGGTGGGTTAATCTGGGACTGTCCTGGAGTCAGGTCTCCCAGCCTAAATGGTGCAAAATCTGCAGAGGTTTGCAAGGTTCCATTGAACCTGATGAGCAGTCCAACAGAAAAGCGCAGTTTTCCCGAGAACTGATTAGAGTTTACATTTTCACTTTGGGACCCTGAAACATCGCACAGTTACTTGGATTAGTCAGCAGTACCAAATAAAACTGTTGACTTTTAAGGGCATACCCTGAGCTCTTAAGTTGGTAAGATTACATGAAATAAAATGACACAGTCAGTTTCTATTTTACAATGCCATGAGATTCAGAGCTGAGGGGTAGTTTGCAAGATGGAGGGAGATATTTGTTCTTGATTGCAAGCACTAAATATGAAAAGAATGCCAGCCACCAGTTTACTCATCTCTGCCCACCTAATTCCTTTTAGATCCAAATAGACAGAAGCTCCTGAAAATGCTCAGCCAATGCTCTTCTTGCATGGATTTAATGCTTGCAACCAGGTTTCTCTTCATTTTATGCCTCAAAATCAGAGAGACCATTCTGTTGCAGCGTGCATTAGTCCCCATCAAAATAACTCCCTTTAGTTTTAGTTTGGTTTTGTTTAGTTTAGAGATATAGCACGGAAACAGGCCCTTCGGCCCTCCGGGTCTGTTCCAACCAGCGACCACCGCATATTAACATTATCCTACACACACTAGGGACATTTTTTACACTTACCAAGCCAATTTACCTACATAACTGTACGTCTTTGGAGTGTGGGAGGAAACTGAAGATCTAGGAGAAAACGCACACGGTCACGGGGAGGATGTGCAAGCCATACGGACAGCACCCATAGTCAGGATCGAACCCGGGTGTCCGGCCCTGCAAGTGCTGTAAGCCAGCAACTCTACCGCTGCGCACTGTGCATTAATTTTTAGAATTAAAAGAAAATGCTTGGAATATGGCTGCACAGCCAAAGAATCAGCTGATTATAATGCCCCTGCATTTCAGTCAACTTAACACTGTTCTGTCCAGTTTTATTTGATGTTGCTTTTGCTACTACTGTGCTTTATAGTAACCCCAGGGTCAATTCAGTACGTACTGTATATATACGATCTTAAGCCTTCCGAGTATATATTGCAGCTGGCTGTGAAACGGCAGGGATTTGCTCCACTGTGTGAAACTAAAAAGAACAGGTTCTATCTGAGCTCATTTGCAGATTCCAGTAGGCTCCATAGTACACCTGTTGTGCTGCCTTGATTTCCTTTCTGATCATGGACTTCTGACAATGAGAAAAGGGAAGATTTTTATCAAATGCTCTCCACTGGACAATGAATTTTCTTCACCATTTGAATGTATCTCCGGAATGCCTGAGTGATTCATTACAGCTGTTTCTAAAGTATGACAATGGGCCACAGAAATGACTGATGTTATCTTTTTCCTGATTTCATTTCCCTGATCCTTTTCATCCCTAGCCTGTGTACCTCGATTAATTAGAAAAAAGGGATTTTCAGTCATCAGCTTATGGGTTCCATGTATTGCTCTTTCACAAATCTGCTGTCTGCACTATCTTCCTTGTGAGAACCATTTCTGCCTTTGATACACTGCTTTGCTGGTGTATCATAGGCTTGTGAATCTTCAATTCACTACTTTAAACAAAAAAATCGGATTGCTTCCACTGACCAGCTCTGGGTAAGAATAATCTCGCCAACGGCAACATTTTATGAAGTGCTTCCCATGTATTTTTTTGTGATAAAACAGAAGTTTAAGACTAAGCTGTTACAAAAATAATACAGTACTTACAATATACAGAAAATCTATAAAACATTGAAAAATGTGGAGCAAAATAGAAAGTAGTAAAAGAGAAATAAACTTTCATCTGATATTCCATTAAATGTATGATGCAATATATCAACAAACTGCATGATAATTAAAATCAAATTCACATGTACAGCCAAAGATAGACACAAAAAGCTGGAGTAACTCAGTGGGACAAGCAGCATCTCTGGAGAGAATGAATGTGTGACGTTTCAGGTCGATATCCTTCTTCAGACCCTTCTTCAGCTGCGTTACTTCAGCTTTCCTTGTCTATCTTTGGTTTAAACCAGCATCTGCAGTTCCTTCCTTCACATGTACAGCCATTGGTTTTACAGACTGATCACTAGCTTCAATTGATTACACTACAAAAATAACACATGCATAAGCTTGAACTTGATTATATTAATATTGTCAGTAAAAATCTGAGCCGATTAGAAACATCTCTGTCTAAGCTGTGTGATGTTGAAGAAGATTTGCATTGTCCTGTTCGAAACAGGTGCATTGAGAATGTTCCAAACTCCTTTCCCCCTTTTTTTTACAATCTTGTAAAAATCCCTTTTTACAACAACAAAATGGAAGAAGCATTTCTCATTCAGACACTGAGTGATCTGTTGTGTAATTTTAGAATGTTCTAGCTTACTACTTGGAGCAGTTGGAAGTTTCTTTTGTTGCTATCTTTTAATATTTATGCTTATTCAGTATCCACAACAGGCTTGACAAAATCAGATAGCCTTATGCTGAATTCTATTTGACATGTCTTTTCCTTTGCAGATTGCATGGAAAGAATATATTTTATGAAGGTCAATATATGATTTTCATATCTTCCCCTGCGATGACTGAATATACAATCAGCAGCAACGTTACCATGATTTATAGTCATTTTCTTGAGACTAAATCTAAATTATATTCACGTGTCCTGCCCAAATTATCTTATATTCCTGTGAATTTCATGGTTCATGTAGAAATAATGTTATCAGCATCACACTCAAATCACTGCTAGATGTGGATGTAAATTATTATTCTACTGCCAATATCTACATTTGTATTTCCACCAGCTTATTAATAAATATATGTTCATTGATTGTTAGGTACCTTCCTTCCATGTCTTGAATACATCAAGCTGAATAAGAATAAATATAATTGGAGATTTGTGGGACTTGAACTGATTCTCTAGTTATCTGATGTTTTGATGAAAGACCATGGTCAGTATGAAAATGTCCTCTATAGTTGATATTGCTTTCATTCTGCAGAAAGCATGTCCAAAAACTTCAATATTTGAGGCAGTTAATGTATAACGTTGATTAAGGGAAGGACTTTTACAAGGTTACAATTATCAATCCACAGCTACTTTACACTTTTAATCAGGAGTCCTGGTTTAAATCAATTAATTTTGGAGTGTTCACTCTATTTGCCTCAAATTGCCTCGGGAATCAGGTTGGGAAGGAGTTGTGATCACACAAATGAAATGTAAAGGATTAAGGACTACAAAGTTGAAGCTTCACCTTTGACATCAAATTCCCTCAAGCATGGCTACCTATGAAGGAACAGAAAATTACGAGATTATTCAACTAACTTTACAGAATCTTGCTCTGCTACTACAAACTGAGTCTTAATTGGAGTGCCCAGTTGTCTGTTTTACAGCTATAGGCTGGCATCCAGATTTGTTTATGTAGACTGTGGAAGGACAGTGATTCTGTTATTTTGAATTATGCAAAAAAACAGTATTTCAGTTGATACAATTGACATGGCAGATGGTGAAATTGAAAATCAAGCTGCAGAAGCTGGAAATCTAAACCAAATATAAAAATAAAACGCTGGAAGCCAGCATTTTCTGTTTTCATTTTTCATATGGCAGAATGTCGTTGACATCCACGGCTGTCTTCAACCGATGTTATTCACTGTGAAAATGGTGGCTGCACGTCACTGCCACTGTCAAAGCCACCCCCTCCCAAATTATTCTGCCTTTAGCTCCTTCCAGTGTGTTAACAGAGACATCTTAACGATATTGTAGTCAATTGCACAAAAATGCACATGGCAGGTCGCCGATAGGTTGTTTGCCAGAGTATTGATTGATGTTAACTTCCTCTGCGACAGCTGTAGTCAGAATGAACAGGCACTCTCATTTACCTTTCTGGCAATCCAAGGACCACCAGATGAACCAGGCGTTTTATCGGTATCAGAGAATTTCATTATTTCATTGTGAAACTGGCGTGCAATCACAAGAATAACTTCTGCAGGCGTGCATCATATTCCTTCGGAGCTGTCATTCTACCTTCATACTGTGACAGACCATGTGTCAGACGTCATCAGCAGGGAGTAGCACTTCTTGAAGATATTGGCTGATGTCAGTATTCGCATGCCATGCCAATCTGAGCCACAGGAAGTGGTGCTCTTCCACAAGTTAAGAAGCAAACATGGATCATGAATCCATGAAATTTTTTTACTGTATCTTGTTGCACATGGCAATTAAAAACAAAACACTGAAGCCCTTTGGGAACGACTGCAACAAAGCAGAAAAATATTACAATTAGATGACAAACAAGTGTGTCTTTAGCTAACCAATGGCATGCCTTCTGTTCCTAGATTAGTCTGGAGGCATATTTCGCAATTTACTATCAAGCAGCTCTCTAGCAAATACCAGTAAGAGTAGCTTGAATAACAGCTCGGTGCTGAGGATTAAAGGTGGATGACTACCATGGTTCTCCTTTTGTGGTGAGAAAATTGAAGAGGGTGGACACAGAGAGTGCAGCTACCACAGAATTCAAATTTGGAGAGTTTGTATGTGCAGGAACTGGGACGTGAATGATTTCAATTTAAAATGTTGTTTTACTTCCATTTAAATTTAAAGTTTCATTTGTAGTTCATTATAATTCCAATTTCTAGTCTATTTTACAGTTTCTATCAATTATAAACTGCCTCCCTATGGAGGTTAACGATTACTCAGCTGGTTGCCATAACCTGGTTTATTGAAGAGAAGATAATTACCATCAGTCGAAGCTTGTTCAGTACCTGAGGAATTTGGGCCTTACAGGCTATGTAAGTAAAATATTTTGCTGACAGATAGAGCTGTTGTAGAGAGCAGCTTCAACAGAATGCAAAGATTGGGAGTTAAAAGTGTGGGAAATTTGTTGAAGATGAGGGAAGGTCTGGTACCTGATATCATAAATAGAGTTTAATAAAGGAAAACATATCTAATAAATAAACCAATGAGGCAGCCACGTAACAAGTTATAACAGAATCAGAATCAGAGTCAGAATGCCGTTTATTGTCATTTAAACATAAGTTCTAGCGAAATTACTTTTCTGCAGTCATAACAACAAAAAAGCTAAAACACACAATTAACACAATTCCACACAAACATCCATCACAGTGAATCCCCAAACACCTCCTCACTGTGATGGAAGGTAAAAGTCGTATCTCTTCACTGTTCTCTGTTCTTATTCTTTTCCTGCAGTCAAACTGCTGCATCGAGCTGATCAAGGCTCTTGAAGTTAGATGTTAGAGCCCCCCGGCGGGCGATGGTAAGTCCCGCGGCCGTTTAAGCCGCGCCGGGTGATGTAAGGCCCTGCTCCGGGTCGATTTAAACCCCTCTATTTGGGCGGGTGAAGTTTGCCATTGCAGGAGCTCCGAAAAGCCGTCTCCCACCAGAGTCCTGAGAGCTCCCGATGTTACCGTCCACAGGGCCCGCAGCCGAAGCCTCCGAGCTCCGAAGTCGGGTCGCAGCCGCGCGCCACCACAGTGCTCCGAACTCTGAAGTCGGACAGCTCCGCGATGGTGAGTCTGCTGGCTCTGCGACTGGAGCCCCAGGACGATTCAAGTTGGAGGCCGCCGGCTCCACGATGTTAGGCCCAACGACAACGGAGACTCGACAATGAAAAAGTCGGGTCCCCGTACAGGGAAGAGATTAAAAAGTTAAAAGCTAAAAATAATATAAAAACTAAAACCAAGACATCCACTGAGCAGGACAAAAAAAAAAGACAGACGGACTGCAGAGGCCGCTGCCGCGAGGCACCGCCATCAAAGTGCATAGTTAAAATTAAATAAAAGTATTAACCAGGTTAAAAAAGATAGCTGATAAACATAATTCAAAAATGCAAAAAGAAAATAGGAACGTCAATTAAAGACTCAATCATAGTTCAATTACAGTAAGAAACTAATGCTTTGTCAATGACCTTCCTTCCACCATAAGGTTAGAAGTGGGGAGGTTCACTGATGATTGCAAAATGTTCAATTCAATTCAAAACTTCTCAAGATATGTATAGGCTATGCCTGAACCCAAAAATAAAGTTTATCCGTAGGTTGACAAGTGTTCAGAAACATTTAGACAAAAAACTGCTGGCCAATGGCCATCCCCAACCAGGGAGATTCTTACTGACATACCCTTGACATTCAATGGGATGCCCATCATCAAATCCTCCACCATCAACATCCTGGGGTCACCAATGACCAAAACCTCAAATGCTCTAGCTATATAAATTTAATGGCTACTTGAATAGGTTGGAGATTGTGAATCCTGGAATGAGTGATTCACCACCTGACTTCTCAAAGGCTTTCCTTCATCTGCAAAGCACAAATTAGGAGTGACACGAGCATCAATCGTTAAAATGCAGCTTTAACAACTGTCAGTAAAATCAACAGCACCCAGGACAAAGCAGGGTGCTTGATCGCCACCCCATCCATCACATTCCTTCCCTCTAGCATCGACACACAATGGCTGCAGTGTATACCATCTACAAAATGCAACCCAATTAATTGCCTAGATTTCACTGCCAGCACCTTCAAAACTAGCAACTTCTATGACCAAGAAGCACAAGAGCTGTAATTCATGTGAATGCCACCTACTGGTTCCCCACCAAGTCGCACACTGAAAATAACACAATAATAATAGCAAAGGGTGGGGCTATAAAGAGGGAGGAACTTAAAAATCATCTCTACAACTCGAAAAAAAGGACGAGGTAAAACCAATAAGGCTAAATTATTACAAGTCTTCTGGACCTGAATCCTAGAATTAGAATATTCCATCATAGTCTTCATTTGTGCCTGTGGATGTTGATTGGAGGTGAGTCACTTACTTCAGAATATCCAGCCTCTGATCCGCTCTTGTAGTCACAGTATTACATGGCTGGGGGTACACAAAAAGCTGGGGAAATTCAGCGGGTGCAGCAGCATCTAAGGAGCGAAGGAGATAGGCGACGTTTCGGGTCGAGACCCTTCTTCAGACTGGTCAGGGATCAGGGAAACGAGAGATATAGTCGGTGATGTGGAGAGATAAAGAACAATGAATGAAAGATATGCAAAAAAGTATCGATGATAAAGGGAACAAGCCATTGTAAGCTGTTTGTGGTGTGAAAATGAGAAGCTAGTGCGACTAGGGTGGGGGAGAGATAGAGAGAGAGGGAATGCCAGGGCCCGAGGGCTGAGGGAGAGGTGGGAAGGGGAGGAGACAGCAAGGGTTAACAGAATTGAGAAAATTCAATGTTCAAGCCCAGAGGATGCAGACTCCCCAAGCAGAACATGAGGTGCTGTTCCCCCAACTTGCGGTGTTTCTCACTGGCCGTGGAGGAGGCCCTGGACCGAGAGGTCGGATACGGAATGGGAGGGGGAGTTGAAGTGCTGAGCCATCTGGTTGGTTATTGCGGACCGTGCGGAGGTGTTTGGCATAACGATCGCCAAGCCTCCGCTTGGTCTCACCGATATAGATCATCTGGCATCTGGAGCAGCGGATGCAGTAGATGAGGTTGGAGGAGGTGCAGGTGAACCTCTGTCGGACCTGGAAAGACTGCTTGGGTCCCTGCAAGGAGTGGAGGGGGGAGGTGAAGGGACAAGTATAGCATTTCTTGCGGTTGCAAGGGAAAGTGCCCGGGGAAGGGGTAGAGCGGGAGGGAAGGGAAGAATTGACAGGGGAGTTGCGGAGTGAGCGGTCTTTGAGGAAGGCAGACAAGGGGGGAGATGGGAAGTTGTGGCGAGTGGAGGGGTCACGTTGGAGGTGGCGAAACTGGCGGAGGACTATGTGTTGTATTTGCCGGCTGGTGGGGTGAAAGGTGAGGACCAGGGGGACTCTGCCCTGTTTGCGAGTGGGGGAATGGGGAGAGAGGGCAGTGTTGCGGGGAATGGAGGAGACCCTGGTGCGAGCCTCATTCAATAGTGGGGGAGGGGAATCCCCGTTCTCTGAAGAATGAGGCCATTTGTGATGACCTGGTGTGGAACACCTCATCCTGGGAGCAGATGTGGTGTAGACGGAGGAATTGGGAATAGGGGATGGAGTCCTTACAGGAAGCAGGGTGGGAGGAAGAGTAGTCCAGGTAGCTGTGGGAGTCAGTTGGTTTGTAGTGGATGTCGGTCAGGAGTGTATCACCTGCAATAGAGGTGGTGAGGTCAAGGAATGGTAGGGAAATGTCGGAAATGGTCCAAGTGTATTTGAGTGCCGGATGGAAGTTGGTGGTGAAATGGATGAAGTCAGTCAGTTGTGTGTGGGTGCAGGAGGTGACACCAAAGCAGTCGTCGATGTAACGGAGGTAGAGGTCGAGGATTGTTCGACGTACCCGACAAAGAGGCAAGCGTAGCTGGGGCCCATGCGTGTGCCCATAGCTACGCCTTGTGTTTGGAGGAAATGGGAGGAGTCAAAAGAGAAGTTATTGAGGGTAGGGACCAACTCCGCTAGGTGGAGGAGGGTGTCAGTGGATGGGTATGGGTTGCTCCTCTGGTCGAGGAAGAACCGGAGGGCTTTGAGACCGTCCTGGTGGGGGATGGAGGTGTAGAGTGACTGGACGTCCATGGTAAAGCTGAGAGGATGGGGGCCTGGAGAATGGAATGCGCAGAGCCGACGGAGAGTGTCTGAGGTGTCTTGAACATAGGTGGGGAGAGATTTAACAAAGGGGGATAGGATGGCGTCAAGGTATGTGGAAATGTGTTCGGTGGGGCACGAACAGGCAGAGACAATGGGTCTGCTAGGGCAGTCGGGTTTGTGGATTTTGGGGAGAAGGCAAAATCGGGCTGTGCGGGACTGGGAAACGATGAGGTTGGAGGCTCGGGGGGGGGGGGGTAGGGAGCTGGAGCTGATGAAGTCGGTTATGGTGCTCGAGATGGTGGCCTGGTGCTCGTCAGTGGGGTCATGGTCCAGGGGTAAGTAGGAGGAGGTGTCCGAGAGTTGGCGCGCGGCCTCCGCTTTGTAGAGATGGACGCACCAGACTACCACGGCACCTCCCTTGTCGGCGGGTTTGATAACCCAGTCTGGGTTGTTACGGAGTGAGTCGATGGCAGTACGTTCGGGGCTGGAGAGATTGGAGTGAGACAGGGGGGTGGAGAAGTCGAGGCGGTTGCTGTCCCGACGGCAGTTCTGGATAAATAGTTCCCGACGGCAGTTCTGGATAAATAGTTTACATGGCTGGTCTAGTTGAGTCTCCAGTCAATGGTAATCCCCGGAGATTGATGAGGTGTTGGCGAATGGTAATGCCACTGCATGCCAAAGCTCAATGGTTAGAATCTACCTTGTTGAAGATGGCCACTGCAAGGTAGTTGTGTGATGCAAATGTAACTTGCTTCGTCTTCTTGTGTATGGCGTACACAGCCTAAAGTTGTAGGACAACTTGTTCTCTTTGATCTTATTTGATTGTGCATGCCAAGTTGATTGCATTCATCAAAACAGGGCTGACCACGTGAAGGTTGCAATCTCCCGCCCCATGTAACTTGCTATTTATAATCTACGCCTGAATAATAGAGCGTATGTGGAAAGGATGTTTCCACTGGTGAGAGAATCTAGGACCAGAGGTCGTAGCCTCAGAATTAAAGGGCGCTCTTTTAGAACGGAAATGTGGAGGAACTTCTTTAGTCAGAGGGTAGTTAATCTGTGGAACATTGCCACAGAGGGCTGTGGAGGCCAGGTCAGTGGATATTTTTAAGGCAGAGATTGACAAATTCTTGATTAGAATGGGTTTCAAGGGTTATGGGGAGAAGGCAGGAAAATTGGATTAGGAGGCAGGGATCAGCCATGATTGAATGGCAGAGTAGACTCGATGGGCTGAATGGCCTAATTCTACTACTATAACTTGTCAACTTGTGAATGTTGGTTAGGGCTTCCTGTAACTTTCTTCATTTTCCAGGAAACTATAAATGGAATTAACAAAATTGAATATGTTTGCAGCCACCCTCAATTTTGACCTCGCACTCATGTTAAATAGATGATTGACGGACACTGTTCCCAATGAATTAGTGTGATAATGTGCAGGGTATGGGCTGACAACCACAACTATCATCCTTTATGTGTATATCACCCGAAGAGTCAAGTTTGTTCAAGAAAAAAATATTTTGCTACCTCCACAAACAAAACCAGAGAGCAGAATGGTCACCACGAGGTCACAGAACTAGTATTGAAATACTCGACTGCACAACTAACTAAACAACATGATAAAATAAGAACATAACAGGGATAGGTCATTTGGCCACTTCAACCTGCTCTGCCATTCAACATGATCATGGTTGATTTTCCATCTCAACACCACATTATTGTCCTGTGTGTAGTTCCTTAATTCCTCTCATATAGATAATCCATCAATCGTTATTTTGAATGTAATTAATAACCAATTCTTCAAAGGGTGCAATAGAGATCTAGACTAGGATCTAGAGTAGATCTAGACTAGTATTAGGATCTAGATCTCGATTAGACTAGGACTAGGATTCGACAACCACTGCTGAAAATATTTCCCCTCATTTCAATTCTAAATTACAACCATAATTTAGAATCTAGGACTCCTAATTCTGGACTCTATCAAACATCTATTACCAAAATTATACAGTGTACTGTAGACATATTCTCACCAAGACCGTATGTACTTGTAGTGAGATATCTTTAATCTCGTACTCGGATTCTTTGTCAATAAATGCCAACATATTATTTGGCTACCCAATGCCTGATCAAAGATTTATGAGCAAAGACACCAAGGCCATTTGAACATCAATACTAACCATATAAAAATATTCACCACTTCTGTACTTTTCTACCAAGGTTAATAACATAACATTATTCAATGTTATACTGCATCTTCCAAGATGTTGCCCATTCCCTCAGCTTGTTTATATCACGTTGAAATCTCTTTGATTTCTTATTACGACTCACATTCCCACTTAATTTCATGCTTTCATAATTTCAGATAATAATCAGAGAGTTATGCTGCACAAGAATGGGCTTTTCTGCCCACCATTCTTCTCCTTGGAACATAGAAGCATGAGAGGAGCTTTGATAGAATTGTAAAAAACCAAGAAAGATTTATTTAGAAGAAATAGAAATAAATACTGTGGATGGTTTGAAGACCAGTGTACGTTGTCTGAAAAAGATGAACGCAAAATACAGCGGGAATGAGAAGGAATACATTTTTCCAAGTTATGATCTGTCTCCAAAGCAAGTTGAAACATCATCAATCAAGACCCCAAAATGAATTGGATAAGCACCTGGCAGGAGATAATTTGCAAAACCATGGGGAATAATAGAGGTATGGGGATGAATAGTTTGGTGTACAAGAAACCAGCAATAGTTCCATTATCTCACTAGCCTTCTTTTTCTACCATAACAAAATAATAATTCCCTGATTCATGGAGGGGAGGAATATGATGACCTGTTCCCAAATTAGAGGCCATCCATTCATGCCAGAGATTACATGCTTAACGAGCAGATTCAAGTAATTCACAAATGCAATAAATAAAGAATGAAAGCCATCAGCACAATAATAAAACTGCATTATCTATTGATCTGATGAGCACCAAGACTAAGGGAGGATTTGAAAAGAGGATGCAAGTTTTACATTCAAGGTATTGCTTACCTGGGAGCATTGTGGACAATACCGTATAAAATCATGAGAGGAATAGATCAGGTAGATGCACAGAATCTCTTGCCCAGAGTAGAAGAATCGAGGACTAGAGGACATAGGTTCAAGGTGAAGGGGAAAAGATTTAATAGGAATCTGAGGGGTAATTTTTTTCACACAAGGGGTGATGGGTGTATGGAACAAGCTGCCAGAGGAGGTTGTTGAGGCTGGGACTATCCCAGCATTTAAGAAGCAGTTAGATAGGTACATGGGTAGGACAAGTTTGGAGGGATATGGACCAAGCGCAGGCAGATGGGACTACTGTATCTGGGGCATGTTGGTCGGTGTGGGCAAGTTGGGTTGAAGGGCCTGTTTCCACACTGTGTCACTATGACTCTATGACTCTAATAGAGCTTAGGGTCAAAGAGTGAATTAGCCAATGCAATTAGGATATGAGCAGTAGGGTTTTGGATGAAATCAATTTTCTGCAGAGTAATACAATGAAAGCTAGACAGGAACTTTTTGGAATAGCTGGGAAATTTAGCAGCACATGAGTTGAGTCAGAGGCAGAATCAAATGGAAGCAGACAGTCATTGTGATGGCCATGATATGGAGTCCAAAACTAATCTTCAGGTCAAACATGATACCAATATTTGAGCGGTTTCAGAGTTGCTGGTGACGGAAATGTTGGTCTGGCAGTGCATTCAAGGAATTGAAGCATTAGTTTTATGGTTTCTAGTTTTTGCGAAGCAATACATTTCCGTGAAATGACATCCACAGGGTTATTTTTCCTTTTTTCCCCAGGGGATATGGGGAGAAGGCAGGAATGGGGTACTGATTGGGGATGATCAGCTATGATCACATTGAATGGCGGTGCTGGCTTGAAGGGCCAAATGGCCTACTCCTGCACCTATTGTCTATTGTCTATTGACTATTATGGAAAGTCTTTTAGTGCCAATTTAGTTGTTGGCACACCTTTGTTATTCTATTCCTGAACCTGAAGCTTTCAACATCTGTTTCCAACTTTTTGATGCAGGTAAAGGATTGCACCCAACATCCATCCACATACTGCCATGGACTCTTATTCTGTTTGTTGATCCACCAAAGTGAAAGATTGTATCTCCATGGTCAAGTGTCCTATAATAATGTAGCTAGAAAGGAGATAGTGGCTTTTTCCCTACATAGTAAAATCTAGGAAAACAAATCTAGGACAGGAAGGCCTAGGATTCAGTTGATGCAATGTAACAATCTTGTCATTCACTATTCTATGTCTTCTCATAATTCTATCATTGATGTAACAAAGATGGATATGTACATTGATATGCAGGTGAATGGAGCAATATATATCATGTGCAGGCAGAGGAGATTAGTTAAGCTTGGCATCTTGATCAGCACAGACATTGTGGGCTGAAGGGCCTGTCATCTATTCAATAAAGTTGTAATATGTCTCAGAGATACCTGTAATATGCAACGACCAACTGTCACTGCAGCTCCAGCTGAGAGGAAAATAAATGTGAGATTTGCATTTGTCAAATGTTTTATTTACTGGGCATCATATTCTTTCCCTTTTCCTCACTTTTACATTCTTTTTTCTTACAACGAGCAAAATAAACAGACCTCCAAGCAATTGTTGGTTACTGTTTCTACCAATAGTGATTAGGTCAGAGTCATTATCTCAGAGAAATATAGAGAGATTATCTAATTGTATAATGATTTGGGTGAGTGTCAACAATGCATAGATGAAATGTGTAGAAAGGTTGGATGCAGTTAAATTGTAGATGGGTATGAAGATAGGTATGTAGCAACTACTTGAGTACTGGTGACTACATTTGCGAGGATGTAGATGAGTCATCAGATAGCATCACCTTTTCTGACTTGGTAACCCCGCAAGGAGGCTACTAAGAGGTATAAAGTGAGTGAGTGAGTGTGCAAAGATCTGGCAAAAGGGGTATAATATGGGGACATGTGCATTTGTCCTTTTTTTGGAGAGTAAAATAAAAATAAATCTTATTACCTAAATCATGAGCGAATGTGGAGCTCCAAGATGCAGAGGGATCTAGGTTTCTTAATTCATCATTTGTAAAAAGCCAGAAAGCAAGTACAGCTAATAATAGGATAATTATTATTAGGAGAATTGGGTAGAACAGTAGTACTAGTTACACTTCAGTTATATAGAGTATTGGTGAGACCACTTCTGGAATACTGTATACAGTACTGGTCTCCGTCTTCAAAGAAAATCAGATGCGCTTTATTAGAGTGCTACTTAGAATGGGAGCTTAATTTGGTTATTTTTGCATTATTGGAGTGGTACCTAGAACGAGGAATGATTATACATGGCACTCTTGTATTTGCTGGAATTTAGAAAAATGAAAGGGTTTTATCAAGGTGGTTGTGAAGAAAGGATGCTTCCCCTCCTGTGGAAATTGAATGGCTGAAGTATTGGAGTTGTCCATTTAAGTCAGAAATGAGGAGAACATTTTCCCTGAAAGAGTTGTGAGTCTCCTCAATGGGCAGTTGAAGTTTGAATATTTTTAAAGCAGAGCTAGATGGTTTCTTGATAAGCAAGGGTGTGGGAGGTGATATAAGAGGAAACATTCTCTCTTCAGATCCACCCTGGCAAATCGCCGAAGAAATTGAGAGTTTTCCACCTGGTTTAATTCTTACAGAATACAGTGGATGGGTAAACTAGAATGTGGAGGTGAGGTTCCAATCAGATCATGCTGGAGCAGGCTCAAGTGACTAAATGGCTAATTCCTGCTCCCAATTTGTATGTTTGTATAAGCTACTTGCTCCACCGAATCCAAGAATATACTGCTCAATACTTCACCCATTCAATTCATCAGCCATCGCAGAAATGGCAGCACTGAGTTTTTATTTTCTCTTGTTGATGAACAATGTATATCTCACCTCCTCCTGGCAGCATGTAGCAATTATGCCTGGGAATGATCTTTAAATCTGGGTGATACTATATGCATCACTTTATGCATGTATCCAAAACACTCCTGGCCTTTCAACTCTTATTTCTGCATTATCCACTGAAATCATTCATCATCAGTGCACTCAGACCCAGCGCATATTTTTGGTGATAAATAACCTGAAAGTGACAACAAGTAATGAATTAATCAAATTGAAGTTGAAGAACTCATCCATCGATTTCCAATTTTCAAGTGTACAATATCTATCCTTGCCCTTTGCCTCCTGTCCTTGCCTGGAACCTCCTTATTGCTAATATCAGAACATTAATTATTAAATTGTTATTTTTATACTAGGAGAGTACTGAAAACATACTGTTGGAAGCCCCCACAAACGTTATTGAGGGAACAACAAACTATGATCAACCCTGACTATTGCTTCTGATGAAGGCAACATGCCAACTTCAATCTGGCTGTTAATTGACATAATCGCTGTATCCAACTAGTACTGACATGTTGTTGAGTGCTTGCAAACCTCAGCAGATGGCTAATTTTGTGAGGGCTAGCGCCACTTAAATCTAACCTAAACTACATAAAAGTAGCCTGCAACTCTCATGGCCTCTGCGTTCTGGCTTGAACAGTCATTTCTCCTCTGTTGGATTATAAAAAACCATAAGTAATCTGTGGCTCCAAGATTTTCCCACAGCCACAAAATAGCCATTTGGAAGGTGTAGGCTGGAGAAATGTCCTCTGCCTAGAGAGGCCAGGACATCTTGAGAGAAATGAACACAAACTAGGGATCCTACCTATGGTAATTATATCAACTCAAGACCCAATGAACTGGATGCATGAATAAGGTAATTAAATCTTCCTTTAAAATCCACATCTTGCAGCTGGACTGTTTTGGTGCTCAGGGGACTAGAAACTAGCATCAATAACCTTTATCTATCTGGACTCAGAACGGATGCATATGGATTCATCTAACCCTCAAGGTTTTAGCGAACTTGCAAATCTCACACCCATGATTCGAAGCTTGCCTTAGCTGCTTGTTATTAATCAAGTCAGACACACTCAATGGTTATCAATGGCATCACTTTTGTATCTCATGTAGGGTGAGCTGGTGAACCGCAAAAAACAGCAACAACTAAAGTAGAGATGAAGTTCACTATTTTATTGTTGCTGAGTATTGTGGTCATTGATAGAACTGAAATGAAAGAAGATAACTTTTTCTTCATCCCAAATGTTCCTTCTCATTTGTAGATTCTAATTTTACTTCGGAGTCACGTGAGTGACTACGTGAAGACCCCGCCAGGACGCATGCGCGACATATCGTCGAACGCATTGCGGAAGCGACAGTCGGGAGGAGCGCCGCTCCTCCAGCGCGAGTTTTGAAAAATTACGGAAGGTAAGTCTTACCTTTTCTGGTGAGCGTGGCGACTCGGTGTGTTTCTTTTTCAGAACGGAGGAAGCACCATGGAGTCGCCAAGGGAGAGCAGCAGCTGATACCGCTGCTGTGGAAGCAGCCAGCAGCGTGCCGTCTCTCCAGAGCTGCAGGTGCTGCCAGCAGCTCCCGGCTTCTCGCCGCTACAGACGCAGGTGCGCCGCGGTCGCCGGCAAAACCACCCGGAAGTCGGAACAGGTCCGTTGACTCGGCTGGGTCCGGACCTGAAGACACCCCATTCATGGATAGGGACGGCGGGCGTCTTTCCCGCGGGAGCGGGTGGGGAGCAGTGCTCCAGCGTGACCTGCTTATGCAGGGGCAGAGTCACAGTGGGTCTCCTCGCAGACCCACGGCAGCATCCTTTCAAGGACTGCCAAATGTCTCACCCTCTGCGCAGGGGAGCATTAGGGGTCAGAGCTGGGCTGACCCTGAAGAAGGGGCAATGGCTGAACAGTCAGCTGTGAGGGGTGCCAGAAGAGAGAGCAGCAGAAGATTTGTGGAACACATGCTGTATCAACTCAAGAAGGACTGCCTATACAAAGCTGCAAGCCAGTACAAAATACATGGCTACAAAACAGCTACAGGAGCAAGCCATTAACTTTATGGCTGGGAAGTACATTGCTCCAGAGAACTCCATTTCTCTTAAAGTACCAGCAGTCTATGACCCCATCTGGGGCAACAGGAGCCCATCTATAAGGAGCCAGGAGGTGAAGCTCCAGAGGAAACTGCTGGCTGCTAAAATCACAGCAGTACCAGGACAACTGATGGGGTTGATTTGCCTGAAGAGTTACTAGATGCTCTAGCAGACTGTGTAATACTCAGTGGAGATGAACAGTTACAGGAAGAGCATCATCAAGAAGTGCGGAATTATGCAAGACAAGTAGCACACAGGCGCCAAAATTGCTGTTGGGGGACCTCCCGAAGCAGGTGAAAGACCTGCATGAGGAAGCCAAGGCTATAGGCCTGATCAAGGTGCCAAGCACCTCTAAAACCCACTATCAACAGCGGCAGCACCCCTACACACCCACCAGACATCGGTGCTATGGAAGACCATCTGGTGGTTGAAAGCTCGAAGGCCGGCCCACCTGCACAGCGGTCTTTCAGACCATGGCCCAGCCCGGCCTTCATGGAAAATGCGCCAACCCCACAACGCAGCAACACAATACCAGAAGAAACAACTGCGGTGACAACCCACACACACCGGTAACCATGGAGGTAGGTGGGTCTGGTTGTCTTAAAAAACATTGCATGTCCGATTCATCAAAAGTTGGGGGACGGTTGCACTTGTTTCATCATGTGTGCTGCACTTTTACCTCTGAACTTTTACATACTCGGAAGTATTCAGAATTACAAAATTGAATTTGTATACGAACTACCGTCCCAGTTCAGCATACGTCTAGCAGGAAGTTCATACTTCACAAAAAGAGAGAACAGCAGGCGATGCTGAACTGTTAAGACTAAACACAAAAGGGATTGAGAAAACAATCAGAGAATTTCAAGAGTTTCGTATCAAATATATTTATAAAAACTAAAAAGATGGTGGTTGCCGTATCATTACAGATTTGACCGAACTAAATACTTCCGTTCAGTATGCCATTTCAAAATAGACACGTTTGTCACACACAGGGTCATCGTAAATACCTGAAATTTATCTGGATGGGACAGCTATGGCAGTATGCCTTATCCAATGGGTTGTCATCAGCACCCAGGCTATTACAAATTCATTAAAACCAGCTTTAGCATACTTAAAGAAACATAACCATATCGTCATGGCTTACCTTGATGATATTCTCATTGTAGGTGAAAATTGGAGCTGGCTACATTGGTGGTATCAGCCACAACACAGAGATTTAACGTACATCCAGATAAGTCAAAATTGGAACCCTCCACTACCATGGATTATTTGGGGTTCACTATTGACTCTGTTCATATGTCTATCACCTTGCCACCAAAACAAAGTGACAGACTTGATGGGAGTATGCAAAAGCCTCACTGGCATCAGGGAACCATCCATTCGGCAAGGAGTAAGAGTGATTGGGAAATTGGTGGCTGCGTTCCCAGCAGCACAATTGGACCACTCCATTATTAAAACCTGGAAGAGGGAAATTTTAGCTCTCAAAAATCATGCAGGCCATTTCAATAGGCCTATGCAACTACCAGGGAAAGTAAATCAGAATTAAACTGGTGGATAGAAATGTTCAATATTATCCTAACCCCATCACCCCATCCTATATCCCTAGGGTACATTACAGACTGATGCCAGTGCTAAAGGTTGGGGAGCAACTAATACCACCGCAAGTTGTGGTGGCAGATGAGTGCACAAAAATTATTCTGTTTAAAGCACTAGCAATTAATTATCTAGAAATGCTGGGAGCATTTCATGGACTCAGGGCCTACTGCTCAAATGAGCACCAGTTGCATGTACGGTACAAATTGATACCACAGTGGGGGCCTATATATAATCATATGGGTGAAATAAAGTCGATATCATGTGATGAATTGCCTAATAATATCTGGCACTGGTGTCCTGGGAGAGAGATTTGGATCTCAACCACTTACCTTCCAGGTAAGCTAAATACAGAGGCAGACACCAGGTCACGTAAATTCAACGACAACATTAAATGGATGTTGGATCGGAAAGTGTTTACAGATATTATAGACCGGTATGGGACACCAGATATCGACCTTTTTTTTCCATCCAGACTAATTCACCAACTACCAACATATGTTGCTTGGGAACCAGACCCAGGGGCAGCAGCGATGGACGATTTCTCGCTGCATTGGGGGGGGGGATTTGTTTTGCTATGCATTTTCCCCTTCTGCCTCATCAGGCGAGTCTTACAATAATTAAACATGACACCGCAACGGGTACCATGGTTCCCAACAGTACAAAGATGGTCTCAGAACCCTGCATCTGGATCAACAACGGCCAAGGAGGTTGGCACACCCCGTGCGGGAAAGTATCCGTGCCATGACTGTATGAACTTGTTGATTTGCAGTTTCTGAACAGGCCATTTCTGGGATACGGACTCTCCGACAGGACGATCAATGCCATCTCAGAGTCGTGCAGGGAGTCCACGAGAAGACAGTACCTGACATATGTCAGGAAATGGGAAGTGTTCAGCACCAGGACGAACACTACATATGACTCAGCCACCAACACTGAAGTGCTGGAGTTCTGGCCACCCTTCATTTCGATGAAGGATTGAGTTACAGTGCCATTATTGTGCAAGGAGTGCCCTAATCTAATATCTGGGCAGAGGGAGTGATCACCTGGCTATAGGATCACACCCACTAGTACCTAAACGAATGAGGGGTATTTGTACTCTATTCCCCCAGGCCCAGATACACCTATATATGGGACATAGGTAGTACACCATGTTACAAGGATGGACACCAATATCGGGGCTCACTCTGGACAAACTAATATCCTAGATGGGAATGATTATGGCACTTGGATCAGCACAACGGGTCCAGTCCTTACACAAGCTAGAATAGGACGTCATGTCTGTCACAAATGGCAGATAACCTGCTACATACAGGGGTACTTAAACAAGACTGACCCGGTTCCTTTGGCCAATATTAGAGTTCTGGCCTATCCTGCAGATAGTCGGCCCTGCATAATGACACATATTTTCCAATATATAGTCACCAAGACACTTATGGGCACGGAGAGAGCTTTCTCATTAGCCATAAATGCCCTCACCTAAGGTCACAGCGCAAACCATATCCAGATGGTTCGGGTGGTATTACGTGCAGTGGTGAATACTAATGTTTCAAATCTCACTCCAACAGGGCTGCATCTACATCGGAACGCTAGGATGATGGGAGTTCCTATGGACCACATCCTTGCCACAGCGGGGTGGAGCAATGAACGCATTCAATGCTTTATAATAAACCCGTGGCCGATCCTGAGACGTTTGCAGGGAAAAATTAAGTTCTGTAAAATAAATTACCCAATGTGGGGCATATTATTTTAGGTATGAATAATACCTTTATTGTTTTTCAGCACAGTGTCGTGTGTGAAATACGTTCATCCTCCGTCCCAGAATGGCAGTGTGTGAGCATGGTCTCGTTCCAGGGCATGAAATCACAGAGCTTTGAAATCTTCACGTAGTCACTCACGTGACTCCGAAGTAAAATAGTAAGATTAAATGAGAACTTACCAGTTTGAAGTTTGATCTTTATTTTATGAGGAGTTACGATGAGGGATTACGTGCCCTCCGCTCCCAAAACCCTCTATTATAAACTGGTATGGAAGTTCTCTCTTATCTTACTATATTAGTCTACTCTGGTATCTGTGATTTCACACCACTGCTTTGAAGAATGTCGCGCATGCGTCCTGGCGGGGTCTTCACGTAATCCCTCATCGTAACTCCTCATAAAATAAAGATCAAACTTCAAACTGGTAAGTTCTCATTTAATCTTACTATTTTAACTATATGTAGTACCAGGCATCTCATGAGTCATAAGAAACATGGACATGTTAAAATCTGTGCATCCAACTGCTCTGCATATGTGCACATAAAATGTACAAGATACTTTGGCAAACAGTACACTATCCTGCTTTTCTCCTTTGAAAAGAAGCAATGTTTTATAGATTTAACCTTGCTATAAATTTTCTCTTTGACCTTCTCAAAGGAGCAAGTTATTTTGCATTGATCTATTGATCAGAAGAATCTTGTGTGTTTCCTCCACAATCTCCATTGGATCAATTTCTGAATATACTTGTGATCATGTAAGCCCTTGATTTTTTTTGTTGCTTATCTTTTGCTGTAATCAAGTGATTTACATCTACTCTTCTAATTCTATCTCCAATTTTCTTTGGATATTTTTGCTGCACACACTTCAGCTATCACTGCACCATCCTATTTCTGAACGTCAGGTTCAACATATGCATTTTATATGTTCTTCCAAATATTAGTCTCAATGGCTTGACATTAACTTTTGTTCTGCTTTTTCACTCTTTCTCCTCAAGATGAGCTATGCTGAATCATGTCACGTGTTAATAACTAAAGAGTTTAACACTTTGTAGAAAGTTGGCACAAAGTTGAAGACCAGGTCTTGACATGAGAAGGATGATAACAACCTTTTCATAATAAGTCCACTTGATCCATTCTGGGTGAATATATCTAATAGAGTCATAGAGTAACACAGCCTGGAATCAGGCCCTTTTGATCATTTAAAAGTTTTCATTCTCTCTGCTCAATAATCAATGAATAGTCTGAGAGAAAAGTTCATTGGTCATTTCCAACTCTGACAATATATCTTCACCAGCTTGGCTCTTTTTTATTAAAAGATAGTATACTTGCCTATAACCTCTTAAAAATCTTTAATCAACCCAGGCCAATAAACAAAACTTCAGGCAATTGGCTTAATTCTCATAAAACCAGATAATTCAAATGGAAGCTCTTCCAAAATGTATCTTTTCAACAAAGCTATTGAGACAGATCTGCAACCCCATTTAACATAACACAATTAGCAACTCATGTGACTGGTTATAGCACTGTCTTATATTTGCATTGGAACATTCATCAGGTTTAGTGCACGGTTTCAAATATTTTTCACATACCTACATGAGAAAGGTAACTTTTTGTGTCTTTTTATTAATCCCCATTGTTGTAACTGGAAAATCAACGTCGACATGATTGTTTTCAATGTGAAAATGACACTAAATTCCCATATGGTGAACATGACAATTCAATAACTTATAAAATCTGCTATGATAACCATGTTAAGATAATTAAAATTACCTACCTTTGCATTTTCAATGCAACTTTGGGCAGTATTGGTAATTTTGGATGAGAATCAGCAATAAAAGCTAATAGGTCGACGACCAAAGTAAAAGGTCCATCTAGTGAAAATTAAAACATTTTACCCCAAGCACAATTTTTAATGCCATTTATTTTAATCTGAACATAATTTTCTTCACTGTTATAAATGTACTCATCAATATAATCTATATAACTAAAAGTCTCATCTTGACCACTTCCTGCCTGCGCTGTATGTTGATTTTAGAAAAAATGCTGCCATATATCGCTATGATTTTTGGCCATTTTACTCACAGTCCTCCTCCGCTGAGGCAGCCCTGAGGACTTTTCCGATCAATGAAAAAAAAAGTTATGAGTATTTAAAAAATCTTGAGATCAGCTGATTGGTCCTCTTGCCTGTCAATCACCACAATGAAGGTAACGCCCCTTCCTGGGGGGGCAGGACTATAAAACCCCGGATGCCTGGACGTGAGTCAGTCACTCTGGAAGATCACGAGGGAGAGTCCACAACTGTGATTCTAAGCTGTGAGTCAACTGAACTGTGAGTCTGTAATGTACTTGCAATAAATGATTTGTTAGCCCTTACCGACAATGTAATGCGTTGTTTGGCAATTTGGTGGCCTGTACTCTTGAAATGCTATGAAATTGAATTTGGTGGCCTGCACTCTGCTTGAAATGCTATGAAATTGAATTTGGTGGCCTACATTCTGCTTGAAATGCTATGAAAGTAAATTTGGTGGCCTGCACTCTGCTTGAAATGCTATGAAATTGAATTTGGCGGCCTACACTCTGCTTGAAATGCTATGAAAGTGAATTTGGTGGCCCGCACTCTGCTTGAAATGGAATTTCAAGGAATAGCTGTGAGTGAACTGCCAGCCCACCAGCCCTGAGTGACTGAGCTGCCAGCCCACCAGCCCTGAGTGACTGAGCTGCCAGCCCACCAGCCCTGAGTGACTGAGCTGCCAGCCCACCAGCCCTGAGGTGATAGCCCACCAGCCCTGTGACTGAGCTGCCAGCCCACCAGCCCTGAGTGACTGAGCTGCCAACCCACCAGGCCTGAGTGACTGAGCTGCCAACCCTCCAGGCCTGAGTGGCTGAGCTGCCAGCCCAAGAATCCATTTGACCCACAATGTCCATACTAGCCCTCTTGAGACCAGTCCCTTCGGCCCACAACACCCACACAAGCTCTCCAGAAATTTCCACCCCCACTGGCCACCGATATTTGAATTGGTGGAGAGGTGGAATATTGTGTTGGGGGACCAGCCCTCCCACGTGAACATGGGATCCAACGGATCCCACTTAGTATAGTATCAATATAAAATGCACTTTGCGTTTTACATATTCCATTTTGTGACTCATTATAGATTGTTCTCTATAATTTGAAACTCCATAGCAAAGTTTTGACATGAGTGGCGTTGTGGTGTAATAGCAACTCACTTCCCCACTTCATTACTTCCCCACTTACTTTCCATCCTTTTTCAGTTACTGATGGCATCAGTGCTGTTCCCAGATCTGGCAGAAAATTAACACAGTGACTGGAGAATAATTGTTTTAGGTTTCCTTTATTTCATAACTGTTTTCACTTTTTCTTTGGTTACAATCTATTTCAATCTACATTAAACTCAAGATACACTACTCCTTTTTATTTTAAAATTATCATAAAAATGCTAACCACTCATTACTGTATTCATAGGAGCCTCATCCCTGTTCATTGTTTTTTATAGTAATTAATTCAATACAATGTTATATTTGAAACATTATATTTAACTGGTGGCCTTGTATTAATTATAGTTTTATACTCATCAGGTGTCCCATTGTAACAGGAGATAGAGCAATCAAATTCTCTGAATCTGGGAGCTTCAATAGATTCTTGGGAGATGACGGATGAAACCTATCTTGCTGAGTGAGACATGAATGAAACTGCAGGTGATATATGATAAAAATGCAGTAGCACACACTAATCAGTCCTGCCCTTTCACTCCATGATGTCACATGGATGCAGGTGGCTTGCTACTGAAATTCCCCGATACAGAGAAAAAGGCTGTGCATTGTCAGGAGTAACAGAGTCTTTTTATCTTTTCCATCTGTGTGGTCCTGACCATGATTTTCTTGGACTTCAGCCACCAGAACCCTATGCCCTCCATGGTAGCTTCTTTGTGCAGCAACTGTCTGTTTAATCAGCCTGTAGGCTTATTTTTTCCTTTGGTATTCTTTTTCCTGGTTAATGTCATCGGTTGATGATGTATAAATGTTTTTCTTTCAAAAGGTTAAAATTAGCAGTGATTACGGTTAATAATTTTGTATATTTCAGAAAACAATGTATTGCACAAGTTTCTGATGCAAGGTGTTTTTACAAGCCCAGTAATCTCTTTTTGATTATCCTCAGTCATTACTTCAAGTAAAAAAACAGTTGACATCTAGCTTACAAATAAAACAATTGACCATAGTCCCTTTAATTAACAAAAGGTTTGCATGGATCATTGGATTGGTACAATTTCAAAAGTAGCTGAAAGGTTCTCTCATCACCAGTAAATAGAAAATACTTTTCTCATAAGAAAAATCACAGTCTGGCAAAAGTGAATTTCTTGATGATAAACTGTAGGTCTTACTGCTTAATGACAAACTTAAGTTACTAAAAATACTGAAAAATTCTGATTGGCCTGTAATTATCAAGTGGATCTTTCAACACATTCTGAGTCAATGTGATCGAGTGTTGATCCTTACTCTAGGAAATTGATTCATGGCAATGTTATGTAGAAGAATGGTGGGTTGAAAATATGACCAACAGAAGCAATCAAGTTTAATGCTTCATGGTTAAAACTCATGCTCCTCAACACAAAATAACTGAGTGTAGAAGTGTGTATGAAGGAACTGCAGATGCTGGTTTAAACTGAAGATAGACATAAAATTCTAGAGAAACTCAGTGGAACAGGCAGCATCTCTGGAGAGAAGGGATGGGTGGCATTTCGTGTCTGAAGAAGGGTCTCGACCCGAAACGTCACCCATTCATTCGCTCCAGAGATGCTGCCTGTCCCTCTGAGTTACTCCAACATTTTGTGTCTATCCAGAGTGTAGAAGTTCAATTTGTATGGTAACGTGGTGATGCATGAAAGATCACATCAAATTGACTCAGCAGGGGTTACACAAAAAGCTGGAGAAACTCAGCGGGTGCAGCAGCATCTAAGGAGCGAAGGAGATAGGCGACGTTTCGGGTCGAGACCCTTCTTCAGACTGATGACACCATTAATTTTGTCAGTTAAGGAGTTTTTAGCACCAGGGGCTGACTGAAGTCATGACTGCAAAATCCTTTTCAGGAAACCTTCAATCATTGCTGCAATTTGCTGTGCTGTTTGCAAAGTTTTACTAAAGAATAACAAACCAAATATATGAACTGGTACAAAACACAAAATGCCAGAGGTACTCAGCAGGTTTCAAAGGTTTCAAAGGTCTCATGTACCTATGAAGGTGCAGTGATATGCGTATTATCATACAGCCATATGAAAAAAAAAAAGCAACAAGACAAACAACTACATAAAAGTTAACATAAACATCCACCACATCAGATTCCCCACATTCCTCACTGTGATGGAATCGTCCTCTTTATTCTCCCGCGGGTGAGGCAGTCGAACCATCCATCGGGGCGATCGAATCTTCCACAGCCGGCGGTCGAAACCCCCGCGTCAGGGCGAACAAAACACCTGCGGCGGGGTGATCGAAACTTGTTGGGCAGCATCTTTGGAGAGAATGGACAGTCAACGATTCTGTTCAGCACCCTACTTCAGACAAGAACTGATTGCCTGATTTGTGTTTTGGATGCTTTAGCTGGAAAAAGTGGATAGGAGTGCCTAATGTATTGTATCAGGATGCCAACTAGCACAGTATAAAATGAAGTACTTGGAGTGACAGTGGGGATCAACATTGGAAATGGTGCATCGAGGACCTGCTCGAGTGGTAGGACATTATTACGTTAGGTTGGAGTGATGCGTTAAGTTACACTTCTCACTCCAACCTAACACTTATATGTCCTTCTACTCCATTGTTCTTGATCTCGCGTGAAGTGAACTAAATTCACCGAAGATTAACTTTTGTGGATATTCCAAGGCATGTGTTTTCCACTCAGTAATTTTGGTTTGCACATGCGAGCCTTTGCTTTCACATGCCAGGCTGGCACATTGTTGAAAATGAGCATACCATTCCCGACTTGATGTGGTCAGACTGCATTGATTTAATCAGTTTCAAGATGTTTTGTACTATTTATTACCGACTATTTAGCACCCGTGTTTCATTTTGTCCGATTGGCATCTCATTTTTAGATATGCATGTATTTTTCCTCACAGACCTTTCTGTACTGTTCACTACGGTTAGTTTGTCTTGGTAAAGTGAGGTTACTGGCTGTAGTGGAATTCTGGTGTGCTTTGGTGATGGCATATCACGCCTCATGGATGGCCTGTTTTGAAATGTGCTTTGATTTTATCCTCTTCAGCACAGTGGTAATGCCACACAACGTGATTGAAGATGGAATTTGTTCTTCAAAAGGACTGTGTTGTGATCACTCCTAACAATGCAATCATGGACAGACACAAAGATAGATTGATTCAGAATGAGGTCAAGTCCCCAGGCTAGTTCACTCGTTATCTTCAGATCCAGTCTGGTACCAATGTCCTTGAGGTCAGCCAGTTCAGTCAATAAGATTTGGAGCTTTGGCTTCAATTGAATTTTGACATGGTGAACCAAGCATCAAAACACTTGTATCCCACTGCATCTACACTATACCTGGGTGCACCAAGATTTTATATAGTGACATATACAATGAGCATAATTATATCCCAAAGATTATTTTTCTGTATCTGGAAGCATTTGGTCAAAGTTGAAATATTCTAATTTATAATCTTGTTTGTCAACTCGAAGATAATCATTTCATGTTCAGCTAAAATTCTACCTCATACTACCAATAGTTGCAATAGCAGTAAGAGTAATGTGTGTTTCTAGATAAACCATTTATCTAGAAGGCTTTTAAAATGTTTTAAGGTGTCAGTTAAGGATTTTTGGATTGATTGAGAGAGGCAGAGAAATTATGTAGTTGAAATACCCCCCTCTTTTCCCACCTGGATGTGTCCCCATTTCTCCCACAATCCCCATCCTTCCTATTTCCGTTCCCCTGTCCCTTTCCACCCATATCCCTTCCTCTGGCTTTATATTTCAAGCCTCTTCTCTTACAGCCTTTTGTCTTTTCCTCTCTAGCCTTTGTTCAACCATCTGCCAATCAAAGCCCCTCTCACCTGTATCCACCTATCACTTCTCCGAATTTGCCCCACCCCCACCTCTCTTCCAGCTTTCTACCACCACTACCACCATCAGTCTGAAGAAAGCTATAAGACCCTTTGTCATCAGATATACAAAGTGGTTCATTGACAGTTTTTTCATAGTCACGCAGCATGGAAACAGGCCATTTGATGCAGCTCATCCATGCTGACCAAGATGTCCCATCTAATCTTGTCCCATTTCCCCATGTTTAGCCCATATCCATCAACCTTTTTTATCCATGTACCTGCCCAAATGTCTTTTAAATGTTTGTATTATATCTGCCTCAACTGCTCGTTCCATATACCCACTACCCTCCTGTGCTCCAAGGAGTAAAATCCTAGCCTGCTCAAGCTCTCCTCAGGCCCCCGAGTCCTGGCAAAGAAAGACCTGGCCGGCTGCAGCCTGCAAGGGGGAAGCTTGGAAGCCACTGAGCTCGGCCTGAAGTCTGGAGAGCCGAGGAGGAGTGAGGAGGATGGGCACGAGGAGTGGGCTGGAAGGAGAGGGACCAGGGTCTTCCCTCCAGCTCCTTCAAGGTCAGCTGCAGGAAGTTCCCCCGGGATAAAAAGACAGTTGGGCAAGGAGAGGGACGTCTGTTCAAGGACCGAGCTGGTTGAGGTCGACAGAGGAGCAGAGACTCCAACCCCAAGCACCTTCTGATCTGGAGATTCTCCCGCCTGGATCCCCTTGGAAACTGGAGACTCCAAACTCATGTGCGCGAAGTGCACATCACGAGCGCGAAGCGCGAAGTCCCTTGCGGCCGGGGTCCAGGGCCTGCTTAAGGGCCCTGGAAGCTCTAGGGTTCTAGATGCTCTCTGGTGCTATTTTAGGCTTATTTTTGAGACACAAAGCCAGGGCGGGAGAAATTAAATCTCAAGCGGGAGAGCGGGAAATTTTGCGAAAATGGCCTTTCGGCGGGAGATCTCCCGCCAAAAGCGGGAGAGTTGGAGTCACTGGAGGAGGCCCTACAGCAGCTTGCGGCTTCCCTGGATCAGGAACCGATCCAGTACATCGAGCGTGTGACTCTGGTCTTTTTGAAAATGGCGCCAAAACATGGTGACTGCTGCATATATGATCTGTGAAAAAAATATTTCACTGTGCAGTGCACGTGTGGCCATAAGGCACCACTGAACCATTGAACCATTGAAGAGAAGTTTGCCGTGATGGATCTTCTGTCGTCCTTCAAATAAAATAATGGAAGTTTTTGTCATGTTCTCTTCAACCATGGTTTAATCTCTTCTCTGACAGATGAACATTCTTACAATATGGTAGGACTATGATACAACAATAAACTATTTATTTAAATTTTGTGCTCAAATGTCTAGAATATGTTTTGAGCCTACAATGTTTAAGTGTGCTGCCATGAAGTCAAACCCACAGCTGAAGCAAAAGGGCTCAGATATGTTGAATAATAATTTACTTCAGGGTACACAAAAGGCTGGAGAAACTCAGCGGGTGCAGCAGCATCTAAGGGGCGAAGGAGATGGGTCTCGACCCGAAACGTCGCCAATCTCCTTCGCTCCTTAGATGCTGCTGCACCCGCTGAGTTTCTCCAGCCTTTTGTGTACCCTCGATTCTCCAGCATCTGCAGTTCCTTCTTTAATAATTTACTTCATTTTTGTTTCGAGACATTTCTGCTGAAACATACCTGCAGTAATTCATTTACTGACGTTTCATCCTTTCTATTTATACTTCGGAATGGAAAATGAGGGTTTATTTTAGAAATATTCCCTCATTCCATTTGTGAAGAATATTTTCAGTCATGTTGTACAAAGTTTCTGGTATTTGCGCTGATAATGCGGGATCATTTTAGAAGCACATGCTGTGTATTGAAGCGTGATTTCCTCTGATTTGTTCAGAAATATGTCATAAAGATATTGGAAGTGCATAGTCTTAATTTATTAATGAATAGCACAAAATATACATTTCCCATATAATCTGAGGTTGATCATGGGATGGTGTGGCTTCCATTAGTGAACTGTGAATGCAGACAAATGTACTGTTAGGTTCTGATGTCTAAACACTGCGGTGTGGTATGTGTACATAAAGTACTTTCACACCCGCAGTCATGCATTATGTTCATTCAGGCCTAAAGAGTAAACAAAGAAATCCTTTCACACACATTGTGATCTTTGTATCTTAATTGTGAATGCAGAACATCAACATGTATGTACGGTGACATTTTATCATGCTAATTTGTCTTGCATTTTAGATAGAGGAAGTATATGTTCACCAAGCAGTATCATTATTATTTCACTTGTTCTTGGTATACATTTTTAGTTTGCAATGTTTTCTTAAACCTGTATCCCATCTATCATCTGTGAAAGATAGCCAGGTGAACTGTACTTGAGCTCCCTGGGCCACTTTCACCTGAAGATCCTTCTTGCAACGGCAAGAGGAGTGAGGTCTCTATATCCAAAATCTAACATCAATGGCCCTCTGTTCATCAGTATTACTTAGTGCCTTACCATGTACTGCATATATCTTACCTCGATTTAACTTCCCAACGGGTGGCACGGTGGCGACCTGACTCCGGGTGCTGTCTGTATGGAGGTTGTATGTTCTCCCTGTGCCCAGTTGGGATTTCTCTGAGATCATCGGTTTCCTCACAAACGGCAAAGACGCACAGGTAAATTGGCTTGATAAATGTAAAAACTGTCCCTATCGAGTGTAGGGTAGTGTTAGTGTGCGGGGATTGCTGGTCGGTGCGGACTCGGTGGGCCAAAGGGCCTGTTCCTGCTCCGTATCTATAAACTAAACTAAACAAAACTGCATTACCTCGCACTTTTTGGGATTATATTCTATCTGCCGGCTCTCTGCCCAACCTTTCAGTTCATCTACATCCTACTGCAGCTTCAGACATCTTCCCAGTTAACTACACCACTTGCAACTTTTATACCATCACAATAATGGAAACATTTGGAAATATGGGGGTGATAGGCCAGAAGAGAGAGGCAGTAGATGAGAGCTACTGTACCTGAGCCTACATGTGTGCACTCGAGGCGCCTGTACATGCTGAGCACATGTGCTACTGAATTGTGAATAATATCCATGCACCAAAGCTGGATCTTCAGACAACTTATACTCCCTTGCTATTGGAAAATAAAGCTTGATCGATCTCTCTCTTGTACTCTGACGTATTGTTACCCGTTATTCGGCCAACGACGGTGGTGTCAATGGTAAATTTGGAGCTGTGTCCGACTACAGTCACGGGCGTAGGGAGAGTACAGCAGAAGATTCAGGACACAGACCTCAGGTGCCCCTGTGTTGATGGGCAGTGAGGAGGACGTGTTGCCAATCCGTACTGATTCAGGTCTGGAGCATCTGTGTTGAGACAAAGGTGGAATCAAGTAACATTGCTGAGTTTGAAGTGGGCAGAATTTGTAATAATGAAAAGAAGACGACTGCAAAAAAAAAGTACCTTGCTCAACCAAAGGCTGAATAGGGTCCTGAAATAGTCACCTTATTTCATTCAAATGCTTATCATGGATTGTCTGGAACCTTTTTGCTTTCTTGCCACATATCAGGAGTCAGAGGATATTCACAACTATGTGGCAGTAGTACAGAAGGCAGATTATAATGCGTGCACTTTCACAACTTGATTTTAGAAGAACAGTAGCCAGGGTCTTATAAGTTCTTCCTCAGTGATGCTGTAACTGGCGATGCCGAAGATGCATCTTAAAGGAATATTGTTAATATAAGCAAAAATGGGACCTCATTTTCAAAGGTTGGCTACTTTTCTTCCCACTGTTTCAGCAGCTCTATACCTAGTATAACTGTGTTAACACATTCTATTATCTTCTACCAGGCTGCACTTAAATTTCTCACCAGAGGGGTAGGTTTCTGTTCTTCCCAAAGGACCAACCTATTATCTGATAACTCTGACCATAGCATCCCACACTACATTCTAGTCTTCTGGCAGTATTGCTATCCTTCATTTGTAGTCCAATTTTAAGGTAACCAACAACTCTTTAAAAGCTCTTGTGCTCGATAAGCATCTCTAAGCTTCTTGAGTTCTGTGCTAGTAGTGCTTAACATGATACAAAGGAGCTGACATTACTTTATAATTCTTAGGGTTAAAGGTGCACACAAACATCTGAAGTGCAATACTCTGCTTCTGCCACACTCCGATAATGTCACTGCCCCACCGTGTAATAATGCAAATCCTATTAACGCCAGCAGGAGTAATTTGCAACCTGTAAGGTAGATGCACAGCAGATGAAGTGTTTTCATAAAACTATAGAATAAATAGAAATACACCAGAATTCCTACTCAATTTGAATACTCACATTTCTAATTAAATATAGCTACAATTATAATGACTAAAACAAATACTCTGAAAGCCTTTTTGGACCAACATCAAAAAAGAATTAAATATTCTGTAAGGCAAAATGTGTGAGAGGTCTGTGTGAATGAGATAGTTCTTTATCCTCAGGCTTGTTAGTTCAGCATCAGTGAATCTCCCCAACATGCACCCAACTGAGAACTCTAGCAAATTTCATATATTGTGAATTGTTTATTACACCTAACACCTGCTATACGTCAACTTGCCTTTCAGACTTCTGCTGTGCCATCACGTAACCTATGTAACTTATGTTAGCTTAACTCCTTCTGGTTAGTGCTAATGATTCATACATACCTTAAATCAACAAATTGTTAAGGAAGCCTGACCTTGCTGCAGCTGTGAGATTCTGATGGCATTATAGAAATATCAGTGCTTCAGTCATGTGAAAGATTAAACACTCAGTTTCTAAGAGCAAAATAATTTATTTTGTCAGTCTTCATCCTTCAGCTCGAAGAGTGGAATAATCTCAGAGTCTTTTACATCTTGTGCCAGCCCCTGGCACCATATTTTACTCACAATAGGAAGAGGCTGCTTTGTCATATCTGTTACAAACTGAGAATTAGTAAAGCACACCCGGAGAAGTTTCTAGGATCTTATGCCTTTCTCTCCTTACTTTGGAGTAAACTTACTGGGCAGCATTTAAGAATATCTAGTTTATTCCACGGAATCTGATAACCAATTAGGGTTAAATATTTTACATATGTTCTTTGGACTTATCCTTACCTCCATTAATTATAATCGCCGTACATTGGCAGCTGTATGTGGAAAAATACAATGTATATTATTATATAAAATATTTTATAAAATTCTCATAATTGCTTGGATAACTTCAGGTGAATACTTCAGACTCTTCATTTACATTCTAGATAAATGAACTCGGCGAGCATCCAGACCCACAACATAACATTTTCAGAACATCTACTCATTCAAAGTAAGTTGATCAAAACTTGGACAGGATGATGTAAAATAATAATCCTTTCATTTCCTGGAATTAATGTTTGAAATGAACTAAGGCCGATAAGGTACAACTTTCTTCCAGTAAAAAAGGCCATAGTCGTGCTAAATCCAGTTTTAGCCCTGATTTCTCAATGTATTCATTGTAACTTTATTAAACGCTAATTTGACAATTTTCACAAGAGTCACAGAAATAACAGTTATACATTTAAAAATCTAGTATATTTCCAATGTTAAAGATAAAGACTCCTGACTGGTATAAAGAGGTGTAGGAAAGAACTGCAGATGCTGGGTTAAGTAAAAGATAGACACAAAATACTGGAGTAATGGGCCTGTCCCACTTAGGGGATTTTTTAGGCGACTGCCGGCAACTATCAAGCAGACATGTGGCGACCATGTGCTGAACGCATAGTCTCCTGCAGTCGCTTAAAAAGTCGCCTAAGTGGGACAGGCCAATAACTCAGCAGGGCAGGCGGGATCTCTGGGTAGAAGGAATGGGTGACGTTTCGGATCATGACCCTTTATCAGACTTCATAGAAACATAGAAACATAGAAATTAGGTGCAGGAGTAGGCCATTCAGCCCTTCGAGCCTGCACCGCCATTCAATATGATCATGGCTGATCATCCAACTCAGTATCCCGTACCTGCCTTCTCTCCATACCCTCTGATCCCCTTAGCCACAAGGGCCACATCCAACTCACTCTTAAATATAGCCAATGAACTGGCCTCAACTACCCTCTGTGGCAGAGAGTTCCAGAGACTCACCACTCTCTGTGTGAAGAAAGTCTTTCTCATCTCGGTCTTAAAGGATTTCCCCCTTATCCTTAAGCTGTGACCCTTGTCCTGGACTTCCCCAACATCGGGAACAATCTTCCTGCATCTAGCCTGTCCAACCCCTTAAGAATTTTGTAAGTTTCTATAAGATCCCCTCTTAATCTCCTAAATTCCAGAGAGTATAAACCGAGTCTATCCAGTCTTTCTTCATAAGACAGTCCTGACATCCCAGGAATCAGTCTGGTGAACCTTCTCTGCACTCCCTCTATGGCAATAATGTCCTTCCTCAGATTTGGAGACCAAAACTGCACGCAATACTCCAGGTGTGGTCTCACCAAGACCCTGTACAACTGAAGTAGAACCTCCCTGCTCCTGTACTCAAATCCTTTTGCTATGAAAGCTAACATACCATTCGCTTTTTTCACTGCCTGCTGCACCTGCATGCCTACTTTCAATGACTGGTGTACCATGACACCCAGGTCTCGCTGCATCTCCCCTTTTCCTAATCGGCCACCATTTAAATAATAGTCTGCTTTCCTGTTTTTGCCACCAAAGTGGATAACCTCACATTTATCCACATTATACTGCATCTGCCAAACATTTGCCCACTCACCCAGCCTATCCAAGTCACCTTGCAGTCTCCTAGCATCCTCCTCACAGCGAACACTGCCCCCAGCTTAGTGTCATCCGCAAACTTGGAGATATTGCCTTCAATTCCCTCATCCAGATCATTAATATATATTGTAAATAGCTGGGGTCCCAGCACTGAGCCCTGCGGTACCCCACTAGTTACTGCCTGCCATTGTGAAAAGGACCCGTTTACTCCTACTCTTTGCTTCCTGTTTGCCAGCCAGTTCTCTATCCACATCAATACTGAACCCCTAATACCGTATGCTTTAAGTTTGTATACTAATCTCTTATGTGGGACCTTGTCGAAAGACTTCTGGAAGTCCAGATATACCACATCCACTGGTTCTCTCTTATCCACGCTACTAGTTACATCCTCGAAAAATTCCACAAGATTCGTCAGACATGATTTACCCTTTATCAGACTTCATGGAGTAAAGAGAACTTTATTTTGATCTGAGAATACTTGATGGAGATAAAACAAAACAAAAACAATAAAATATCTTAAATATGAACAATCTTGAAAAACATCTCCAGCCATGGAAAGACGGACTTCTCCAAACACCCAAAATGATGCTGTTAAAACACATTTCATAATTATTATCAATCTTGGTTACGATATTCTCCTGAATATACAAAAACCTTCTCTAGATATACTATATAGTAGACTAAGTGCAGACCCGTTGGGTCTGCTCCCCCATCGCAATATTCCACCACTCACCCCGTTCCCCCAACGCAACACATTCCCCCAAGGCAATATTCCACCACTCATGCATAACTCCTCTCATCCCCAGCTCTCCCTCCCCCTCCTCTTCACCCTCCCTCTTCTTTCCCCTCTTCTCCTCCCCTCCCCAATTCTTTCCACATCTCTCCCTCCCTTTCCTTTCCCCTACCCTCAGTCATGCCCTTCCTCCCTCGCTCCCTCCATAAACTCCTCTCCCCTCCCTACCCCCCTCCTATACCCCTATCCCCCACTGCTCACCTCCCCCTATCCCCCACTATCCCTCCTGACCTCCCCCACTGCCCTCCTCTCCCTCTATTCCCCACTCTTTGGCTCCCCCACTCCCCTTCCTCTCCCTCTATTCCTCCTCCTCCCCCACTCTCCCTCCTCACTCCCCCACTTTCCCCTCTCTCCCTCCCTAGCCCCTCCTCTCCCTCAATCCCCACACTCTCCCTCCCTCAGCTCCCCAGGATCTTTCCCCTCTCCTCCTCCCCCAACCCCTCCCTCACCTCTCCCTCCCTCTCCTTTCCCCTACCCTCAGTTACTCCCTCCCTCCATAAAAAGCAGCATCTTTAGATCCTGTTGACTTGACGATTGGACCAGTTTGCATCGTGTATGAGTTACTCAAACTCCGGGCAAACTCGGCAAAGGCCACCCTGCAAACCCGACTCTCCCATGAGAGGAGTTTGTAAGTGATTGGCAAATTATCCATCATCCTAATCACCTAACAACACCTCCTTAACCCATAACCTTTACCATCAAGGCAGACAAGAACACCAATTACATGGGAACATTGCAATTTTAATATTCCTTGCCAAGTCACACAACACTCAGATCATTAATTATATCATTAATTAATTAACAGGTGGTGGGTCTAAAGTCTAGAACTATCTAGAATTGTTGTAATATTTTTACAGTACATCTTCAGCATATCAGAACAGTGAATCACTTGCTGAACAGCAATTAGAGATGAGAAACACTTTCTCGCCTTTGCAGTGATGTCCACACTGTGAAAAATCAATACATTAAAAAAAAACCAGATGCAGTTAAATGTGATAATGGGAGAAGCAATAAGATGCACCTCTCATCCTAACACATCTTGGTTTCTTGCTGTGTAACAAGGAACTGCAGATGTTGGTTTAAACCAAAGATAGACGTGGTCGGGTTCCTATTCAGCTATATTGTGTAATTTGCGAATGGATCTCAGCTTGGCTGGTCTTTTCCATTCACTTCAATATATTCTTTCTCCCGGTTGGATTGCAACCTTGTCATGGTCGGGGAGCTTGTGTGTCTCAGTGACCCCTAGAGCTATGCCAGCGGGTGATTTGTCTCCTGTTAGGGTCTCCCATGCTGGACAGGTCGAAGGGTAGAGGCGAGACGAAGTGCGATCCACTGGTCCTCCAGGTTGGAGGTTGAGAACAAGGCTAACAACCCTGTCTCGTAAAATAAATATGTTACGGAAACAGCAACTGAATCAACACTTCTCGGCGTGATGGACTTCCAGGGCTGTCGACAGATGCTAGGATGAATGTCAATGGTGAAAGCCGAAAGGAAGCCATTGGCAGGAAGGTGAAAGTTCTGAATGCCAGACATAAGACTGGGATAGGTTTTTGGAATGTACGAATATTTTGGCCAAACACCATATCCAACCAAGATCTCCTTGCTCAATGCCAACAAGATAACATGGACACCATCATCATGAGAAGGTGCTGGAACAGGATTGGCCATATACTGAGAAGAGAACCAGACAGCATCCCAAGAATAGCCCCTGCACTGGACACCGGAAGGGACTCTGTCTATCCCTTTCATCATTTTAAAGACCTCAATCAAGTCCCCCCTTAACCTTCTGCGCTCCAAAGAATAAAGACATAACTTGTTCAACCTTTCTCTGTAACATAGTTGCTGGAACCCTGGCAACATTCTAGTAAATCTCCTCTGTACTCTCTCTATTTTGTTGACATCCTTCCTATAACTAGGCGACCAAAATTGTACACCATACTCCAGAATTGGTCTTACCAATGCCTTGTACAATTTTAACATTACTTCCCTACTCCTATATTCAATGCTCTGATTTATAAAAGCCAGCACACCAAAGGCTTTCTTTACCACCCTATCTACATGCGATTCCACCTTCAGGGAATTATGCACAGTTATTCCTAGATCCCTCTGTTCCACAGCATTCCTCAATTCCCTACCATTTACCATGTACGTCCTATTTTTGATTTGTCCTGCCAAGATGTAGCACTTCACACTTATCAGCATTAAACTCCATCTGCCATCTTTCAGCCCACTTTTCCAAATGGCCCAAATCTCTCTGTAGACTTTGCAAATCTACTTCATTATCCACAACACCACCTATCTTAGTATCATCTGCATACTTACTTATCCAATTTTCCACCCCATCATCCAGATCATTGATGTACATGACAAACAACAGTGGACCCAACACAGATCTCTGAGGCACCCCACTGGTCACCGGCTTCCAACCTGACAAACAGCCATCCACCATTACTCTCTGACATCTCCCATTCAGCCACTGTTGAATCCATCTTGCTACTCCGCCATTAACACCCAAAGATTGAACCTTCTTAACCAACCTTCCATGGGGAACCTTGTCAAAGGCCTTACTGAAATCCATATAGACAACATCAACTGCTTTACCCTCATCAATTTCCCTAGTTACCGCTTCAAAAAATTCAAGAAGTTTTGTCAAACATGACCTTCCAGGCACAAATCCATGTTGACTGTTCCTGATCAGACCCTGTTTATCCAGGTGCTTATATATATTATCTCTAAGTATCCTTTCCATTAATTTGCCCACCACTGACGTCAAACTAATAGGTCTATAATTGCTAGGTTTATTCTTTGAACCCTTTTTAAACAATGGAACAACATGCGCAGTACGCCAAACCTCCGGCACTATTCCCGTTTCTAATGACATTTGAAATATTTCTGTCATAGCTCCTGCTATTTCTACACTAACTTCCCTCAATGTCCTAGGGAATATCCTGTCAGGACCTGGAGTTGCAGTGGGAATATTCATAGACTTAAAAAAGCATTTGATACCGTAAATCACGACATTTTACTCATGAAACTGGATAGGTATGGCATCAGAGGGGTTGGATTGGATTGGGTGAGAAGCTATTCAAGAAACAGGCAACAATTTGTAGAAATAGGTCAACATTAATCAACTTACATGAACATAACTTGTGGAGTGCATCAAGGGTCGGTGTTAGGGCCAAAGCTTTTCATAATACACATTAACGACATATGCAGAGTATCAAATATACTGAAATTGATTATATTTGCCGATGATACAAATATTTTTTGTTCCGGTGACAATTTGAAGCAGCTTTTGGGGGTCATCACATCAGAAATGAATAAATTAAAACAGTGGTTTGATGTCAACAAATTGTCTCTAAATTTAAGCAAAACAAAGATTATGCTATTTGGAAAACATAAAACAAACCCTCAAGTACAATTGAAAATAGATAACATAAGTATAGAAAGAGTATATGAAAATTAATTTGTTGGTGTGATCTTAGACCTCAAAATCTGCTGGAAACCACATATAAACCACGTCAAAGCAAAACTGACAATATCTATAGCAATATTGGGAAAATCAAGACACGTTCTGGACCACAAATCATTACATACTCTGTAAAATACACTCATATTGCCATATCTGAGTTACTGTGTGGAGATGTGTACTGTGTACTCGCTAGAATTTAGAAGATTGAGGGGGAATCTTATAGAAACTTACAAAATTCTTAAGGGGTTGGACAGGCTAGATGCAGGAAGATTGTTCCCGATGTTGGGGAACTCCAGAACAAGGGGTCACAGTTTAAGGATAAGGGGGAAGTCTTTTAGGACCGAGATGAGAAAATCATTTTTCACACAGAGTGGAATTCTCTGCCACAGAAGGTAGTTGAGGCCAGTTTGTTGGGTATATTTAAGAGGGAGTTAGATGTGGCCCTTGTGGCTAAAGGGATCAGGGGGTATGGAGAGAAGGCAGGTACAGGATACTGAGTTGGATGATCAGCCATGATCATATTGAATGGCGGTGCAGGCTCGAAGGGCTGAATAGCCTACTCCTGCACCTATTTTCTATGTTTCTATGTTTAAGAATTATCAATAACGTTGGGTATCTTGAACATACCAATTTATTATTCTTAAAGTCACATACACTGAAGTTCACCGATCTGGTTAAATTTAAGACTGCACAAATCATGTACAAAGCAAGAAATAATTTACTTCCAGGAAATATACAAAAATCGTTTCTGGAAAGACAGGGTGGGTATAATTTGAGAGGGAAACAAAATTTTAAAAAAATCAGTGTCAGAACAAGTATGTGCATAGCAATCTGTGGGGTGAATTTATGGAATGGTCTGGAACAGGAGATAAAAGTTAGCGCAAACATAATTCAGTTTAAAAAGATGTACAAAAACACTTTTTTTAAGGATATTGGGACGAGGATAGGTGATTGTGAGTGGGATATTTGTTATACTGATTGTGTTGGGAAGGGTGATAATAGGATGATGGGTTGTATATATGACTAAGAGATACTGTATAGTATATGAGGGTTTTTTTTTTCTTTTTTCTTTTTTTGTATGGCTTTAGTAAATATTTGATTAGTGTGCAAATGCAAATAATTTGGTGTACATATAGCTGCTGATGTACATATAGCTGCTAAATTTGTATAATATAATTATAAGCAGTTGAATAAGGGGTTGGAATTAATAAGCTTTGGCTTCTTCCTGCTCCTTTTCGGACACATACGATTTAATTTACTTATAGATACTGTTTATGACACTTTATAAATATTCGCGTTTTGTTTTTTGTGTGGTGTTTCACACTTGCTTTTTATTCTTTTATTCTGTTCGAAATAAAGAATTCAATAAATAAATAAATGAATAAAATCTTTTTCTTAATCCATTGCTGCTCATCCACACTCTATTTTGTTTTCTGTACCTTGCTTACAACCGCATTCAATCTTTTAATATAAAGATTCCAGTTTAAACGTTTTGCACCATCATTATGAAAAGATGGAGCTGGAAGCCTCCTCGGACTGTCGTGAGCCCCACCGCGGGGCGCGGACTTTACATCGGAGCTGATCCCTTGCCTGAGATCACTCCCACTGTGACACTGGAATCAACACCAAGGGCTCGCATTCTCGGGTGAGGCCGAGTCGGGAGCTGCAACGTCGCAGAAGGTTCGACCAGCCCCGTCGCGAGGTTCGATCATCCAGCATGGTTTTAAATAAGAAATTGTTATCTTAGAAAAGAGACGTTGATCTTTTATTTTTTTTTTTTTTTTTTTTTAAATATTTTTTTATTGTAGAAACAGTATATACCAAGTACACTCTTATACGACATTAAGATTTATACAATGTGTAAAATTATAACGTATTGATTATTAATTAGTACTATTTATGATAATTGTAGTATTATCCATTATACATTCCGTTATTATTTATTTTATATAATTGGGAGTATAAGTAGTATATTCCTAATATAAGTAATACACTTAGATTTCTCAAATCATAGATATTCTTCTAATTACCAAATAGAAATCCCCGCTAATTTAACTACGTAGTACCCAATCTTAAACAACATTTTTTTTAATATTCATAATGTTATCAAAATATTAATAATGTTTGTATTATTGTTAATTTTATATTTCATAGTTATTGTATAATTGAAAGTACATAGTTTTATATAATTACAAAGTTTAAGACATCTATAATCTTTTTCATACAAACAGAGATAAGTGTGCACATATTAAAAATTTATATAGTATGTTTCTATAATTTTTTCCTTAATTAAAGATAGAGAGATAGAAAAAAGGAATAGAAAATAGAAAAGAAGGTATGAAAAGTTTGATGGAGATTAAAGTATTACTAAGTAATCCAATCTTGGAGATACATTCATGATTTGTTATGTGTATTTCTTCATCCACTCAGATATTCAGGCCTCAGTCAAGTCCCTGCGCCGAACCGTTGTGACCCTGTAGGATATTTAATATAGGGAGACCATATCTCCTTGAAGAGATCTAACCTGTCCATGAGGACAAGTCTCAATCTCTCCAAGTGAAGTGTCTCCGTCATTTCTGTATTCCACATTTTAATTGTTGGGGATACAGGGCCTTTCCAAAATTTTAATATTAATTTTTTCCCAATTATTAAAGAATAGTCGATAAAAGTTTCTATGATTCCTTGTAATTATTTGTTCCATTTCCGGTATTCCAAGTATGATTAACTTTGGGTCATAAATCATAGTAATATTAATAACTTTCGAGATTGTTTTGAATATTTCATTCCAATATTGTAAAATCTTCGTACAATTAGTAAATGAGTGTGACAGAGTTGCTTCCATGATTTGACATTTATCACATATAGGTGATAGTTTTGGAAATATATATATGTATTTAGATTTAGAATAATGTAATCTATGTAAGATTTTAAACTGTATAAGTGTATGTTTAGCGTTTAAAGAGCAATAATGTATATGTTGTAGGCTTTCTTCCCATATTTCTGGACTTATTATTTGACTTAGTTCATTTTCCCAGCGCTGTCTATGTATTTCCGATGATGGGATATCACTTTCCAACAAAATGTTATAAATGTATGATATCATTTTTTCTGTATTTTGGGTGTTTATTCAAGCATTCATCTAAAATTTCACTCTTTCTATTTCTAAGTTCTTGTGTATTTGCGGAAATATAGTTTCTGATTTGTAAATATCTGAAATATTCATTATTATGAAGCCCGTAAGTTTGTTGTAATTTCTTGAAATGAAAGAAATGAATTATCCTTATAGAGATCCCCTATGTTTAGAATTCCTTTATTTTTCCATTTGTATAAAAGCTTTATCCATCATTGACGGTTTTTTAAACGTAAAATTATTGGCAATTGTAAGAGCTAGCGGTATAAATTTTAGTTTTAGTGTTTTCTTTATTTGTTTCCAAATACGTATTCCACTTTCTATTATCAGATTTTCGCTATAAGTTTTCTTAGGTACATCAATATTAGCAAATATTATAGAGCTAATTTCAAATGGAAAACAGTCTTCTCTTTCCAATTTTTAAACCAATTTGGTTTATTATCTATTTCTCCTAACCAAAAATTCATATTTCTAATATTAACTGCCCAATAATAGAACATAAAAATTTGGTAAAGCTAAGCCCCCGTTTATTTTAGCTTTACATAAATGTTTTTTATTTATTCTATGATTTTTGTAGTCCCAAATAAAGTTAGTGACTATTGAGTCTACTTTTTTAAAGAAATTTTTAGAAAGATATATCGGGATTGATTGAAATAAATATAATAATTGTGGGAGGGAAAATCATTTTTATTGCGTTTATTTTTACCTAACATTGAGATAGGTAAGCTTTTCCAATATAAGATATTTTTATTTAATTTATTCAATAATAACGGGAAATTAGATTTAAATAAAGAGTCAAATCTTTTTGTAACAAAAATACCAAGATATTTAATATTTTCATTTGTTATCTTGAAAGGAAATTGTTGTAATATCTGTAAATTATTCATGGTTATTGGCAAAGTTCACTTTTATTCCAATTGATGCTATATCCTGAAATTAAACCAAATTCCGTTATTAGTTTTTAAACAAATTACAGATACTTATTTCCGGTTTTGTAATATAAAGTAGTATATCGTCCGCATATAACGAGATTTTATTCTTAGTATCTTTAGTATCGTATCCATATATTTCTGGATGTAGTCTTACCCTTTGAGCAAGGGGTTCGATTGCTAACGCAAACAGTAATGGTGATAAAGGACAGCCTTGTCTACAACCTCGAGATAACTAAACTTAGTTGATAACATATAATTTGTTATTATTCTAGCTGTTGGATTTGCGTATAATAATTTAATCCAAGTAGTAAACTTATCACCAAAGCTTAAAGGCTTCCATCACCGAAAATAGATAAGGCCATTCCACCTGGTCAAAGCTTTTTCTGCATCCAACGAGATGACTACTAAGTCTTTTTTATCACTTCTTTTCGAGTATATAATATTAAATAACCGTCTTAAATTATATGAAGAATATCTTTTAGGTATAAATCCTGTTTGATCAGGATGAATTAATTCATTAACAATTTTGCTTAGTCTTTGTGCAAGAATTTTTGTTAAAATTTTTTTGATCGGTATTTAATAAAGCAATTGCTCTATACGATCCTGGATCATCCAAATCTTTATTTATTTTGGGTATAAGTGTTTATAATAGATTCGTTCAATGTGTCTGGTAATTTCTCTTGTATATATATCTGTTCATATAATGATTTTAAATATGGGACCATTTGGGCATGAAAAATTTTATAAAATTCCGAGCCTTATACCATCTGGTCCTGGAGTTTTACCATTTTTTAAAGATTTAATAGATTCTTGGATTTCTTTTATTGAAATATCGGCATTTAAAAATTCTCTATTTTGTAAATCTAATTCTTTTAAGTTACATACATTTAAAAAGGCATCTATTTCTGTTTTTATTTACTGTTGTGTTACCAGTATACAAAATTTTTATAATATTGCATAAATCTTTCATTAATATCCTTGGGTTTGTATTAATAATTCACCGTTTTGTGATTTAATCCTATGTATAATTTTTTTCCGCTTCAATTTTCCTTAATTGTCGAGCCAATAGTTTTTGGGGTTTTGTCTCCAAATTCAAACAACAATTGTTTAGTATGTTGGTAGTATTTTAAAACTTGATCAAGTATATATTTTATTTAATTTATTACTTCAATGTTACAATTTTATTATGTTTATTTATATCTGATTTTGTTGCATTCTGTATATCTAATTGTTTGATCTCCCTTTCTAAGTCATGTTGTTCCTTCCGAATCTTCTTATTATGGAATGCTTGTGAAGAAAATCATAATTCCTCGAAGATATGCTTTAAATGTTTCCCATAATAAAGAGCGAGATATTTCTGGTTGATCATTTATTTCAAAAAACATCTTAATCTGAGTTATGATGTATTCCTGAGTTGTTTTAATTTTTTAAAATTTGTGGATTAAGTTTCCATTGTCCTAGATTTCCTGTTTTACCATTTATTTTAATTTTAAATGTTAATGGTGCGTGATCTGAAATTATTAATATTATGATATTTGGATTCGTAAGTAAGTGAAATAAGCTTTGCATCTACTAGGAAGTAATCTATTCTTGAATAGGTTTTATGTACTGGCGAGTAGAAGGAAAGGAATATTCTCGACCCAGTAGGATTTTCTGTTCTCCAAACATCTTTAATGTTAGACGTTTGATGTATGCGTTTAATAAATCACTAGAGTGCGATTTAGTTTTTCCTTTGTTTTGAAGATCTATCTAAATAAGGGTCTAATGTACAATTAAAATCTCCTCCAATTATCAAATTGTAGTGTGTTAATTCTGGAATATTATTAAGTACTTTCTTAAAAGAATAAAGGACTATCAAAATTTGGACCATAGATGTTAACAAAAATCATTTTTTCCCTATTTATTTCTCCTATTACAATAATGTATCTGCCATCTTTATCAGATATAGTAGATATATGCTTAAATAAAGTACCTTTACGAAATAATATTGCTACGCCTCTTGATTTGTGTGTAAAGGAAGAGTGGTATATTTTTATCTATCCATTTAAGCTTTCAGCCTATTTTTCAGCGTCTTTCTTTAGGTGAGTTTCTTGGATGTAAATTACATCAGCTTTCATTGCCTTTAAGTGTGTCAATATTTTTCCTCTTTTTATTGGTTCATTGATACCTTTAACATTCCAACTGCAAAAGGTTAATCCCTCGTTCCCCATATTTCTTTTTAAATCCTGCATTTTAGATTTGTGGGAATCTAGAATAGGGTCCAAGGGTCCGCGCAGTAGACTTAACCTTACACCCGAACACCGAGTAGATGAATTTTAGATCTCTCTTATGTGCTTCACGAGTGTATCTCCATTGTTCCAGTATATAGCTCCATTCAAACTGAAAGATATAGTAAACATAAAAACATAATGAGAAGTGAATAAAAAGCTTAGAAAGGTGTATAAAGAATAGAAGAACTACAAATAAAATATTTGTAGTTTGTGAAAGCCAAGTTGTGTTGGCCATTAATCTAAAGGCTTCCGGCATTGATGTTATTAATTTAGCCAGCTCCTAATTTTAAGGAATTATTATTCCATAGTAATATTTTAACGGGAATATAGTATTAAAGAAATGAAAAGAGTGATATTAAACATCATAAAAGTATATATATCTAAGGTTAGTTTAAAAAAAAATCCAATTATAAAGCCACAGTTAAAGAAATTTTTTTTTTTTTTTTTTTTAAATACAAAAAATAGAAGTCATTATTAAAAAAGGGAGAAATATATTGAGGAAGGGATATCCCCATATGTAACAGGACATAAGATATTAATTATGAGTAGTATTAGTTTAGCGATGGTGCAGAATCTTGGTTAATAACAGTCATAGTAATAATAAAACCGCGTTTATAATTTTAGTAGGTGTGTTATTTGTTTATGTTAGTTGTATATTATGAATAATTGTCAATGTTCGGTGAGCTTCTTCCAATCCGGGAAAACATTTCGTTCCATACGACATTGTCCATTCCTTCTGATTTCTTCTAATTCCATGTTGTCGTATAAAGTTTCATAAAAGTGTTTTTAGAGACCGTGCTAGGTCTTTAAAAATAGAAAAAGGCAGTATATTTGCTTGTAGATGGTTTTCAAGTGTCAAACTGCTTTGCAAATTCCATTGCTTCTGTTGGAGTCTTGATAAAAGTGTTCCACGTTGTTATAAGTAACTCTTAAGATGGCGGGGTAATTCAGACCGTATCTCAAGTTTTCTACACCCCTCATAAGGTTTTTGGCTTCGTTAAACGCTTTTCGTTTTCTGGCAACCTCTGGGGGATAGTCTCGATAGATACTGATTCTTTGTCCTTGAAACATCAGATTCTTTGTTCTCGAGGCTCTTCGCATAATGTCCTCGAGTGTGAAATCATAATGTAACTTGACAATGATTTGTCTTGGGGGGGGTTTCGTTTTTGTACTGGTCTGTCTTCTGCCGACTCGGTGTGCACGAGCTTAAAACAGGCATTAATCATACCAAAGATAAAACAGCTTGCTGTAATTTAGCAGGGTGAATTCTCGAGTGTCTTCGTGTTTCTCTAAACCTTCAGGAATCCTGCAATCCTCAAGTTCTGCCTTCTTTGATAGCCTTCCAGCTGCGTGCATTTATCTGTTACTTTGGATAACAACTCCAGTAGACGTTCCTTGTTCTGTTATCAGCTTTGCTGTAGACACAGTAACTAGCCTCCGCTATCTTTTCAAGGTTTTTAATGCCGTCAACTTGTTGTTCGACCACTTTTGCAATAGGGTTCAATCTTATGTTTAAAGTCTTTTTTAAACATTTTCAAGTTTACCCTCCATCTTGCGTTCCAAGTTATTAATCATATCATTCAATGATTTCATTCTTCAATATTTCTGATTCTTTCTTGAACTTATTATCATTTGCGTCTTTGTATCTTTTTGAAATTCACACCATTGATTTTTCATTCAAGTCCATCTGATTATTAATTGAGATATTTCTTCCTTTATATCTTCCTGTATTACTTCATTTTCTTTCTTTATATCTTTCATTCTGCCTTGAACTCACGTTTTAAATCAGCCATCTGATGAGAAATAAAAATTCTCAAGTCCTCACCTCCTGTGTCTGGCTTTCCTGGAAACGTCTTCCACGGAGCTGGCCCTACTCGAGTCCGAGCTTCTCCAGGCCTTCTCCCGCTCTCGCCCGGGTTTTTTTACCCTTCGTTTTCTCGGTAGGGCTCCGTGCCGTCATTAATTCGTCGCAGGGCTGATGACGTCAGCCGGTACCGTCGGTTTGTTGAGGCGGCCAGGTAGTGAGAAGCAGTCGATCGGTAAAGTGCTTTTAAATCTGTTTAAAATCCCCGTTTTTTGAAGAATTTTTGCGGAGCTGGCTGGTGCTGTGGCTTACTGCTCCATAGCGCCACCGGAAGTCCCGACGTTGATCTTTTAGATAGTAAATGTTGCAAATACCTGAAAATTCTGCAAATAACAAGCGAATCAGTAAACTGGAACAGAATTAATGAAGTTGATGGTTTTATACGAGATTGAAATGAATCTGAACATACTATATTTTTCTATTAGTCAATGGTCAAATGTAGAAAATGAATAAGAACGCAAAATATATGGAAACAAAGAAATGCAGATGCTTGTTAATACACAAAAGGACACAATATGCTGGAGTAACTCAGCAGGTCAGGCAGCATCTCTGAAGAACACAGATAGGTGATGTTTCGGGTCAAATCAACATTTTCCAGAGATGCTGCCTGAAAACAGCAATGTTAGAAATCCACTTTATAACAATGAGCACCAGACCACAGTGAAACTGTTAGAATGGATCCAAAAATGCAAACTGGGCATCTTTTTGGAACTGTGATTGGGATTCATACACCGCATACATGTATATATATATTTGATATTTTCTGCTTCAGTAGTATAAACATTCCTGGAAACATTTTTAGGCATATCCTTGATGATTCTGAATTTCAAAATCCAAGTTGACTGAGCTTGCCATTCACAAAAGTACATACTCAGGAACTGATGACAGGGCATCTTCTAGTTAATCCCAGAGAGAATGGCAGAATTGATGACTGACGAGATACCTAAGAGTGTTTACAGTCATTACTTTCAAACTTGTCATCGTTACCAAACACATTCACTACTCGGTTTATCTGATGCATTTTCCAATCCAATCATTTTGAATAGTATCTTAAACATACAAGGAAATCCGAAGGCACTTCACGGAGCAGTGAATGGAAAGGAATACTGGATCAAGAGGGGAGAGATTATAAGGGATGACCTAAAACTTGGCAGCAAGAGATTTTTAATATTTTTTTGAAGTTAGAGATCCAGAGAGATTTATTGAAATGAATCCAAAAATAGCAGGGCCCCTGTGAAGGTTCTTTAGCAATATAGATGTGTGGACACAAGGAAATGCAGATGCTGATTTTGAAAAAAACATGCAAAGTGTTGCTGTAATCAACAGGTCAGGCAGCATCTCTGGGGGAAATGTTCAAGAAAGAACTGCAGATGCTGGTAAAATCGAAGGTAGACACAAAATGCTGGAGAAACTCAGTGGATGAGGCAGCATCTATGGAGAAAAGGAATTGGAGACGTTTCAGGTCGAAACCCCAGCGGTATGAACTTCTCTAACTTCAGGTAGCCCTTGCTCTCTCTCTTCATTTCCCCCCCCCCCCTTCCCAGTTCTCCCACTAGTCTCACGGTATCCGCCTACATTCTTTCTTTGTCCTACCCCCTCCCCTGACATCAGTCATTAGAAGGGCCTTGGCCCGAAACGTCGCCAATTCCTTTCTCTCTATAGATGCTGCCTCACCCACTGAGTTTCTCCAGCATTTGGTGTCTAGCATTTCTGGGGGACATGGATAAGCAAAGTTTTGGGTCTGGACCCCGTGGAAGGTATAGCTGACTTGGGACCAAGTATCACTAATCGGGGCGTTGTGATCAGTCACTAGGGTGAATGGTCTGCCGAGAAGAAGCTGATGGAATTTCTTGATTCCGAACACGATGCTGAGTGCTTCCTTTTCTATCTGTGCATATTTGCGCTCACTCGGCGATAGGGTGCGGGATGCAAAAGCAATAGGCTTTTCCTGTCCGTCATTCATTACGTGGCAGATCACTGCACCTACACCATAATTTGAAGCATCACAAGCAAGTTTCATCTTGCGTGTCGTGTCGTATTGTCACTTGTCAAGTTTTCCTTGCAGATGTCATATGCACGTTGCTGTTCCTTTCCCCATGTCCATTTCACATCTTTTTGTAGCAGATGATGTAGTGGCTTTAGCACAGTTGCTAAATCTGGAAGGAATCGTGCATAGAACTGCACCATCCCAAGGAATGATCGTAGCTCTGACACATTGTCGGGTTTTGGAGCATTCGCTATTGCTTCAACTTTCACCTTCACAGGGCAAAGACCATTGGCGGCTACTTTAATTCCAAGGTAGACCACCTCTGACTGCGCAAATGCACATTTACTTTGTCGCAGTTTGACATTGTGGCAGCTCAGTCGTGTGAGAACTTGCTCAAGGAATATCAGTAGGTTATCCTGGTTGCACAAACAGTGCGGAATGCCTTGTAACATTTTGTCCATGACAGACTGGAAGATTTTCGGGGAGAATTTCACATCATAGGGCAGCTTTGTATATGAATACAAGCCCTTACGTGTGTTGATAGTCAAGTACCGCTGACTTTCCTTGTCAACATTGAGTTGAGCGTAAGCGTGAGACAAATCCAGTTTAGTGAAGATTCTTGTTCTGCTCAGTTCTGCTTACAGATCTTGCAAGGTTGGTAACGGATATTGTTCGTGATCAACAGCTTGGTTGATTGTGGTCACCGTATAGTCAAACAGTTTTGTCGGCTTTGGGTACGGCCACAATTGACGTTGCCCAGTTACTCTGGTCTGTCTTCACGAGTACTCCATTCCGCTCAAACCTGTCAAGCTCTTCCTCCACTTGTTGCTTTAGTGCATATGGTACAGGTCTTGGTCGACAATATACAGGTTTCACATCTTGCTTAAATTGAATTTGTGCAGAGTACCCTGTTATTCCCGTGTAACTGTCGTCAAATATTTCCGCATGTTTGCTTATGACGTTTTCCAGACGTGATTTGGACAAATCAACGCTGAAAATGTTCTTCCAGTCTAACTCTATTCCACTCAGCCAATCCTTTCCAGGGAGGGTTGGTTTATTTCTGTAGCTGGCCACTATGTTGGGCAGTGTTACTGACCTACCATTATGCTGAACTTTACAGTTCATGTTTGTCCGCATGTCTCCAAAACTTTGTCCGAGTAGGTTCTCAGCTTGACCTTACTCTCAAACAATGGTGTCTGTGGGAACTTTGTTTCGTACAAGTCTTTGCTCATGACCGAACAATCTGCTGCCATGTCAATACACATATCGATGAACTGTTCATTAATCAATAGCTTTGTTTGAAAGTCCTTGCCTTGGCTGGTTGTAGGCTTATCGATGTTGGTTGCATAAATGGTGTATAACCCAAGTTCATTTCCATCTGGGTTCATCTCCAAGTTGTGAACTCCTCTCTGGTGTTGTCGCTTGTTTCATGCAGATTGTTGGTTTCCTGCTTTAAGCTTGGGTTGGCCCGACATGCTGAGGCGATATGGCCTTTCTTCTGGCAGTTATAGCACTTGGCCATTTTGAACTGACAAAATTAGGATGAGTGATTACCGTTGCAACGATAACAACTGGCTGAACCTGGCTCCCCACCATACTTTGGTTTTGGTTTAGCACCTCTTGGTTTGGTCATAGGCACTGCCTTGTGACTGTAAACGGCCACTGCAGTCAGTGGTGGATGAAACTCGCGAGCATTCTTTGATGCCATCTCTATTATGGTAGCAATCTTGCTTGCTTTCTCGAATGTAAGATCTGGAGTGTTCATGAGTTTGGACTGAATTTGTTCATCCACTAGACCACAAACAAATCTGTCGTGTAGTGCTTGTCCAAGAAAGTTTCCAAAGTTACAGTGCAAAGTTAAGTTTTTCAAGGCAACAACGTCAGTCGGGATGAATGGTGTTGGGTAAATTGAATAGATTAAAGGCCGATAAATCCCAGGGCCAGATAGGCTGCATTCCCAGAGTACTTAAGGAAGTAGCTCAGGAAATATGATGCATTAGTGATAATCTTTCAAAACTCTTTAGATTCTGGAGTAGTTCCTGAGGATTGGCGGGTAGCAAATGTAACCCCTCTTTTTAAGAAGGTGAGGGAGAGAGCAAACGGGGAAAAAGTACAGACCAGTTTAGTCTAAAACATCGGTAGTGGGGAAACTGCTAGAGTCAGTTATTAAAGATGGGATAGCAGCACATTTGGAAAGTGGTTGAAATCATTGGACAAAGTCAGCATGGATTTACAAAAGTAAATCATGTCTGACGAAACACGTGTGAATTTTTCGAGGATGTAACTATATCTAGGTGGATAAGGGAGAACCAGTGGATGTGGTATATCTGGACTTCCAGAAGGGGGGGAGGGAGGCGGGGGGGCTTTTCGACAAGGTCCCACATAAGAGATTAGTATACAAAACTTAAGAAGCATACGGTATTAGGGGTTCAGTATCTGATGTGGATAGAGAACTGGCTGGCAAACTAGGAAGCTAAGAGTAGGAGTAAACGGGTCCTTTTCACAATGGCAGGCAGTAACTAGTGGGGTTACCGCAGGCTCAGTGCTGGGACCCCAGCTATTTACAATATATATTAATGAACGGAATGAGGGAATTGAAGGCACATATCTCCAAGTTTGCGGATGACACTAAGCTGGGGGGCAGTGTTCGATGTGAGGAGGATGCTAGGAACTGCAAGGTGACTTGGATAGGAGGCTGGGTGAAGAGGGCAAATGTTTGGGCAGATGCAGTATAATGTGGATAAAATGTGAGGTTATCCCACTTTGGTGGCAAAAACAGGAAAGCAGACTATTATTTAAATGGTGGCCGATTAGGAAAAGGGGAGATGCAGCGAGACCTGGGTGTCATGGTACACCAGTCATTGAAAGTAGGCCATGCAGGTGCAGCAGGCAGTGAAAAAAAGCGAATGGTATATGTTTAGCTTTCATAGCAAAAGGATTTGAGTACAGGAGCAGGGAGGTTCTACTTCAGTTGTACAGGGTCAGTGGTGAGACCACACCTGGAGTATTGCGTGCAGTTTTTGGTATCTTCCAAATCTGAGGAAGGACATTATTGCCATAGAGGGAGTGCAGAGAAGGTTCACCAGACTGATTCCTGGGATGTCAGGACTGTCTTATGAAAGAAAGACTGGATAGACTCGGTTTATACTCTCTGGAATTTAGGAGATTAAGAGGGGATTCTATAGAAACTTACAAAATTACTTAAGGGTTGGACAGGCTAGATGCAGGAAGATTGTTCCGATGTTGGGGAATGTCCAGGACAAAGGGGTCACAGCTTAAGGATAAGGGGGAAATCCTTTAAGTCCGAGATGAGAAAGACTTTTTTCACACAGAGAGTGTGAGTCTCAGGAACACTCTGCCACAGAGGGTAGTTGAGGCCAGTTCATTGCTATATTTAAGGAGTGAGTTGGAATGTGGCCCTTGTGGCTAAGGGGATCAGAGGGTTATGGATAGAAGGCAGGTACGGGATACTGAGTTGGATGATCAGCCATGATCATATTGAATGGCGTGTGCAGGCTCGAAGGGCTGAATGGCCTACTCCATGCACCTAATTTCTATGTTTCTATGTCTATGTTTTCTAATGTACGTCATTGATTGTTTCATTCTGCTTCTGGTTTCTAGTACCAATTTTATAGCTTTCTGCAATTTCCGGAGGCTTTGCTTTGAAGTGCTCCTCCAACCTTCATAATGTCATTGAAAGGCACGTCTTTTGCGTTTATGGGTGCAAGGAGATTCACGAGTGTGCCGTACACTTCAGGACCGATCTCCGTGAGCAGAATCGCATTCGCAAACGGCCTTATCTCCTTCACCACTAATCTCCATTATGTTGTTTGCCGTGAAAAACATGTTCGCTCTCTCCATATAGGAGCTGAACAGCTCTCTACTCTTGTCAAAAGTGCCAAGATTTCCGATGTAGCCCGTGGATGCCGCCATCGTGTCATTCTCTTTTTTTTTTAAGTCTGTTCAAAAACCCTGATTTCCTGTCTGTTCTGGTGTAGCAATTCACCTAAAACTTTGCTGTACATTATAAAACACATAGAATCCATAAACGGCATCTATGTAAACCCAAAGAAATTGGTGGACTGGCTCTCCCCAATTTTTTTATACTATTATTGGGCAACGAACATTAAAAATGTAATCTATTGGTTGGACAACACATGCCAACAGGTAAAATGGTTAATAATGGAGAGAGAGGATTGTTTGCCTTTTAATATAGGCATGATTCTTCTCTCTCCAATAAATTTGAAGAAAACATTATACGAGAAAAACCCGATTATCCACAGTACCTTACGAATCTGGAGACAAGTAGTCAACCCTAAAACTGAGAAATGTATCTCTTCTCTCACCAATTGCCAACAATCCTCCGTTCAAGCCATCTATTTTAGACAAAACTTTCACACATTGGGAAAGATTAGGAATCAAAAAACTCTGAGATCTTTATGAGATGGGAACTCTTCTCTCATTTCAAGAATTACAATCGAAATATCACCTGAAAGGTAGTCGATATTTTAGATACCTTTAAATACGAGACTATCTGAAATCATATACCCAAGACTATCAATCTCTGTTGCCAGACATACTAGACACATGTATGAATAGAAACTTGGAGTCAAACAAGTCAATATCATATCTGTATAACACCCTTTTAAATATAGAAATCCCATCGTCAGAAGTAATTAGAAGAGCTTGGGAAGATGAACTTGGCCTAAAAATTCTAAAAGACAGATGGGAGGAAAACCTTCTATATATACACAATTGTTCGATTAACTTTAGGCACTCGTTGATTGTCATGTTGTTTGTCATGTACATCAATGATCTGGATGATGGGGTGGAAAATTGGATAAGTAAGTATGCAGATGATACTAAGATAGGTGGTGTTGTGGATAATGAAGTAGATTTTCAAAGTCTACAGAGAGATTTGGGCCATTTGGAAAAGTGGGCTGAAAGATGGCAGATGGAGTTTAATGCTGATAAGTTGTGAAGTGCTACATCTTGGCAGGACAAATCAAAATAGGACGCACATGGTAAATGGTAGGGAATTGAGGAATGCTGTGGAACAGAGGGATCTAGTAATAACTGTGCATAGTTCCTGAAGGTGGAATCGCATGTAGATAGGGTGGTAAAGAAAGCCATTTGGTGTGCTGGCCTTATATAAATCAGAGCATTGAATTAGGAGTAGGGAAGTAATGTTAAAATTGTACAAGGCATTGGTAAGACCAATTTGGAGTATGGTGTATACATTTTTGGTCGCCTATTATCGGAAGGATGTCAACAAAATAGAGAGAGTACAGAGGAATATTTACTAGAATGTTGCCAGGTTCCAGCAACTATGTTACAGAGAAAGGTTGAACAGTTAGGTCTTTATTCTTTGGAGTGCAGCAAGTTAAGGGGGGACTTGATTGAGGTCTTAAAATGAGAAAGGATAGACAGAGTTGACGTGGATACGTTTTTTCCCATTGAGGGTAGGGAAGATTCAAACAAGAGGCATTACATGAGAATTAAGGGACAGAGGTTTCGGGGTAACGTGAGGGGGAACTCTTTACTCAGAGGGTGGTGGCTGTGTGGAATGAGCTTCCAGCAGAAGTGGTGGAGCAGGATCGATTTTAACATTTAAGAGTAAAGTGGATAGGTATATGGACGTGAAGGGAATAGAGGGGTATGGACTGAGTGCAGGTAGATGGGACTAGGGGAAAACAAATGGTCGGCACGGACTGGAAGGGCCGAGAGGGCCTGTTTCCGTGCTGTAATTGTTATATGGTTATATGGTTATATGATTCAATTTAAAACACTGCACAAACTCTATTATTCAAAGTCTAAACTGAATACGATCTTTCCAAATGTATCTCCTATTTGCGATAAATGTCTTCTTCAGGAAGCAGCTATAACCCATTCCTTTGTCTCTTGTATAAAGTTACATAATTTCTAGAGAGGAATTTTTGAAATTTTTTCAAAAACACTAAAAATAAAATTGGATCCCGACACGGAATTGATCATTCTAGGAATGCCAGAAGCTTGCTCTGAGCTATCATTATTTCAAAGACGTTTCCTTAATTATGGCCTGATAATGGCGAAAAAACGAATACTCAAATTTTGGAAACATACATCAGTCCCTACTCTTAGATGTGGATTATAAACATGTCCAAGGCGCTACATCTTGAAAATATTAGACTTGTCTTGGCAGAAAAACCCGATCATTTTTCGAAGATAGTATGGTACAACACAACTTTGGATTTAAATCTAATTATGGGTTGGGCGAGGTAGGTGGGGAGGTATGTGAGGCAGGTATATCACCACTTTTTTCTTTTTTTCTCTTTTTGTCCTTGTATTCTTTTTTATTTTTTGTATTCCTCTTTTCTTTCTTTCATTTATTCACTCCTTGGCTACACCACTTTGGTAGTCTAGGGGTTCTATCTTTGCACATCTCACTTTTTCTCTCTCTTGCTTTTTCTCCTTTCTTTTCTTCCAACTATAGCTAAAAAGTTAAAATTGAAGCAGTACAATAACTGTATAATTTTATATGCCGTTGGTTCTATTTTTGTACACTTGCTTCTAATAATTAAAAATATATATTTTTTTAAACTTTGCTGTACAAAGGCTATACAGCTTGAGGAACTTGACAAAATAAAACTCAGTCTAAAATCCTATACAATCCCAAGGACACCATCTTGCCACGTAGATACAACATAGAGGTAGCATGACAAACTCTCGACGATTTGTACAGCTGCTGTTTTAAACTACAGACCCCTGCATAGAAGGATCTGCGGCCTTTCGTGTCCAGCTCGCAAACAACTGCGACACAGCTCCCGTATTTGTTCTTAAAAATGTTAAACAATACTGCATGTTGCAAAACAGTCCTGCGCTGTATTTAAAGGATGAGATTACAAACTATCCTGTCCTCGTCGCCAATTTTGTTATATTCTGGACGGCAAAATGAAGAATTAGACTTACACACTGGTTGCCAGGATCACAAGAGAGAGATTTATTACCCAGCATTCCCTGCTTATATTGAACAATTAACATATACATGAATATGTATGAATACATTACATACCCTTCTACAGACTGATAGTAGTTAAGGGGAGAAAGTTGAAAGAGAAGTGGGGACAAGACAAACTCAGGAAACTTAGAGGTGAAGACAGGAGAGTGAGGTTTGGGAGGCAGATGGGTAGACAAAGGCCAGAGTTGAAAAGAAGACAATGGCTATGAGATACGGAGAGAAGGGGTGATAAATGTGAAGAAGGGATACAGGTGGATATGGACAGACGGAAGGGGAAAGGCATGCAGGATTGAGGGAGAAATTAATGAGTGTGTAGGTGGCGCAGGGAAAAGAGGGGGAGAATAAAGAGGGGGGGGGATTGTTGTGGCTAGTGTGTGGCTAGTCAAGTATTCACATTTACTTCACAATCGTCTTCTAATTACCTTGATTGTATTCCATATAATCAGTTCCATTGATGTTTTAATATAACCAAAGATCAGGATAGATGCACAATGGACCGTTAATATTAAACTTTCAGTTTACCATCGATGACTAAAGATTCATTTCCAAAACCAAATGTCTACATGTGGATTATGTGCTCTTGAAAATGTCTGAGTTTGCGGAAGGTTTCAAGAATAGCAGGCCTGAATTTTACTGCCTGGAGTGACCCATTAGCAACCAGCACCATATTGCATAAGAAGGATCATCTATAAGGTGATCTTACTAAAATATACTGATTGCAGATAGACTATTTCCACTTGAGGGAGTACCTAGAACTAAAGAGCATAATTATATGTTCGGCCATTTACAATGATGAGAACAAATTCTTCTCTCACAGTCATAAATCTTCAAATTTCTGTACCCCGGGGGTCTATGAAGGCTGTCAATGAATATATTCAGAGCCAGACAGGGACTTTTGTTCCCATGAGGAGTCATAGAGATATACAGCACAGAAACAGGCCCTTCTGCCCAACTTGCCGATGCTGACCAAAATGCCACATCTACGCTGGTCCCACCTGCCTAAGTCTGGCTCATATCTTTCTAAATTTTTCCATCCATGTGCCTGTGCAAATGTCTTTTAAATTATGTTACATGGCACCTGTCTCCGCTACCTCCTCCAGCAGTTTGTTCTATGTACACCCCACCCCTGTGTGAAAAGGTTGCCCCTCAGGTTCCTATTAAATGTTTTTGCTTGAAACTTAAACCTATGTCCTCTGGTTCTTGATTGCCCTACTCTGAGAAAAAGATTGTGCATTCACCCTATCTAATCAGTCATCAATCACAACGCTCTGTGTGGTAGCAGCGTATTGTGTATGGAGATATGCTTATCTAGAGAAAAGTGATGGACAGCAAGCACCACTCGTGGAAATAAAGAGGAAGCGTGGGCTGTAGATTTGCTGCCTTACAACACCAGAGACCCGGGTTCGATCCTGACTACCAGTGCTGTCTCTACAGAGTTTGTACGATCTCCCTGTGACTGCGTTGGTTTCTCGGGATGCTCCAGTTTCCTCCCACATTCCAAAGGCATGCAGGTTTGTGGGCTAATTGGCTTCAGCAAAGTTGTAAACATTTTCTTTGTGTGTAGGATAGTGTTGGTGTACAGGGCGATTGCTGGTCATCGTGGGCTCGATGGGCCTAAGGGCCTATTTCATCTCTCAAGGGCCTATTTCCGCGTAATCTCATGGACCCCACCAAGTTCAAACTTCACTCTTTTGTCTCCAACTTCTCCAATATCATTTTACGTGCCTTATAGGATTATCCTGATCTCCTGACAATGATTTGCCTGCAAATTTTATTTTCGTTCTATATGTTCTACATCCTGCACTCTAAAGCTGTGGCAGTCCTTAATGGAGATGCTCTGTGCTGTGAAAATGCCTTCCATGTCATAATTCCACCCTGTGAAGGTCTGAAAAATATTTGATAGACATTAGGCATTTACCAACTTTATCAACATTTTCAAGGTTTGAATGTTTCAATTGCACATGCCAAACACATAAACACTGTTAAAACGTAATCCAACAATTAAACATCCCAGAGAGTTGTGAATTTGTGGAATTCTCTGCCACAGGAGGCAGTGGAGGTCAATTCACTGGATGTTTTCAAGAGAGATTTAGCTCTTAGAGCTAACGGAATCAAGGGATATGGGGAAAAAGTAGGAACGGGGTACTGATTTTGGATGATCAGCCATGATCATATTGAATGGCAGTGCTGGTTCGAAGGGCCAAATGGCTTACTCCTGCACCTATTTACTATGTTTCTATTTTACAAAGGTTACATAAATGTTAAAAATAACTGAAGCACTTGGAAGGACCTAAACCTATAGACAATTTCTAACATTTAATTTGACTCAATTAAGCAAAATAAATGTATATTACGTAATATATATCTTGCTCTCTCACAGCTGTTCTTTTCCATTCAAATGAAAGGAGTGACTGTTCCTGCACTGTACGTAAGCTGGAGATGGCTCATTAGACAGATTCCCCAGCATTAGCTGCAAGTTCATGCTCCATCGACAGCTTCTATGGGGAGGGCAGTGTTGAGTGCAGTCATGAAATTGCCAGTGAAGAGCAGCCTGCAAGTTTGAAAATGCTTTTCGTGTGGAATCCAAAACATGGTGGGATATACTCAATGAAACTATGGAATTCACCTCTAAAATCCAGCCCAATATCTGCTTAGATTCATGGGAAAGATTTGCTGTTTTCCTACTCAATGGCAATAAGATTTATCTCATTGTCATTTGATGGTTCTTATTTAATCACTCTAGATCAAAATTAGTGCATTATTTTTGACATTTCCGGAATGTTGCAATCACATCTGTTGGGAAAAGATTATTGTAGTTGAATGGTGAACATTGGACAGTTAAAAACAATAACAGCATTAATCATTACACCTGAGCTTGGGTTTCCTCCCGCAAACTCTCCAGAAAGTGAATGTGATAGGGTTTAATATAGTCATCCTTTCACTCCATTTAAGTCGAAGCACCTATTTTTTTCCAAGACTACAATTTGTCAGGATTCCTCAATGATTACTGATTTGTGGAAGTTGTGTAGTGGTCTCACTGCATCATTACTGAAACAATGGGGTAGTCTATCCTGCTTCATTTATAATGCCTGAGCTATTGAATGACTTAGGGAAGAACCAACCGGCAGAATTTAAGATCCAATAGTACTGAATCTCAATGAAATTTTTAAAAATCCAACCATTCAATGCATGTTAACTTGAAATATTATTGATTTGCTACTATAATCATATCAGTGTGCATCATTCTGAACAAATCAACAAACATTTTGTTAATTTCAAAAAATACACCAGATTCATATATGACATATACAAGAAATACATCAAACAATCCAAACGCACAAACACTGGCTTTTGTTCTGGCATGTTGCAATGTTACTTTTAGAAACATAGAAACATAGAAAATAGGTGCAGGAGGAGGCCATTCGGCCCTTCAAGCCAGCACCGCCATTCATTGTGATCATGGCTGATCGTCCGCTATCAATAACCCGTGCCTGCCTTCTCCACATATCCCTTGACTCCATTAGCCCCTATGTGTCCCAGAATTTTCAACATTTTTATGTCATAAGCTGAATGTTCAATTGGCTTTGATGCAGTGATAACAGTGTCATCTCAAAATGCCAAAGGATTTTGTCCCTGGAATCCTGGATATTTAATATGTAACCGTTTAACAAAGTTTGTAGTGGTTCGGTGTGCCTCTAATAAAATTTAACTTAAAAAAAAATGCTAAAGGATTTACACTGTGATGGTGGCAGATACTGGAGGTTCATGAGAAAAGCTGAAAAGACACATCAGAGATAATTAAAAAAAACTTTTGTTAGAGAACTACACCAAGATCATGTGCATGGTGGAACTTAATTTTAGAAAACCATAATGCATTTTTGTTCACATGGTAATTTCTAATATTTCTTTAAGAGCTAAATATGTAAGTGAAGTTGTTAATGAAATGTTGCTTGTGTTTTTACATATTAGGAGGATGAAGGTATTTAAATAGCTTTAAATGTTTTATGTGAGTGAAACATCATTAAGAAAAGCAACCGCATTTTATTAGTCATCAATGAAGCCTTTCGGCAAAGTTTAAACTGCAAATGGAATTCAGCAGTCATTTTGTTTGGTGAATCCTGTGTGGTGCAGACTTGCTGAAGATGTGTGATCAGCCTTCATGTTCAATGTGTAAGAAGGATGCTGGTTTAAACGGAAGATAGACACAAACTGCAGGAGTAACGCAGAGGGACAGGCAACATCTCTGGAGGTCAGAAGGTCCCAAGGAATAGGAGTAGAATTAGGTCATTCGGCCCATTGTCTACTTTGCCATTCAATCATGGCTGATCTATCTCTCCCTCCTAACCCCATTCTCCTGCCTTTTCCCCATAACCTCTGACTCCTATACTAATGAAGAATGTATCTATCTCTGCCATAAAAATATCCACTGACATTGCCTCCACAGCCTTCTGTGGCAAAGAATGCCATAGATTCACCACCCTCTGACTAAAGAAATGTCTCCTCATCAAGTCAAGAGAGTGTATTGTCATGTGTCCCAGATAGGACAATGAAATTCTTGCTTGCTGCAGCACAGGAATATTGTAGGCATAAATACAGGACAGATCAGTGTGTCTATATACTATAGACCATATATATACACATAAATAAACAGATTAAGTGCAATAGGCTGTTATAGTTCAGAGTTGGTTTGAAGTTGTGTTTAATAGTCTGATGGCTGTAGGGAAGAAGCTGTTCCTGAACCTGGATGTTGCAGATTTCAGGCTCCTGTTCCTTCCACCTGATGGCAGGGGAAAGATGAGTGTGTGGCCAGGAGGGTGTGGGTCCTTGATGATGTTGGCAGCCTTTTTGAGGCAGCGACTGCGATAGATCCCCTCGATGGTAGGGAGGCCAGAGCTGGTGATGGACTGGGCAATGTTTACAACATTTTGCAGCCTTTTTCCGCTCCTGGGCGCTCAAGTTGCCGAACCAAGCCACGATGCAACCGGTAAGCATGCTCTCTACTGTGCACCTGTAGAAGTTCGAGAGAGTCCTCCTCGACATACCAACTCTCCGTAATCTTCTCAGGAAGTAAAGGCGCTGATGTGCTTTCTTTATAATTGCATCAGTGTGCTGGGACCAGGAGAAATCTTTGGAAATATGCACGCCCAGGTATTTGAAGTTCTTGACCCTTTCCACCATCGACCCATCGATATAAGTCCCCTTCCTAAAAGAACATCCTTTAATTCTGAGGCTATGACCTTTAGTCCTAGACTCTCCCACTAGTGGAAACATCTCTGGGGAGAAGGAATGGGTGATGTTTCGGGTCAAGACCCTCCCTACGTCTGAAGAAGGGTCTTGACCCGAAACGTCACCCAATCCTTATCTCTCGCGATACAGCATGTCCCGCTGAGCTACTCCAGCATTATGAGTGTATCTGTATTTCCAAATCTTTTGTTATTGACATTGGTACAAAGAAAAAAAAAACAATGCTTGTTCTGCAAGCTAGCCAGTCAAATAATTTAATGACTACAATAGATGTTCTTCCATAGCAGCACACAGAGTGTTGCCATATTCTGGTGCTATTATGCAACCTCCAAGACTACTACCACTGCAATTCTGTGCAGATGCCAAAGACTGCCCTTGAATTCACTTGCTCACCTGGCTGCTGTTGGACCTCCCACAGCCACAAGAAAACTCCAATGGAGCATCCTGGAAAGTTCTTAACTATTCAGGTGATATTATCCTGGGAATTACAGATGCGGTTGGATCTATTGTCTCCCCTATATGGAGACCTACATCTGCTAGATATCTCTAATTATATTGAAAGTGACTGAATATTGGAATCCTCAGGTGCCAGGTGCTTTAGGAAGGTTTAAATCATTTCATATGGGAGGAAAATATGGAATTATCCCCTATATGCTTCACTGAAGGATTTGTTTAATTTTAATTTTGTTCTTCCATGTAAATAGTCACAACACGCTCTCTTAATAAAATGCTGGAATTGTTGAGAGAGTGTATCTTTTCGTTGCTTCGCACTTGATCTATATTGTACTTGAACGTTTTGTCACTTACATAAAATATATTCCCAATTATAAAAATTCAACATTTAGAGTATAGAATTCACCAAAACATAACTTAAAAATAATTGACAATAATAAGAAAAACTTAATATAAATGACACATAATGCTCTTATGCTGTCGTACGTTTGTGCAATAATGTCAAAATGAATCTACTTTACCTGTATTAAATTATATGTATGCAAATATAAATTAATAATGTATATAAAAATAAGAAATCGATGGTTTCAGTGATTATTTTACTTGGCTTATGCATGTATAATGTAATATGTAATTGGTGGAAATTGATGTACTTGCTCACATTTATCTGCACTCTGAAATAAAGGACCCCTTTTATTTTGTCTCTTTGTGGCATGCACCTCAGCATTTATATATCCTTAGATTTCTGATTATTAAAACATGCATTCAAGGGGTACTGTTAGCGTTGTGGTCAGAGAACAGAACATTACACCATATTAAAACGATCGAACATATAAAGTCCTTTCATCTGCTAATGCATAATAACTGCAAAGGCTAATGCATATACTGACAATTTCAATCATTATCAATGCTTGAAGTGTCATCTCCCAGCATTATTGTTGATATTTTTTGTGACTATACCATTTACCATGCATGGCATTTCTCCCAACCTGTAAAACCAAATTATACTTAACGTCGGTATCACGCATTAATTTATTGCTAGAACAAAAGAAATGCGCTTGCTGTGCCCGTTGGTTGACTGATATGAAATTCAAATATTCTCCTGTAATGGAAAGCACAGGCAAATTTATTTAGGCTTTGCTATTTGTGAGATTAATAAATTATTTTAAATATACATATATGATGACTGTAATATTTGTAATGACTGTAAGCAGTACTGCTCTGCTTATGAAATGGAAATGAGCAGAAACCTACACAGATGGCCATTGGAGAACATCTTGTTACTTTTCTTGCTTGATGTCTGCAAGTTTGCCTTTTGCATGAGTGCAATTTTAAACCCAGCAAAAAAAATTACATTGGGAAATCTGGCATCATAACCTCATCCTACTCCACCCCATCTCCAGGAATTCCATAAGGAGGCACGGGTCACTTTTCTTTCCAATCGCTCATTCAGCCCGAGGCCTCCTGGGCCCCTCCTGGTCCAAGTGTATTGAAACCTGTCAACATTGTCTGGATTGCTGAAAGATGAAACCATCCACAAATGGAAAGACTAGGAGATTATGAATTTTATTGTAATTATTAGTTTTTCAGGATCTGTAGTCGATGGCAAGACTGGTATTTATTGCCCAAACCAAATCGATAGAAAGAAGGTGGTGGTGGTGAGTAACTTTTTTGAAATGTTGCAGTCCCTTTGTGAAAGGTATTCCCACAACACTGTGGGGAATTTTAGGAACTCGAGCCTCTGATGCTAAAGGAATGGCAAAATTATTGAAAACTAGGGTGCTAAGTGACATGCAGATTGTGATGCTTCCATGTGAAGACAGCTACCATAGTGTCGCTGCCGAAAAAGTCTAAAGTCACCAACCTGAATGAATACCGCCCGGTTGCCCTAACTCCAATACCAATGAAGTGCTTTGAAAGGCTGGTCCTCTCCCACATCAAATCCAGCATCCCTGTCTCACTGGAGTCTCATCAATTTGCATACAGGGCAAATAGATCCACAGAGGATGCCATCTCTCTGGCTCTTCACACTGTCCTGACACACCTGGAAAGACAGGGCACGTACGTGAGGATGCTCGTCATAGACTATAGCTCTGCCTTCAATATGGTCATCCCCACCAAGTTCACCACCAAACTCCACCAGCTAGGCTTCAGCTCACCGATATGCGATTGGATCCTGAACTTTCTGACGGAGGACCGCAGGCAGTGAGACTGGGGCCCGCACCTGCCCTCCACTATCACCCTGAGCACCGGCACACCACAGGGCTGTGTACTGAGCCCCATGCTCTACTCCATCTACACACACAACTGTGTTCCTGCATTCGACAACAACACCATTATCAAGTTTGCAGACGACACAACGGTGATCGGGCTGATCACCAACGGTGATGAAACAAACTACAGAGCGGAGGTGCAGATCCTGGCGGACTGGTGCTCACGTAACAACTTGTCACTAAACACCTCCAAGACCAAGGAGCTGATTATCGACTTCAGGAGGTCACAGAATGGGGAATACGCCCCATCTCCATCTACAGGGACAGTGTGGAGAGAGTTTCCAGCTTTAAGTTTCTGGGCACTCACATCTCAGAGGACCTCACGTGGTCCTCCAACACCGCTGCACTGGTCAAAAAGGCACAGCAACGACTGTTCCTCCTGAGAACATGGAAAAGGACTGATCGGCCCCAACAGCTGCTGACGACCTTCTACCGCTGCATGACAGAGAGCATACTAACGTATGGCATCTCTGTGTGGTATCTCAGCTGCACGGAGGCGGAGAGGAGAGCCTCGTCGTCCACAGAGCGCAGAAGATTATTGGGACACCGCTCCCAGCCTTGGAGGGCATCTACCACACACGGTGCCTCAGGAAGGCCGTCAGCATACATAAAGACTCCTATAACCCTTGTAATGGACTGTTCGAACTACTCCCTTCCAGCAGACGTTACAAGGCCTTCTACGCCCGCACCTCCAGATTCAGGAACAGCTTCATTGAATGTCTGATTAACATGGTGATAGAGTGCCAATCAAACACAATACCTCACACTGGATAATGACAAACTTTTTGACAATTATTAGAACTGCATCCATCCAACCACATCGAGAGTATCTACCACACTCCTGGCTTGTGTCTTGCAGAGAGTGGAAAGGTTTTGAAGATGCCAGTTGAGTCAGCCACTGCAGTACATGCAATTCTATAGCTACATACTGTTTATGTGGATGATCCAATTGAATTTCTGATAATCCTGGCCCCAGAATACTAATGATTGTGCACCTGGCGATGGTAATTCTAATAAGTATCAAGAAAATGACTCAAACACCAGGCCATCATCTCCCAGACTGCGTCCGCTCTAATCATCCTTCAGCACGGGAGCACCTCAAGGCTGCATGCTCAGCCCCCTGCTGTACTCACTGTTTACTCATGACTGCGTAGCCGGTCACAGTGCGAGCTCCATCATCAAGTTCGCTGACGACACCACTATTGTGGGACGTATCACTGATGGGGATGAGTCAGAGTATAGAAGAGAGATCGAGCGACTGTCCATATGGTGCCAGCACAATAACCTGGCCCTCAACACCAGCAAAACCAAGGAACTGATTGTGGACTTTGGAAGGAGTAGGATGGGGACCCATCCTGTTTATATCAACGGGTCGATGGTTGAAAGGGTCAAGAGCTTCAAATTCCTGGGCGTGCACATCTGTGAAGATCTTTCCTGGTCTGAGAACACAGATGCAATTATTAAGAAAGCTCATCAGTGCCTCTACTTCCTGAGAAGATTACAGAGAGTTGGTCTGTCAAGGAGGACTCTCTCTAACTTCTACAGGTGCACAATAGAGAGCTTGCTGACTGGTTGTATCGTGGCTTGGTTCGGCAACATTGAGCGCCCTGGAGAGGAAAAGACTACAAAAAGTAGTAAGCACTGCCCAGTCCATCATCGGCTCTGACCTCCCTTCCATCGAGGGGATCTATCGCAGTCGCTGCCTCAAAAAAGCTGGCAGCATCATCAAGGACACATACCATCCTGGCCACACACTCATCTCCCTGCTACCTTCAGGTAGAAGGTACAGGAGCCTGAGGACTGCAACGACCAGGTTCAGGAATAGCTGCTTCCCCACAGCCATCAGGTTATTAAACTTGGCTCGGTCAAAACTCTGAACATTAATACCCCTTTATTGTTATTTGCACTTTATCAATTTATTTATTCATGTGTGTATTTACGTATATAATGGTATATGGTCACACTGATCTGTTTTGAGTTCAATGCTGACTATGTTCTGTTGTGCTAAGCAAAGAAAGAATTTCATTGTCCTGTCAGGGACACATGACAATAAACTCTTTTGACTTTGACTTGACTTGAATCACCTCCGGCAATTGCCCTTCCACAGCCCTGCACTGCCCATTTCTAAATCCTTCTATAAACTATAAATCTGTAAACAGGACTTCTCTGGCAGACCAATTGTTTTTGCCTGCTCCTGCCCCAGTAGCAACATCTCAAATACCTTGATTCCATCCTATCGCCTCTTTCCAGTCCCTCCCGACCTGCATCCGAGTCATCGCACATGCCCTTCAACAACTTTCACTTTCCTGGGCCTTATTACCTCATCTTAACCATGAACATATGACAATAAAACACTCTTTGACTCTTGATGTCCTGTCCCTTTACCAGGAGGGTCTCAAGGCTCTCTGGTTCTGCTTTGGACAGAGAGTCTGTCAATTTCCCTTTACTAACACTCCTCTCTGCCTGGCTCCCCTCTCCCAGCTCAAAGTGTGGTCATGGACAATCACTTGGGCTCCAGCTCTATCTGCCTTTTTGTTGGGTATTTTGAGCAGTCCTTCCAAACATACACAGGCACCATCTCCCAACTCTTTCTCCACGACATCGATTACTGTGTCGAGTCAGCCTCCCCCACCCATGCAGAACTCATTGATTTCATTAACCTTAACACTAACTTTCACACTGTCCTTTATATTCATTTGGACTATCTGTGGCACCCCTCTCTCCTTTCTTGATCTCTCAGTGTCCACCACAATGGACAGACTATTACCTGTTATCTACTACAAACCTACTGACTCTGACACTTATCTGAACTATACTTCTTCCCACCCAACCTATTTGAAAGATGCTATCCCATACTACCAAGGCTTTCCATTGTAGGACATCTGAGATGTCCTTTTTCTTTAGTGAACATGGTTTACCCCTGCTGTCATAGATGGATCCCTCTCCCATGTCCCCTTTGTGTCCTATACTTGTGCCTCCCCCCCCCCCCCCCCCCACCACCAAACAGAACTTGGACAGAGTTCCCCTCGTCCCCACCTTACACCCTCCTCATCCAAAACATTATATTCCGACATTTCCATCACCTCCAACGTGATCCCACCACATCTTCCCATCCCCACCCCTTTTGCCTTCCACAGAGACTGCTCCCTCTGCAACTCCCTGGTTCACTCACCCCTTCCCAACCAAACCATCCCCTCCCCAGGTACTTTCCCCTGCAATTGGGGTGGCATGGTGGCATAACGGTAGAGCTACTGCCTTACAGCACCAAAGACCTGGCTTCATTCCTGACTGCGGGTGCTTGTCTGTACGGAGTTTGTACGTTCTCCCTGTGACCTGCGTATATTTTCTCTGAGATTTTCAGTTTTCCTCCCACCCTCCAAAGTGGTACAGGTTTGCAAGTTAATTGGCCTGGTATAAATATAAAATTGTTCCGAGTGCGTGTAGAATAGTGTTAAAGTGTGGGGATCGTTGGTTGGCACGGACTCGAAGGGCCTATTTCCTTGCTGTATCTCTAAAACTAAAACTAAAACCGCAGGAGACGTAACACATGCTCTTATCTCTTCACCCTCGACTCCACCCAGGGATCCCAGCAGTCCTTCCAGGTGAAACAGAGGTTCATAAGCATCTCCTCTAAACTCATGTATTGCATCCGATGTACCCAATGCGGCCACCTTGACATCGGCAAGACCAAGCATAGACTTGGCAACCATTTTGCTGAACACTTGCACTCAGTCCTCCAAGGTCTGCAGGAGCTCCCAGTCATTATCCATTTTAACTCCTCTTCTCCGGGTACTCCGGTTTCCTCCCACATCCCAAAGATGTGCAGATTTGTAGGTTAATTGGCCTCCATAAATTGCCCTTAGTGTGTCGGGAGTGGATGAGAAAGCGGGATAACAGAACCAAGTGTGAATGGGTGATGGTTAGCCTGGACTCAGTGATCTGAGGTGCCAGTTTCCATACTGTATCTCTAAACTAAGCCCACGTGACCCTGGCATCCTCTCATCTCGCTGTTACCATCATGAAGCAGGTACAGGTGCCTGAGAACCGTTATATTTAGATTTAAGAACAGTTTCGTTCCATTAAGTATCAGGCTCCTGGACCACACTACACAGCCCAAACCACAACTCTACTGCATCAGCAAACATCTATGGACTTCTTATAGGTCCCACTAAGCACTCTGGCATGCACTATTATGGTTTGATTACCTAGTATAACTGATATTTACTGTATTATTTTATAATGTGTGTTGTTGCATTAATGTGCTTGTAAAGCTGCAGTAAGTAAGAATGTTATTGGTTTGTTCTCAATGTATAAGGTAATTAAACATTCTTGACTCCACTAACTGCTGGAAGAGACCATCAGTACAGCAGTCAGGTCCTGTAGCCTTTGCTCTGACCTGTGCTCTAAACTGTTCCTTTTTATCACATGGAGTGCATCAAATTGGTTGACAACTGACTGCTGGGAGGGATTGATTAGAGTATGCGTCTATCAACATGCTCATCTTACCGTCTGAAATGCAGGTATACTTCAGCAGCTATAGTTTGAAGGGTGAGACAATTTGGCCTACAGTGCCTTTGTGCAATAATGGCCTTCAAATACTGGGTACCAGCTCATAAAAGAATCAGTTGCAGCAATGGAATAAATTCACATATAATATGCCTCCATTCATATCCCCTAGCTCACCAATATCTATTAAAATTAAAATATCAATGGTAGCTCAGATCATCCTCAGTGTTCATGCTTTTCTTGCCTGTTAGCTGAATACTGAATACAAAGGAAGCCAGAAGCTGTTGAATCTGAACACAGAAATATAGAAACGTAGAAAATAGGTGCAGGAGTAGGCCATTCGGCCCATCGAGCCTGCACCGCCATTCAATATGATCATGGCTGATCATCTAGCTCAGTATCCTGTACCTGCCTTCTCTCCATACCCCTTGATCCCTTTAGCCACAAGGGCCACATCTAACACCCTCTTAAATATAGCCAATGAACTGGCCTCAACTACCTTCTGTGGCAGAGAATTCCAGAGACTCACCACTGTGTAAAAAATGTTTTCCTCATCTCGGTCCTAAAGGAATTCCCCCTTATCCTTAGACTGTGACCCCTTGTTCTGGACGTCCCCAACATCGGGAACAATCTTCCTGCATCTAGCCTATCCAACCCCTTAAGAATTTTGTAAATTTCTATAAGATCCCCCTCAGTCTTCTAAATTCTAGCGAGTACAAGCCAAGTCTATCCAGTCTTTCCTCACATGAAAGTCCTAACATCCCAGGAATCAGTCTGGTGAACCTTCTCTGTACCCCCTCTATGGCAAGAATGTCCTTCCTCAGATTTGGAGACCAAAACTGTATGCAATACTCCAGGTGTGGTCTCACCAAAACCTTGTAAAACTGCAGTCGAACCTCCCTGCTCCTATACTCAAATCCTTTCGCTATGAATGCTGACATACCATTTGCTTTCTTCACTGCCTGCTGCACCTGCATGCCTACTTTCAATGATTGGTGTACCATGACACCCAGGTCTCGTGGCATCTCCCCTTTTCCTAATTTGCCACCATTCAGATAATAGTCTACCCTCCTGTTTTTGCCACCAAAGTGGATAACCTCACATTTATCCACATTATGCTGCATCTGCCATGCATTTGCCCACTCACCCAGCCTATCCAAGTCACCTTGCAGCCTCCTAGCATCCTCCTCTCACAGCTAACACTGCCCCCCAGCTTAGTGTCATCCGCAAACTTGGAGATGTTGCATTTAATTCCCTCGTCCAAATCATTAATATATATTGTAAATAGCTGGGGTCCCAGCACTGAGCCTTGTGGTATCCCACTAGTCACTGCCTGCCATTCTGAAAAGGACCCATTTACTCCTACCCTTTGCTTCCTGTCTGCCAGCCAGTTCTCTATCCACATCAATACTGAACCCCCAATACCGTGTGCTTTAAGTTTGTATACTAATCTCTTATGTGGCGCCTTGTCGAAAGCCTTCTGAAAGTCTAGATATAACACATCCACTGGTTCTCCCTTATCCACTCTGCTAGTTACATCCTCAAAAAATTCTATAAGATTTGTCAGACATGATTTACCTTTCGCAAATCCATGCTGACTTTGTCTAGTTATTTCACCACTTTCCAAATGTACTGCTATCCCTTCTTTAATAACTGACTCTAGCAGTTTCCCCGCTACCGATGTTAGACTAACTGGTCTGTAATTCCCAGTTTTCTCTCTCCCTCCTTTTTTAAAAAGTGGGGTTATATTAGATACCCTCCAATCCTCAGGAACTACTCCAGAATCTAAGGAGTTTTGAAAAATTATCACTAATGCATCCACTATTTCTGTGGCTACTTCCTCGAGTACTCTGGGATGCAGACTATCTGGCCCTGGGGATTTATCGGCCTTTAATCCATTCAATTTACCCAACACCACTTCCCGGCTAACCTGGATTTCACTCAGTTCCTCCACCTTATTTGACCCCCGGTCCCCTGCTATTTCTGGCAGATTATTTATGTCTTCCTTAGTGAAGACAGAACCAAAGTAGTTATTCAATTGGTCTGCCATGTCCTTGTTACCCATGATATATTCACCTGTTTCCGACTGCAAGGGTCCTACATTTGTTTTAACTAATCTCTTTCTCTTCACATATCTATAAAAACTTTTGCAGTCAGTTTTTATGTTCCCTGCCAGTTTTCTTTCATAATCTATTTTCCCTTTCCTAATTAAGCCCTTTGTCCTCCTCTGCTGGATTCTGAATTTCTCCCAGTCCTCTGGTAGGCTGCTACCTTGGATTTGCCACGGAACGCAGGGTAATTCCCGATCACCCTGAGATGAGAGGCTGGATAGACATAATCTAGCGATCCCTCAATAATTTAGCCTTCATTAAAAAAAGGTCACCAAAGGGAATAATTTTTGTTTCTTTTTTTATTTCACATTGTATTTATATTTTTAGTAACATAATCCTTTAACAAATTGTGAAAAATATATATATTTTAAATATTGGTAATTTTGAAAAATAATTTAACTGCACTTCAATTGTCTCTCAATTTCTTGGATCATCAAAGGCATGTCGAGACAGAGGGAAAATGTTTCTGACAGCACAACCAGTCAGAAACCTATTAGGGATCCTGAGACCAGGACCTCTGAAGGTTCAAAAGACGCTTGTGATAGCAAGAACATGTAGACATTTGGGAGGTATCCAGCAAAATTAACTGTAGCTATGGTTTGTCCCAACTTCATATTATCATTTGTGATACCACATATCACTGCCTGTGCTCCATGTACATACTCCTATCTCCAGAATACCTTGGGCACCAATACCATTACTTTTATATTTCTAAAAATGGATTCAAAAGACAGCAGTAAGACATTTTTTTACTCATTGAATGGTAGCCTATGCCTTATCCGGTAGGTCCTCTCATAATTCCACAGTCTCAATTACCATTTGTGACTACATATTTCCCAACCTTCTCAAGGATTTGTGCTGTATTTGTCTCTTTAAGCCTCATAGTTGCCCTCCCCTCCCTCCCCCCCCCCATCTCTCTGCCGTTCTCGAAGCCAGGTCCGACTCCAGCCCCATCCCCTGACGATGAAGTTTGGGTAGAAACAGATGAGTGAACCAAGGAGTTGTGGAGGGATCAGTGTCTACGGAAGGTGGAAAGGGGTGGAACAGGGACTCTTTGAGGCAACCCACAAAAAGGCAGGCATAGCTGGGACCCATGCGAGTGCCCATGACTACATATTTAACTTGGAGAAAGTGAGAGTAGTCAAAAGAGAAGTTGTGGAGGGTGAGGACAAGTTCTGCTAGGCAGAGAAGTGTATTAGTAGAGGGACATTGGTTGGGTCTTTGTTCGAGGAGGAAACAGAGAGCTTTGAGACTTTCCTGATGGGGGATGGAGGAGTAAATGGACTGGACATCGGTGGTAAAGATGATTGAATGGAGGCCTAGAAACTGAGTTATCGAAGAGTTGATGGGCATGTGAGGTGCCTCAGATGTAGATGGGAAAGCGTTGGACATACCAACCTTTCTATTCAGGGCCTCCTCCATTGTTAGAGTGAGGTTACACATAAATGAAATAAACCGCATCTCACATTCTGCTTGTGTAGTTTAGAACCCAATAGTTTGAACATTGAATTCTCCAATTTTAGGTTACACTTCCCTCTCTTTTTCCTGTGTTCCACTATGCTGCATTATCATGCCTCCCTTTCCCCTTCCTCCCCATCCCCTTTTACCTGTATCCAGCCCTCTGGCTTTACATTTCTCTCCTTTCTTCTGCCATCCTTTTGTATGATTTTGTCCACACATCAAACCACCCCCACTAATATCCAACTATTACTTACCAGACTTAGTCCAGCCACCACCAGTATGCCAACATTGTCTTTCCTAACCAAAGAAGGATCCCTATCCAAAACATCAGCTATCCATGTCCTCCTGAGATGCTGCCTGACCCACTGAGTTGCTCCAGCAGTTTGTGTTGTAAACCAGGATCTACAGTTCCCAAATGAAAGAGAATTACAGAAAGCAATGTCATGCAGATGCACATGTTATAATGATTGGAAAGTTAGGAAACATATACAAAGCAAAATGTATAACTCTAAATAATGGACAGGAACAGTGAAACTAGGAAATAACCCATACAAAACTTATGATGGAACGCAAGTAGATAAGGCATTTAAAATAAACATTTTGAATACAGTTTTTTGAAAAAGAGATACAGAATGAAAATCAATCAAGTGCTGACAAGATCAGAGTCAAAGAATTGACTGGAGTGGTGGCTTTGACATCCAATAAATAAATACATAGCCATTAACAACAATTCAGGAGGAGGCAACTGCCAATTGAATGATAATTTTTTCCTTGTGATATTTCTAGTCAGATACACTGAATCCTGCTCAACTGCTTCCAAAGGTTCCATAAAGAGCTGTTGGCTTTTAGGCATATTATTTCCAGTATATTTTAGATATCCATTTTTAAATGTAGAAGAAATATCTTGAAGGTCAGGTTTTCATGCATCTGATCTATTTTGCTGAAGAAAGACAAAAATAGACAAAACATATAGCGGGACAGGCAACATCTCTGGAGAGAAGGAGTGGGTGTTGTTTCAGGTCGAAACCCTTCTTCAGACTGAAGTCACGGAAGAGGGAGCTGCCCAAGCGAAATATGAGATCAGTTAGGTCCAGGCGGACTGAGCGAAGGTGTTCAGTGAAACAATTGTCCGGTCAACGTTTGGTCTCGCCGATGTAGAAGAGTCCACATCTTGAACAACGGTTACAGTGGATGAGGTTGGAGGACGTGCAAGTGAACCTCTGCCTAACCTGAAAGGACTGTCGGAGTCCTTGGACAGTCGAGGGAGGAGGTAAAGGGACAGGTGTTGCATCTCTTGCGGTTGCAGGAGAAGGCACCTGGGGAAGGGGTGGGATGGGTGGCAAGGGATGAGTTAACCATGGAGCTGCAGAGAGAACAGTCCATGCGGAAGGCGAAAGGGGTGGATATGGGATGATATGACTAGTGATATATGCAAGGTGCACTATGTAACCGACTGAAGCCTTCACAATTTTTAACTACAATAAGAGGTGAAGTATTATGGCAACAGTTGTGATATTACCGTTGTAAAATAAGTACAATCAACCCAGTTTTAACCAGCTTCCTAAAAAACAGATTTTACTACAGGTTTGCTGCGGATTTCATCTATGCTACATTATCCTTTCAGCAGAGGTCATGATTCAAAAGACAGATGGTGTACTTCATATGGAAACAATGCTATTTGCATGGATTTCTGTACATGGCCCCGTCCTCGTTATGTACAAAAACAAATATACCTCACACCCGTTTTTCAGGTTTATAAGCATTTTACACATTTGTCAACAAGATACAAGTTACAGTACCTGCAGATTCAACCTTCATTTAGATGAACAGTATCAGTGTTCTACATACTTCAATCTTTGTTTAAGTAGAACCACTTAATCAGCGGAACACACGGGTATTATTTCAGTGGTTTATATATAACACCACTGTTAAAAAGAAAAATAAATATTCCTCTCTTACTAACTTAACAAATGCACTTCCAAGTCCAGAACAACAAGGAACAATTCCATACTGGGTTTTTGCATCTGCTGATCTGAACCTCTGAAGCAGTAATGGATATACTGTATAGTTGACTTCAGAGTCTTGGTTCAAAGAGCAGAGGAAACCTTGGACAGAGCAGGTCACCTGTGTGTATATCAGGCAATAGCATTACAGTGATGGGTTTGGTCAATTGAATCAGAATACTGTGGCTGCTAGAAACTTGAAATAATCAGCTGTCAGGCAATATCTGCAATGTCAAGAATATACAGCCATGTCTGTTTCTATGATAGGTTTGGATAGATTGGCTTTAAAGGTTGAATAGGCAGGCGCTTATATAAATAGAAACAACTTTGGTTATGTGATAACAGACAAATTGGGGCTGGCTGAATGAAATCAAGAGTGGGATGAACATGAGAACAAAAAGAACAACATGAGGGATGTTTGGAGCGGTATGAAGAGCATTATAGGCCACGAGAAAACCAGTGGCCTGGGTAGGGAAAGCAATCAGGACTGGGCCAGCAACCTAAACCTGTTGTATCGTATGGTTTCGGAAATGGACTCTGTTATCCTCTGAGGCAACCAGGAAGAAAACTTCTAATAAATATTATGTTGCACCCACTGATTTCGTCCTACGAAAAAGAATGTTGCACACCATTGCATTATGCCTATTTTCTTTCTCTTTAAAGCTGTTTTAGCAAATTGCATAATAGCTTTTATTCATTCACAGGATGGATTACTGATAAATTAGACAATAATAAGAAAGTAGAAATCCCAGCAACATCTTTCCAGGAGATTATTTATTTCAAGAAGTGATTTTGCTGCATGATGCTGAAGCCTTCTCTGGTAATGTCTTTCTTTTAGAAAGTTAACGTTAATGACCAACTGTTGTAGTACAGCTGAAGTGCAATAAGTAATGACCAGTGCCTTGGGAATGACCAGTATCTCATTACATTAAGCCCTAATATTAAATATTTGATTCGGGGAATCTATTTCTGTTCAGATTAAAGAACGAAGCAATTGGTAGAATTTAAAGAGCTGGTTTGTACTTATTCATTTTTGATAAGGGCCTCCGATACAGCAAAAGAGTATAATTTCCCCTGCAACTGCATCGGTATATCAGATGAATGGAAAGAGATGAATCTGTTCCTTGGCCAAACCATATGGACTTTTGATAATTCAGTGGCTTTTAATCAAGTGAAGAATACATTAACCACATTAACATACCTGAAAAGTAATGCCTGATGTACAGCTGCTCCTGTCTCCACCTCGAGTCAGGTCTTTTATTATGAAGCTCTCCTCAAAATACTGTGAGTTTTGCGCATTAACAATCTCTTTTTTGAGAGCCTATCTGCAGTGAATGAATTTTTATGAGCATTATTGGGATGGACCAGATGGAACACTGCAATTCACAGAAGAATTCATTAATCTAACTGTAATGATCCAGAGGTAATTTTTCCCAGGGATTCTTCCAAGATATCCACTTTATTAGAATGAAAAATGTATTAATCGCTGAGAATGGATGTTGTGCTGACCAACAGGACTACCTCTACGCTGTTAGCTGACACATTGAAGTTTTTCGTGGGTTCCCTGATTTTTATTTAAGGTGGTGCATGAATGTGGTGATATTTTGCCAGCCGCTCAACAGGAAAAGAATGGATATGCCGGTTTTAAAGAGAAGCAGTTCAAATCTGTGCTGTTAAGAGAAGCAGTTCAAATCTGTGCTGCAATAGACAGGCTGCTGGACCATTTAATTGTATTAGCGATATTACAGTGTCCCAAAGTCAACGGAATTCCTGACCCCGCAGCTTACGTAAACACTGGGTACAAAACTTGGAGGTACCAGGGAGGCCTCCACTGTGTACAGAAACATGGCCCCCAGGATGGTCAGAAAGAAAGAAGTGCCGGAGACCATTCTCCAACATTCTCTTAGATAACGTTCAGTCCCTAAAAGGGAGGAGACATGCAAATGCTGGTTTACCAAAAAAAATAAACAATGTGCTGGAATAACTCAACAGGTCAGGCAACATCACTGGAGGATATGGATAGATGACATTTCAGGTTGGGAACTTTCTTCAGACTGATTGTGGTATGTGGGAGATGACTGGTAAATAGGTGGGGATGGCAAGTAATAGGTGGATACATGCGAGTTTAATTCATTTAATACAGGGTTCAATTAGCATAACTTAGAAAATAAGATTGAGGATTTAAGCGCACGGTTGCTTTTCCAAAGGGACATGAAGGAATGATGTGTATTGTGTTTTTTCAGAGACATGACCCACCCCCAGCTCGCCAAGCTTAGCCTTCCAGCTCAAAGGTCTCTCCATTTATTGCAATGACAGCAAGGCTTCATCGGAAAAAGGGACCGGCAGCAGTACAGTCACGGCAAACTCTTTGTGGTGTACAGACAGAGGGGTCTTGTCCAACTCCTGCTCCTTACACCTAGAACTTCTAGCAGAGTAATGCCATCCCTTCTACCTCCTTAGTGAATTCACTTCCATCAATAGTAACTGGTCTATATCCTGCCCCAGGCTAGCACTGGAAGAGCTCCAGGCCACAGTCAACAAATCCCAAACAGTGTAGTCCAACACCTTCCCCATAATAACTGGGGATATCAACAGGGCTGGACAGGAGCAGGGAGGTTCTACTTCAGTTGTACAGGGTCTTGGTGAGACCACACCTGGAGTATTGCGTACAGTTTTGGTCTCCAAATCTGAGGAAGGACATTATTGCCATAGAGGGAGTGCAGAGAAGGTTCACCAGACTGATTCCTGGGATGTCAGGACTGTCTTATGAAGAAAGACTGGATAGACTCGGTTTATACTCTCTGGAATTTAGGAGATTGAGAGGGGATCTTATAGAAACTTACAAAATTCTTAAGGGGTTTGGACAGGCTAGATGCAGGAAGATTGTTCCCGATGTTGGGGAAGTCCAGGACAAGGGTCACAGCTTAAGGATAAGGGGGAAATCCTTTAAGACCGAGATGAGAAAGACTTTTTTCACACAGAGAGTGGTGAGTCTCTGGAACTCTCTGCCACAGAGGGTAGTTGAGGCCAGTTCATTGGCTATATTTAAGAGTGAGTTGGATGTGGCCCTTGTGGCTAAGGGGATCAGAGGGTATGGAGAGAAGGCAGGTACGGGATACTGAGTTGGATGATCAGCCATGATCATATTGAATGGCGGTGCAGGCTCGAAGGGCTGAATGGCCTACTCCTGCACCTAATTTCTATGTTTCTATGTTTCTATGGTTTGAAGAAGTCACTTTCAAACAGCCAGCAGCATGCTTATAGGATCAAACAACCTCACCGGCTCTCCACTCTACCCTGGACCATCTGGATAACACTAACATTCTCTTCAAACATCACCAAGCTCCAAGACCTGGGTCAATGTCTTCCCTTTGCAACTGGGCTCTTGACTTCCTCATTGTAGACCTCAATCAGTGCAGATTGGTTACATATCCTCCTCATTGACCATCAACACAGGTGCACCTCACATATGTGTGCTTAGGCCCCTGCTCTATTCTCTTTACACCCATGACTGCGTGGCTATAAATCTATAAATTCACCAAGAACACCACTGTGGTCTACTGAATCTCTGATGGTGATGAGTCAGTGTACAGGAAAGTGATAGAACACCTGGTTGAGTGGTGCTGCAACAACAACCTCTCATTCAATGTCAACAAGAGCAAAGAGCTGATCGTTCACTCAGAAAAGGGAAGTTGAAGGACTATGCCCTTCCCTTGAAGGCTATGTATTGGTACGTCAATGATGGAGCGAGTTAGCAGCTTAAAATTCCAGTGTGTTAACATTTTGGATTACCTGTCCTGGGCCCAATACATAGATGCAATCACAAGGAAGGAACACCAGTGCCTCTACTTTCTTAAAAGTTGAAAGAGATTTGGTACGTCTCCAAATATTCTAGCAAACAGATGTACTGTAGAAAATATCCTGGAGTCCCACGCCACCAACTTCAGGAACAGTTACTATCAGATTTTTGAACCAACCTACACAATCCATATCTATCTTGACAAAGGAATGCAAATGCCCACCTCTTGTACTACTCTGGACATTCTTTTGTCCAATTCATGTTTTTGCACTAATGATATGTTTTTATTGCGTAGTCCAACATCTTTAAGAATTGTATGTGTAATTTATGTATAAGTTAGGAATGATTTGTTTTTGTGTGTCTGCCTGAGTCTTTGTGCCTATGAAGTTATTATCTTTTAGTGTAAAATAAATAACACCATGCTGTGGTCACATTTTGCCAGCAGCACAACAGCAAAGGATCAAATATAACAGTACTGAACTTATTTGGATAAAAGAAACAGCACAAATCAGTGCTGTAAAGGCCCTGTCCCACTTTTCCGAGTTACTCACGAATTCTCCCGAGTTTTCCCCTTGATTCAAACTCGGAGAATGTCTGTAGCGAGTCCGTAGGAGTCCATAGCGAGTCCGTAGGAGTCCGTAGATATTTTGTAGCGGCTCGTAATGCCAGCCGTAGGTACTCGGGGCATCAGGTAAGTCGGGACGTTTTTTCAGCATGTTGAAAAATGTCCACGAGTAAAAAAAATAGCCCCGAGTACCTACTGCTGGCTATTACGGTAATTCTCCGAGTTTGAATCAAGGGGAAAACACGGGAGAATTCGTGAGTAACCCGGGAAAGTGGAACAGAGCCTTAACTGACCAGCTGCTGGTCCATTTGAATGGATTAGTGCTATTACATTCTCCTGATAGCAACAGAGTTACCAATTGTAAGGAATGGCCAGGAAACACTAGGAAGGCCTCCATTGTTGATTAGGCAGCTTGCAAGTAAAACTGAAGCACTGGGAAATATAACTCCCCCCACCCCACCCCCAACCACCATCACCACCTTCCTACCATTCTACTCTCCAATATACTGTTCCTGGTAAATAAAGTTGAGGATGTAAGTGCAAGGCAGCCTCAACAAAAAGAGATAATGGAATGTTGTGTGCTCTGTCACACAGATCGCTCACCCACAGCTCCCCAGTCTCGACTCTCCAGCACTAAGGTTTCGCCATTAATCGCATGGACCAAATGGGGAAAGGGAGAAGGGGTGGCATCTGCTTCATGGTAAACTCTTCTTGGTGTTCAGACGTAGCGGTCCAGTCAAACATGAATTAATAGTTTAGCTCATTTAATCAACAAAAATAAATGAATTCGATTTCTACCTTCAATACTTTGATTTCTTATCTGTTAATGGATGGCATGTTGAGGTAACAGGAGTTGTAGGGAGGGAGTTGGGAAAATGGTTGTTTGAGTGTTATAATTTATCTGATCACTTCGGAATCAAGCCATTATACACTGGGATGTTAATGTATCATATCATGTTAGCATTCAAATTTTCCACAGATGTAACAAAATTGAGGATTATAGTACATTTCAGGAGGTTAGTTTAGAGATACAGCACGGAAACAGGCCCATCGACCCACCGAGTCCGCGCCGACCAGCGATCCCCGCACACTACACATATTAGGGAAAACTTGCACATACACCAAGTCACTTAACCTACATACCTGTATGTCGTTGGAACGTGGGAGGAAACCGAAGATCTCGGAGAAAACCCCCGCAGGTCACGGGAAAAACGTACAAACTCCATACAGACAACATCTCGTAGTCGGGATCGAACCCGGGCAACCGCTGCACCACCATGCACCCTAAAGGTCCCTAAGAAGTCATAAAACAAACCAAATTATGTAATTAATTATTTTTTACATTTATATTTATATTTTTTTAGTTATTAAAGTCCACAACGATTGATAATGTTCAAATTAATTCAGAATTGATTTCATAAGTTACACTGAAAGCTGAAAGACAAAATTCAGCTGCGAGAAAACTATACACACACGAGATTGCACTTATAATCTCCAGAACCATTCCAAGAAAGAATATAAAACAGAGGGAAGAAGAAAGGAAAATATTCTGGGTATTTTGCAGGTAATGGAGAGAAAATAAGTTACAGAATTGAAAAATGTGATTACCCTCTGTGGGAGTAGCAGCTCACAAATATTAAATGACAGCAGGCCAGTGAAAATATATTGCTGGTTTTCTTCAGCAACATGCTGCATTAAATCCCAATAAACAAGTACACAGATGGAGATGAAAAGCCTAGTTCCAACATTATAACTTTATTATTCAAAGCAATTTAAATGAGCCACCAGCAGCATCTCAATGATATACACAATCTAGACAGCCTTGCAATACTAAGTGACTTACACAATCTATATGCCCTATAACTAGAGATAACACAACCTGATAGATGAACCCATTTCTCTGGTAATTCCATTTGTAGTTGTGTGGGTGACAGCCTACACTATAGTGCTACTAGCTTTTCAGCTGTATTGGGAATGCATCCTTTCTTCCTATTCACCTGCCATTTACAGTGTTGGCGCAGGATTAACTTTGTTGCCGAAACAAACATGCAGTCCCTTCCCATCACCAACCTGTGCAGACCATCAGGTTCCTGCTGTTGTCACAACCGAGCAAACTAATTCATTTCACAACTGAATGTTAATTCCAAATTGTGGCAATCTTATATTTTACAAAGCATTCCCTGCAGAATTGCTCAGTGTGACCTATATTCTCTGTTCTGGGAATAGAAATAGGAGCATTGTAATCTAAATATATCAATGCCAACACCAAATTTACCCCTTTAACTTGCAGTTGTCTTCTATCAATTTCTACCAACCTCAAATATATATATATATTTTTTTAATTTATATTTTTATTAGAAGCAGAGTACAAAGGTATAAACCGCAGCATATGACCTAGTACATTTATTGTACAGCTTCCATTTTAATTTTAGCAAAGATGAAATAGAAAAAGATAGGAAAAGCAAGAAAGAAAGTGGAAGAGAAAGTGAATGTGTAAGAATAAAAACCCTAAACTACCAAATGGGTGTAGTCAAAGAGTGAGTAAGTAAAATGTAAAGAAATAAAAAGACAAAAACGGAAAAAAGAAATTAAAAAAAGAAGAAAAAACAAAAAGTGTTGATATACATACTTCATTTCTCTCCCCACCCATCACCCAGTCCGTAAATCGGAAATATTATTAAAAAAAATCGGGAATACAGTAATGTGTATTGAACACTTCACATTATCTTTTTAAAATAATTTAGCATTGACTTGTCCCATTAAACAATTATTTGGTAAACTAGAATACTTCAGGCTTTCAATTCGGAGGCATGATTTTGAAGCTCTTACGGAAGTACCGCTACAAAGGCCAAATGTTCAGATCAAAAAATAGAGTTCTCCACAAACTAACTACGTGCAATGTTAGAAACATAGAAACATAGAAACACACCATTCAGCCTTCGAATGTGTGTGAAAGGATGCTGTGGGACCCCTTGTCTGACTTCCCCAGGGAACAATGCATCTAGCCTGTCCAACCCCTTAAGAATTTTGTAAGTTTCTATCTCTTTCTTCATAAGTTGATCCCAGGAATTCTGGTCCTTCTCTGCACTCCCTCATGGCAATAATGTCCTTCCTCAGATTTGAGACCATGCCAGTGCTTGTACAACTGAAGTAGAACATGTCCTGTTTCCTTTATGAAAGCTAACAGCTTTTTTCACTGACTTTCAAACCCACCCAGGTCTCGCCTGCATCTCCCCTTTTCTAATCGTTACAAACACAAGAGGTATTGTATGTGGGAAATTATATCATTTCAGCAATCCAGTGCGATGTGTTTCTTGTGCCAGTTCCCTTATCAAATATTGTATGTATGTATCCATCAATGCACCATGCAAATCACAGAGTTGTACAACATAGAAACAGGCTCCTCAAACTATATTGTTCACTCTAACCTTGTTGGCCATCCACACTAATCCTATTTGTCAGCATTAGGTCCGTATCCTTCTATGCCTTGTCTATTCAAATTGCTACCCAAATGTCTTTTAAACGACTTGATTTAATCTTACTCTGCCATCTCTCGGGCAATATATTACATATATCAATCACTCTGCAAAAAAAAAACTCTTTGGAAACTCTTTCCTGTTACCTTAAACTCATGACTCTTGTTTTGGGTATCCCAGCATGCAAAAGATTCTGACTATCTTCTCTATCTATGCTTCATAACTTTAAATACATCTATTAGGTAATGCCCTCAGCCTCCTTCACTCTGGGGAAAACAAGCCCACATCTGCCTTCAAAGGTTGGAGTACAGAATATGAAGGATGGAACATTATGGTTGGGGTACAGAATATAAAGGGTGCAACTTCACAAACCAATGGTTAGATCGTATGCTGTTCTGCACCAAACTATCAATACTCTCCCTATAAGGAAACCCCTTCAACCCAGGCAACAGCCAGTTGAATCTCTTCTCCATTCTCTCCTGCACAATCAGCTCCTTCCTATAGTGTGGCGAAGGACAGCATATTATAATCCAATTGGAATCTAACCATTGGCTTGTACAGTTGCAACATAATGTTCCAACCTTTGAAGGCAAATGTGGCAAATACCTTCTTCACAGCCCCTATTGACCTTTGTTGACAATTTTAAGGAACAATAGACTTGTTCCCCAAGATCACTTGGTTCACTAACATTCCTTACGAATGTTGCCATTTACCGCGTGCATCACTATTTAACTTTGTAAAATACATCGCTTCACCCTTTTCCGGGCAACATGCCATCTGCCTACGCTCTGCACTATATCCCGATGTAGCCTTAGACAAGCTTCTTCACATTTGTCGATGATTTTATGTCATCGGCAAACTTATCAAACATATCCCAGATCAGAGCACAAAAAGAGTTAAGAAATTTAAAACCATTGTAAATAAATTCAAGCAATATAGCAGAAATACTCCAGTAAAAAAGACAACATAAAACAATGTAGAAGATGAAACGAGACAGGATATTTCAGCATCAAACTGCATAATACTGGAAATACAGCAGAAATAAGGATTATTCAGCATCAATGGGGAGAGAAATAGAATCAATGTCTTGGATGAAGAACTATCTTTAGCATAAGAGAAGGTTTTGGTAGGGGAGAATGGAACGAGCAAAGTGAATATTTGTGATAGGGAGCAGATCAATTGTAGAGTTAACGATTACTTTAAAAATAGACAAATGGGAATAGAAAGGAAGGAAAAAAAATCCACCATATTTGTGGAAAGAGATGCTTTTAGCAGGCAGAGAACTGCAAATCCAGATAGGCGTAGGGTAAAGTGAGTAAGGGCCATGAACAGTTGATTTATTTGGAGATAGGAGGAGGATAGAAGGGGAGATCAGTGGGACTTCTGCAGTTAGGAGAAGAAGTTCACAATCTGCAGTAGGGAGTCTTCGCCAAAGAAATGCTCATGGAAATAAAGATGGGTGAATCATGCTCAAAATCATGCTGGGCTTGAAATTGAATATATGGGAACATGCATGGATGATGTTAAGGTCTCTGCTGAGGGATGATCATGCATGTTTCATTGAGTAATACAAACTAAAATAGAGAAAAGTTACTCGGCCAGCAAATATTATTGCTCTGATGGACCTCATGCTCCAATGGTCATGGTCAATGTACAAAATTGTGTTGCCCATGACTAACCATCAAGCAGCAGACACTGAAATTCCATCCCCAGATCGTCTGGATGACACTTTGATAGGTGGTATAGTCAATGCAAAATATGCTGGAAATATTCAGCAGGTAAAGCAGGATCTGTGATGAGGGAGAATTAACCTTTCAAGTTAATAACCTTTCATAATAGCTAGGGAAAAGTTAGGAATCAAACAGGTTGCAGAGAAAGGGGAGGAGTGGAGAGAGCAAATACATACATGCGATTGGAGGGAAGTGAGGAACTAGCTGGCCTGTGCATTGGATCTCTCCATTGACTCTCCACTGAAGTGCTGGCTTGCTATCAACAAGATCAGGCCCAAATAATCCTGACAAATCTTCAATTAACTGTGAACAAAATAAACAGACAGGTGCTGCAGATATCACAATGTCATGGAGGTCAAAAAAGCAGACGGCAAAGCAAAGGCATAAACATACCACTGCATGCTGCAGATGTGGCTTCAATTGCAATCACTTTCAATGCAACAGTGCGAATAGAAACAGCAATGAGCTGCCCTTTATCCCTCCAGCACCAAAGAAGTACTCTTGCAGTTCATCCCCCGCAAAGAAAAGTTACTTTATATTACTTTTTATAAATATATACTTACAAATAATGAATCACTGTAGTTGAGTTTTTCTTAGTGGTGTCCTCATATCTTTTCAGATTAGAATCATTAGATTAGTTTATTGTCATTCACACAAGAGTGCAATTAAATTCCTTGTTTGCATGAAGCTCAGAATACTCCCCCATAGATGATAATGATAAATCCTACAATAAATTCAATGATAAATGCAAAACAGCAGAATTGTGAAAAGATTGTAGTGCAATCTGAGGTAGTGCAAGAAAAATACCAAAGTGCAATAATGGAATGAGGTAGAGTTGAGGGCCTGTCCCACACGTAATCCGCGAGTTCTAGCAAGTTTTCTCTTGACTCATACTCGCAGCATGGTCGACACGAGGTTGTAGGAGGTCTTCGTAACTCTCCTTCATGCTCGAGAGTGGTCTCCGCATACTCAAGGCCTCAGCTAGGTCGCGGTGTTGGTTTCAATATGTTACAAAATGCCCGCGAGTAAAAAAAGGTTGCCATGGAAACAATCGATACCTTTTTCACTCCTAGGTTTAGTCGTAGTAGGTCGGCATGTTAGTCGTAGGTAATCTAGGGTAGTCAAAGGTAGTCGAAGGTAGTCATAGATAGTCTTCATCATAGTCGAAGGGAGGGGGAAGAGAAGGGGAGAGAAGGAGAGAGAAGCGGAGAGAGAAGGGCAGAGAAGGGCAGAGAAGGGCAGAGAAGGGCAGAGAAGGGCAGAGAAGGGCAGAGAAGGGCAGAGAAGGGCAGAGAAGGGCAGAGAAGGGCAGAGAAGGGCAGAGAAGGGCAGAGAAGGGCAGAGAAGGGCAGAGAAGGGCAGAGAAGGGCAGTGATGGGGATAGATGGGGATAGATGGAGAGAAGGAGTGGAGACAGTTTTAAGAAGTATAATATAGTTAGCGGGCATTTTACCTGCCGGTGGGTCTTCTGGGTCGTGAAACTCCAATGAGCCAATCAAAATGGCCGGTCAGCGAAGGAGATGGCCTTCGTCTGCCTGTAAGTAAATTGCGACCCCACTCCACTGCCCTTCGACCAAACGGCAACCTATTTTTAGTCGCGGCTGGTTTTGTGGAATTCTCTGCCTCAGGTGGAGTCAGGTTCTCTGGATGCTTTCAAGAGAGCTAAGATAGGGCTCTTAAAAATAGCGGAGTCAGGGGAGATGGGGATAGGGGCAGGAACTGGGTACTGATTGCAGATGATCAGCCATGATCACATTAAATGGCGGTGCTGGATCAAAGGGCCAAATAGCCTACTCCTGCACCTATAGTCTATTGTCTATTCTCTAATCATGATGGAAAAAAAGCAGCAACCTAGATGAAGCCTCGACCATGCGGAAACCACTTTCGACCATTAGGGAGAGTGACCAAAACCTCCTGTGACTGCTGGCGACCATGGGTGGCGGGCAAGGTCACCAGAGGTTGCTGTGGAGGTCTCCTAAGTGGGACAGGCCCTGAACTCTCCTTCATGCTCGAGGGAAGTTCCCGCATACTCGCGACCTCAATTTGGTCGAGGAAAATATTTCAGCATGCTGAAAACTTTTTCGCGAGTAAAAATTTGTCGGCATGGTTCTTTTGAAATCGTAGTGCAGTGGTAGTGGGGTCACTATGTAGTTATAGGCAGTCGAGGTAGCCGTAGGCAATCTCCTTTGCTGACCGGGCATTTTAATTGGCTCATTGCAGTTTTCAGAACCAAGGAAATCTGACCGGTAATGTTAAATGCCCGCTAAACTTTATAAAAAGTGTCTCCTCTCCTTCTCTCACCTCTCTTTCCCTCCCCCCCCCCCCCCAGAGGACTCTGTGTCAGCCGTCTTTTACCTTCCTGTTCATCGCGGGTGTGAATTTCAAACAGCGTTTCCACGCTTTCCCAGGCCCCTGCCTTTGTGATGTGTGTGTGTGTGTGTGTGTGTGTGTGTGTGTGTGTGTGTGTGTGTGTGTGTGTGTGTGTGTGTGTGTGTGTGTGTGTGTGTGTGTGTGCTGACGGTCGATCCAGCTCCAGGTTTTTCAGGCGAGTGCCTCGAGCTTGAAGGCCGAAGACAGTTGCTGAAAAGTCACGTTAGTGGGACAGGCCCTTTAGGAGAGGCATTAGATAGATGTAGGAGGTGTTTGGACTGTAAGGCCAGCCTCATTGCCAGCAATGATGAACATGCTTCCACAGTATGTACACTCTTGAGTTATACTTGTTACCAACTTGCAAATTTTTATTAAAATCTTTCAAAGCATTTCATAATGCTTGATGTTAGAGCTACTTATTGGTAGTCATTGAGACAAGTGACTTTACTTTTATTGGGACTGCAATGGTGGAGTTTTATTTGAAGCAGATGGGAACAGTACGCTGTTGAAGTGAGAGACTGAATATGTTGGTGAATGTCCGGCCAGCTGATTGGCGGACACTTTCAGAACATGTTCAGGGGTTCCGCTTTCCAACAGTTTACCCTCATGAAAGCAAATCTATTGTCTGCCATTGAATACAGATACATCAATGATACATCTGGTACAGACCATTGCTGTATCTGGTACAGATGTATCATTGCCAGAGATCACCTCTGATTTTGTCTTGTAGCCCTTGATGGTATTCAAACATTGCGACAGTCACCTGGCATCTACTTGATTGAATTGAGTTTGTTCAGCTTGTTCTGAAATTCCCTCTCAGCATCCCCGAGAGCCTCACAGAGATCACACTTGGTCCTCTTGTAGTGTACAGATTTATCCTTCTTGAAAGCCTCAGATGTGGACTTTAGCAGGCAGTAAATTTTCACTTTTCATCCAATGTTTCTGGGGTTTTGGATAGACCCTAATAGTCCTTGTCAGAACATGGTTGTCAATGCATTTCTTGTGGAAACTGGCACCGACTGAGATGTACTCATTCGGGCAGGATGAAGTGGTCTTGAACATGTTCCAACCCATTGACTCAAAGCAGTCCTGAAGTAGATCCTCAGCCTCCACAGACCATTGCTGTATTCATCTCTTCGTTGGTGCCTTGAGCTTCAGCCTCAGCCTGTAAGCTGGCAAGAACGGTGGCAACAGAAGTTCAGACTGGCTAAAATAAGGCTGAGGGATGGACTGATAGATGTACTTGATGGTGATGTAGCAATGGACCCGAGTGATAACACCTTGCATGAGGCAAGATGGTTTTTGGGGAGTACACTCCCGAAGTTTACTTGATTGAAGTTGCCTGCAACGATGAATCATGAATGTGCATTGTAGCTGGAGCCCCCCCCCATCTCTCCCAACTGCCACGTTTCCATGGCGTGTTTGTACTCACAGTAGCGCATCCAATAAAGATCGGTAGGCCGAGAAGTACTCTGACTCAGTGATGATTGACAAGAAACTTTCAGCGCTTGATCTAATCACTTTCTTGATGCTGAAACAGAGAGAAAATAAGGGGAAAAAACATCATGGCAGGCTATTTTAACTGTTTTAAGGGGAATTTCATGTAAAATATCATCATTTCCTCATGCCATCTGGTCAAGTTTGAATTAGCATTTTCCATTGGACCCTGTTGACCATAACCTAATTTTAAAATCACCATTTAGGTTTGTTTAACTGATTCAACTTCAGATCCAAAGATAGTATTTATTTCTAGCACAAACTAGGGTGGGTTTTTAACTGTCAGGAATCTCCTTGGAAGCCACAGGATTAGTCATCAGAATAGTTTGACATAGCTTGGATTTCATTGAGTCATAGTGGCATGCAGCATGGAAACAGGCATTTCAGTTTATGTAATCTGCACTAAATATCAAGCACCCATTTACATTAACCATTCCCATCACCTCCCACCCCCCCTTTATTCCTCCCACATTCCCATCAACCTCCCCCAGATTCCACAACATACGAACGCACTTGGGCCAATTTACAGTGTCCATTTAACCTACCAACCCACATGCTTTTAAGATGTGGGAGGAAACCGATGAGGCTGGAGAAGTAACAGGAGAATGCGCAGACTCCACACAGATAACACCAGAAGTCAGAATTGAACTGGAGTCTTAAGGCAGCTGTGCAGGAGGGAACTGCAGATGCTAGTTTATACCAGAAGAGAGACGCAAAATGCTGGGGATCCTCATCGGGACAGGCAGCATCTCTGGATAGACGTTTCGGGTTGAGACCCTTCTTCAGACTGAGAGTCAGGTGAGAGGGAGATACAGAGATATGGAAGGATAAGCCGTGAAAATGAGAGAACAAAAGGGATGAGGCTCAAGGAAAATTTAGAATAGATCATTGTGAGCGAGGCAACTTTTAATAGATCTTAATAGTTAATCTGTGATCAATATGTAGAACCAATATGTAGTTTATCCTTACCAAACATCTTGACCAAATATTTTTAAAGATTTGTTTTTTTTTACAACACTTCCAGGTAACCACCTATTTTTTGATGACATAGAGGAAGTAATTTGACCCATCAAGTCTATTCTGGTTCTAAAACAATCTTGTCAATTCCCCCAATCTTGTTAATCCCCTTTCCCCACTTAAAATTTTAGTTGATGTTCAACCAACAGTGATATGAGGAATATTATGGAATATAATCAGAATGTTTGCCAGATTGTAATCCAATGATAACTGATATTCCTTTGAGCATGAATCCAAAATTTGCTAGATTAATATATATTTGACCATGTACACCACACACTCAGCACACCATATATGCAAGGTTTTATATTGTGGAACTTGGGCACAATTCATGTCATTTCCATTCATGAATTCTTCTGAACAAAACTGAGGTGTGTTGTTTCACATATTGTTTTGGAAGCTCACATGAGATAAAGAAACTACAAAGTTAGGCTTTTGTTTGCTCAACATATAAGAAACACCTTAACACATTTTCAAAGGCAACTTGTTTAAGAAGGAACTGCAGATGCTGGAAAATTGAAAGTGGACAAAAATGCTGAAGAAACTCAGCGGGTGAGGCAGCATCTATGGAGCGAAGGAAACAGGCAGCGTTTTGGGTCAAAACCCTTCTTCGATTTCGACCCAAAACGTTGCCTATTTCCTTCGCTCCATAGACGCTGCCTCACCCGCTGAGTTTCAAAGGCAACTTATTGTGAAAATCTTTTCTCATTATCTCTGTCTCTATCTCACATTATCTAACTCAAATGACCACTACAGCAATATATTATGGAAATGTTAGTTTGACTTACATCAGAATGTTATTTACACAATTTCAAAGCATTTCACAATAATTCATACTATTTCATGGAACACTTTTCCTCAATTGTTCCAACAATAAATGCAACAATATTTCTAAATTTGTTGGGAATTTACGATAGTAATTCAGATAACTATCTGCAAACCAAACTTTGAGATGTTCTTGGGAGAGGGTGTAATGAGGTGATCGGGACTCAGCCCATCGGTGAACCCCTGTCATACATGAACTAACTTCTGGTTTACTGGCACCTGACTTTATACAGGTAATGGCGTAGCTATGGGCACGCGCATGGGCCCCAGCTATGCCTGCCGCTTTGTAGGGCACGTCGAACAATCCTTGTTCGAGGCGTACCATGGCCCTGTCCCCGAACTATACCTCTGCTGCATTGACGACTGCATTGGCGCTACCTTCTGCACCCATGCACAACTCACTGACTTCATCCATTTCACCACCAACTTCCATCCCGCACTCAAATTCACCTGGACCATTTCCGACATCTCCCTACCGTTTCTAGACCTCACTATCTCCATCGCAGGTAACAGACTACTAACCGACATCTACTACAAACCCACTGACTCCCATGGCTATCAGGACTACACTTCTTCCCACCCTGCTTCCTGTAAGGACTCTATCCCCTACTCCCAATTTGCGCAAAGGTTTAAACAGGTCAATCGGCTTAACACGTTAAAGAGCTGTTGGCTGCTGCGCTATGGGTTCTAAATACAGCGCTACCGGCCGCAGAGCTATCGGGTTTAAATATAGCGCTATTGGCCACAGCGCTATGGGTCACAGACTGTTCAGGCAAAATTCTCGTTAAATATTCTACCGCTCGAACCGTTTGGTTACCGTCACATCCGGCCTGCAGGCGTTACCTCATTACATCCAGCCCACAGGCTGTACTAAAGTCCACACAGTCGTGATGCCAATCCGCACACACAACGCAGTAACGTAATTGCCAAGCCGAGTGCACCACTGTTGTCCACCAGCCTCCAAACATCCCGAAAGGCCACCATCCTCCGAGGGATTGTAGTCGTGATACTTTTCTATCTTCTCTATGGTTTCCTGGATATTGTCAACGTGTTTGGTGAGTTCTCTTTTACCCCACTCAGGCTCAAACCAGTCACTGAGTCTATATGACCATTAACTTGTTTTGTCAGAGGTCCCAAACCTTAATGCCATCATCAATACCACCAGAGACAATCCGAACGCTTGTGTCATTAAACGTTGCTGCCAGTACTTGGTACGTGTTTTGGAACGTATGGATTACAGCCTTCATCCGAATGTCCTATAGACTTCGCTGTTTCGTTGTCACTTCCTGTACAGACCAAATGTAGTCCCCGTCGGACTGGATAACGTGAATTCACAAAGGATGTGTGACCTTTAAATCTCTTGATCCTTTCACCCGTTTCACTGTCCCACACTGCTACAGTTTGTCTGGTGATGATGTAAAAAGCATGCTGCCATCTGTGTTATAATGCAATTCCATTAATGCTCCACTGTGACCTTTCAATGTAGCATAATTATCGCAGTCGCCATATACATGTCGTGCAGATGCCAGTGTTGATCCATTCAAGTGAAATTTGCAACAATAAACCTCTCCCTCGTGACCCGTTAAAAGCATTAGAGGAGATTGAAGACTCGCGGTTCTTGGTCCCACCTGCAGCACGGCCTGCTGTGCGTTCCCCTGCACCAAGGGCAGCAGCTTGTTGCCGGGGTGCTTGGCCTGCACCAGCGCCATCTCGTTTGCCATTTCTTTTTACCAAACATTTTCTATTCTATTTGTCAGCTGGCAGAGGTGTCCACCAACATCTTCAACCTCTCCCCGAGTCAGTCTGTGGTTCCCACCCCCTTCAAAGCATCCACCATCGTTCCTGTTCCAAAGAAACCAGTGACCTCATGTTTAAATGACTACCGTCCTGTCGCACTGACATCTGTCATCATGAAGTGCTTCGAGCGACTCGTCGAAATTCACATCTGCTCCTCTCTCCCTGACACCGTGGACCATCTTCAGTTTGCGTATAGACAAAACTGGGCCACAGACGATGCCATCGCCATGGCAACACACACTGCGCTCACCCACCTGGATAAAGGTAATACATATGTAAGAATGCTCTTCATTGACTACAGCTCAGAGTAAGGTCAGGGCCAATTGCGAGGGTGGAAGTGAATACGGAGGTCAAAGTACTGTATATGAATGCGTGAAGTATAAGGAATAAAGTGGACGAGCTTGAGGCTCAGTTAGAAACTGGCAAGTATAATGTTGTGGGAATTACTGAGACATGGCTGCAAGAGGGCCAGGGCTGGGAACTGAATATTCAAGGGTATACCTCCTATCGAAAAGACAGACAGGTGGGCAGAGGGGGTGGGGTTGCCCTGTTGGTGAGGAATGAAATTCAGTCCCTTGCAAGGGGTGACATTGAAACAGGAGATGTGGAGTCAGTATGGATAGAACTAAGGAATCGTAAGGGTAGAAAGACCCTAATGGGACTAATCTACAGGCCCCCAAACAGTAGCCTGGACATAGGGCACAAGTTGAATCAGGAGTTAAAATTGTCATGTAGTAAAAGTAATGCTGTGGTTGTTATGGGAGATTTCAACATGCAGGTAGATTGGGAAAATCAGGTTGGTACTGGACCCCAAGAAAGGGATTTTGTAGAGTGCCTTTGTGATGATTCTTTGATTCTTGTATTAGAAACATAGAAACATAGAAAATAGGTGCAGGAGGAGGCCATTCGGCCCTTCGAGACAGCACCGCCATTCATTGTGATCATGGCTGATCGTCCGCTATCAATGACCCGTGCCTGCCTTCTCCCCATATCCCTTGACTCCACTAACCCCTAGAGCTCTATCCAACTCTCTCTGAAATCCATCCAGTGATTTGGCCTCCACTGCCCTCTGTGGCAGGGAATTCCATAAATTCACAACTCTCTGCGTAAAAACGTTTTTTCTCACCTCAGTCTTAAATGACCTCTACTTCTAAATCTAGAGGCACGGCTATTATCATTCATAAAGGTATACCATTTAAATTAAAGAATACCATAGCAGATAAAGAGGGGAGGTACGTCATAGTCATGGGAGAAATTCATTCTACTCCACTTACTTTTTATAAATATTTATGCTCCTAATTTTGACAACCCCCAATTCTTTAGTAAAATTCTGGATACAATTTCAGAACTTAACTATCAAAATGTGATAATAGGGGGAGATTTGAATTGTGTTTTAGATCCATATCTGGATAAATCAGCAAAACAAAAAAGGATTAACATAAAATCTAAAACTAGTGAACTCCTAAATACATACATGAAAAATACCAACATAACAGATGTATGGAGGATTGCTAACCCTGTAGGTAGGGAATATTTATTTTATTCAACGGTACATAAAACATGTTCACGTATTGATTATTTCTTAGTGGACACGAAATTAATTCCATATACATATAATTCTAAATATCATAATAGTATTATTTCTGATCATTCCCCGTTAACTTTTTCTTTAAAATTAGGAATGCCTGTTAAAAAATCGTTTTGGAGGTTTAACCCCCAAATCTTAAACAACTCACAAGGTTGCACATATTTAAAAGAGCAGATGATATTCTTCTTTGAGACAAATGATACACCAGACACTTCACCTTCCTTATTATGGGAAACTTTTAAGGCATTTATTAGAGGAACTATAATTTCTTATCAAGCTTTCCAAAATAAAAAGAATAACACTGAACAATTGCAGTTAGAACAAGAAATTAGACAATTAGATTTAGAAAATGCCAAAGAACCAACTATAGATAAACATAATAAGATAACAATACTAAAATATAAATTAAATTAAATTTTATCGGCCAGAATAATAAGATTATTTCAAATTACAAAACAAGAAAATTTCGAATTTGGTGATAAACCACATAAACTCTTAGCACGCCAACTGAAAAAACGGGAAACAGAAAATACAATTGCTAAAATTAAATCAGGCAAAGGGGAATTACTAACACTATCTAAAGATATTAATAAAAGATTTGCTCAATTTTATCAACATTTATATACATCGAAAACCTCTGCAAATAATACTCAAATTACAAATTTCTTAGACAATTGTAATCTTCCAAAATTAAATATGGTGGAACAAGAGGGACTAGAAACTCAGATTACACTTCAGGAAATAGAAGAAACAATAAATTTGTTGAAGAATGGCAAAACACCAGGACCAGATGGCTTTAGTAATGAATTCTATAAAAGATTCTACGAGATAATTTCTCCACGCCTGCAAGATTTATATATATACACGCTTTTAAAGAAAATAGACTACCAGAAACACTAACGGAGTCAACTATTACACTTATACCAAAAAAGGATAAAGATCTAGAAGACCCAGGCTCATATAGAGCCATAGCACTCCTAAATACAGATCAAAAAATATTAGCAAAGACCCTAGCGAGAAGATTGAGTAAATATGTTAGCAAACTAATAAACCTGGACCAAACAGGGTTTATACCAAAGAGATACTCATTTAACGGCTGTTGAATATAATGTACTCGCATAATACTGAAGAAGAACTGGCAATTATTTCATTGAATGCAGAAAAAGCTTTTGGTCAAGTAGAATGGCAATATTTATTCAAAGTATTGCAAACATTTAACATGGGAGATAACTTTATCTCATGGGTAAAGTTATTATACGATAAGCCGACGGCTAGAATACTGACTAATAATATATTATCCCCGAAATTCCAATTAGCAAGGGGCAATAGGCAGGGGTGTGCACTATCACCCCTGCTAGTTACACTAGTGATAGAGCCTTTAGCAGAAAGTATAAGAAGTCATCCGAATATTCATGGATATAATACCAAACACTCAAATAATAAAATTTCATTATATGCAGATGACATATTATTATATATTACAAATTCGCAAATTAGCATACCAAATATACTAAATTTAATAGAGGAATTTGGTTCTTTTTCAGGATATAGAATAAACTGGAACAAAAGCTAAATGATGACGATAAAACCTCAAGAGCCGACACATCTGTTGAAATTCCCTTTTAGAATTGCAACAGAAAAATGTAAGTATTTGGGCATCCAAATTACTAGGAAATATAAATCACTCCTCAACGCAAACTATATGGCTTTATTAACTAAATTAAATGGGTTGATTACATTTTCGAAAACACTGCCGATGTCCTTAATAGGCAGAATCAATGCGATAAAAATGATCTTCTTACCACAAATGCTGTACCTATTTCAATCAATACCAATATACTTACCAAAAAAATTCTTTACAAAACTAGATTCTGATATTATAAACTTCATATGGGATTATAAATCACACAGAATTCAAAGAAAACACTTGTGTAAATCTAAAGAATCAGAGGGACTGACACTTCCTAACTTATTGTATTACTATTGGGCAGTGAATATTAAAAATATAATCTACTGGTTGGACAGTTCTGCCCAACAGGTAGATTGGATAAGAATGGAGAAAGAAAATGGAGAATGTTCCCCTTATAATATAGGAGCGATCCTTCTTTCCCCGATGAAACTGAACAATATAGTACATAAGAAGAATCCAATTATTCGCAGTATAATACTATATAACCATATAACAATTACAGCACGGAAACAGGCCCTCTCGGCCCTTCCAGTCCGTGCTGACCATTTGTTTTCCCCTAGTCCCATCTACCTGCACTCAGACCATACCCCTCCATTCCCTTCACGTCCATATACCTATCCACTTTACTTTTAAATGTTAAAATCGATCCTGCCTCCACCACTTCTGCTGGAAGCTCATTCCACACAGCCACCACCCTCTGAGTAAAGAAGTTCCCCCTCACGTTACCCCTAAACTTCTGTCCCTTAATTCTCATGTCATGCCCTCTTGTTTGAATCTTCCCTACCCTCAATGGGAAAACGTATCCACGTCAACTCTGTCTATCCCTTTCATCATTTTAAAGACCTCAATCAAGTCCCCCCTTAACCTTCTGCGCTCCAAAGAATAAAGACTCACTTGTTCAACCTTTCTCTGTAACATAGTTGCTGGAACCCTGGCAACATTCTAGTAAATCTCCTCTGTACTCTCTCTATTTTGTTGACATCCTTCCTATAATACGAATTTGGAAACAAATAAAATTAACTTTAAAATCAAGAAAATAATCGCTTCTTTCTCCAATAGCTAATAATCCCTCATTCAAACCATCTATTATTGATAAAATGTTTAATCAATGGGAAAGAATAGGAATTAAAATGATGGGAGATATGTATGAAATGGGAAAACTTATCATTTTATCATCATACAAGGGTATCAAACTCTAACCCCAGGTTTATTAGAGGAAGGAATGAATAGAAAGGCAGAATCAAGCAATTTAATATCTTACTTATATAATATAATTCTAAATATAGAAACACCAATGACAGAGGCAATTAGAAGGGACTGGGAACAAGAGTTATTGATAAAAATTCCGAACGATAGATGGGGAAAAAAATCTATTATATGTAAATAAATGTTCAATTAATGTAAGACATAACCTAATTCAATTTAAAATTTTACATAGATTATATTACTCGAAAACTAGACTGAATAAAATATTTTCAAATGTTTCCCCCATCTGTGATAAATATCTAACTCAAAATGCCACTATGGCACATTCCTTTGTCTCTTGTACAAAACTGCATAAATTTTGGAATGAAATTTTTGGAATTTTTACAAAACTATTTAACACAAAATAGTAAGATTAAACGAGAACTTACCAAGTTTGAAGTTTGATCTGTATTTTACGAGGAGTCGCGGTGAGGGATTTCGTGAAGACCCCGCCAGCACAGCATCCTTCAAAGCAGCGGTGTGGAATCACAGAACCAACCATGACTGAAAATAGTAAGATGAAAACCGTAGAACTACCTGTTTGACCTGATGATAGAGGGTGGGAGCGGTGGGCACGAAATCCCTCACCGCGACTCCTCGTAAAATACAGATCAAACTTCAAACTTGGTAAGTTCTCGTTTAATCTTACTATTTTACTTCGGAGTCACGTGAGTGACTTCGTGAAGATTTCAAAGCTCTGTGATTTCACGCCCTGAACAACGTCCATGCTTATCACACTGCCGCCATTCTGATGGAGTAAGACTGTTAATGGAGTTCAGTTGACAGCGGCTGAAAAATCAACACAATTTATTAATCAACTAAACAACAACCCCTAATTCGGGGCCAGACATTTACTGAGCGGTACCCAGGATAGCTTCTGCGAATGTCGCAGGAACGGCCAGAGACTTGTTATAGAACCGTTGAAAGGTTTTTCCCCCACTGGCCCAGCCCGCAGTGGCGAAAATGTGGTCCATGGGCACCTTCGTGGCTCTCGCTGCAGCCCTGGTGGAATAAGACTTAAAAACGTTAGTAGCAACTCCTGTTTTAATAACTCTTTACCAAAGAATTTTATTTGACCAGGGTTGGCCACCATGGTGTCCAGTCACAGTTTTTGTAACATCTGGGCTCGTTGGGCTGTCGCCAGTGCCATGAGTATCACCACCTTAAGGGTGAGCTGTTTCAAATGGTAGCTCATCTATTGGAGCCCAGCTCCTCAGTAGGGTCAGCATGATCCCCACATCCCACGTTACTGTATATCTGGGTCGTGGAGGGATTGGTATTGAATACTCCCCTCATTAGTTTAGACACCAGGTGGTGGGAGCTGATACTTATATCCAGGTATGAATACAGCGTACTCCTGTCGCTGTTGATGGCACTGTAGCTGAGGCCTGCATCAAAATGGAGGCCTGCTAGAAACTCCAACACATCCAGTATTGTTGCCGAGTTGGAGGACTTGTTGTTCCGGGCACAGAAACCTCCCACTTTCTGATTTGAGTGAGATATTGTTTGCGGGTGGATTCCCGATACGATGCTGCAATAAGGTTCATGGCTCTTGACGAGATGCCTGCCCGGTTGAGCGGTCTTTTCAGAACCTGCAAGCCAACAAGTTTAATGACCATGGCAAGGATGACTGACCCCCCTGTAATGGAGTGAGTAATCAATTTGGGATGTTTCCCAATCGCCATCCATGGTTGTTGTACCATGGTTGTGTAGGCCAGTCGGGAATGATCAATATGTCAGTTGCAGAGTCTAGGTTAATTTTCTGCAATACCCGACTGGTGAGGCAGCATGGGGGAAATGCGTAGCAACCCATTTCCCCCAATGGATAAAAATGCATCCAATGCTATTACCCCAGGGTCTGGTTCCCACAACACATACGTTGGTATTCGATGGTTCAGCCTGGACGCAAATAGGTCAATATCTGGTGTCCCCAATTTGAGCTATAATATCTCCAAAACCTGGGGGTTCAACATCCACTCAATGTTGTCATTGAAGACACGTGACCTGGTGTCCGCCACTGAATTAAGCTTCCCAGGCAAATAGGTCGCAGTAATCCAAATATTTCTTTCAATGCACCAGTGCCAAATTGTATTAGCCAATTCATTGCAAACTAGTGACCTAATACTACCCATATGATTGATGTAAACCATTATTGTAGCATTATCTATTCGAAAGCGGACATGTAATCCCATGAATTAGTACAGAAGCCCGCAGTCCATGAAACACCCCCAGCATTTCTATATCGTTTATCCCATGTGACTCCAGGAATGTAGACTCATGAGAGTTCCATCTGCCACCACAACTGGACATCGTACCAGTTGCTCCCCAGCCTGGTGCACTTGCGTCAGTTAGTAGCACAACATCAGGGTTGCTCTATATAATAGGTCAATGACATTCTTTAATATTATCTACCCACCATTATAGCTTGTTTCTAGCTTCCGGTGGTAACCAAAGTGGCCGATCAAAGCAGCCAGCATTTGTTTTTTAAATGCTGTGATTTGTGACCTTTGTGAATTTCGGTAGTGTAGCGGTCCGAATCGTGCAGCTGGGAATGTAGTTACCAATTTAGAGTTACCAATACCAATAACTTTCGCTGTTTGCCACATGGTCGATACCCTGGCGCAAGCAAGATTGTGGCACTCTTCTGATATAGCAGTAGCTTTATTAGTGGGGATGATAAACTTAATTAAATTAGTGTCTAAGGTGAACACCAAATCCATAACCCGTAGCGGGTGCAGTTTTTTGATTTGTCTGGATGGATTACAATCCCAGCTTCTCAAGCAGAGCCTTGGTTGCAGCCACTCCTTGAATTGCCAATTGGAGGGTCTGCCCCATTATAAGGATTTCATCCAACATGCCATCACTATAATCTTGTTGTCGGAGAAGAGCCAATACAGGTAAATACCAACTTGGTAAACAGCCTAAGCTGTGATGGTTCCATTAGGCAATGCACCCTTCCAGACAACTTCAGAATTCCCTGTGAGCCTCAGCGATGGGCACCGTATAGCATGCTTCTTTCAAACTGATACATGCCATAAAGTACCCTGAGTAAAGCATCCACCTAGCTGTTTCCAAAAGCATCCATTTTGACATGGGTATATTGTACAAAAGTGTTCAACTCAGCTAAATCGATTATAACTCAATATGTCCATGCTTGGTTATGCCAATTACCACTTTTCCCTGCTCGCCATATAATTTCAGCATGCCCTGCCTCCACCTCTTTTCGGGATAGAGTAAATTCCTACGAGGCGAATGCTGGGTATGGGAATCTATAGCTCCCACGAATTATATACCCTTGAACACTTTGTAAAATAAACTCATCTGTGGTTACAGTTTTCCCCATATGTCCAAGGCCGCCCGCAATCGCCCACCTATTCGTACAGGAGGGATACTACGGCGTGAGAGGAGCCAGACCCCCTTACCTCCATAGTGAACGGCGGCTCCATACATACGGTGCTTCGGGTGGACGTTATGGAGGTTGACGGCCCGGCGGCCGCATTTCCCATGCAGGCCGCTGTTGGCCTTGCCCTAAATGGTCGTTGTATTTATTGAGATGGAGGTAGGTAGAATCTTTGTGCCCTATCCGGCAGCCTTGGTTCACTGGTTGTATTAGGCTGTTGCCGGTGATATGGGTGAACTCTGACCGATGGAGTTTCATGAGGCCCACTGTTTTGGCCTCCTTTGTCCAGTCCCTTCACCTGTTTGTACAGGTCTCCAAGCAACTGATGCGGCGGTGGAGCGGTAATGGTCGGCAGAACCCCGCGAATTTGGGGTTTAGTGTGGGCTATATGGAGCTCTTACGCAGGCAATATATCTCATACTGGGCGTTGCATAGGAGTGCCAGTGCATCATGCTATTTACTGGACACATTATCCCCGATCAGGGTTTTGCAAAACGCCGTTATGCCCGTGGAGAACCTTTCTCCAAGGTATTATTGAGAATCTGACTCCAGAGTTGGTGCATACGTAGGCAATCAATGGTGCCCGCCAATTCGTGGTGCAGGGTTCACCTGTCTGGGTAGAAACGGCAACTTCACTCACCACATCCAGCATCCTCCTCATGCTCTGGTTCAGCGGTCACTGGCTGTCCCTGGTCGTCGTCAAACTCAGCAGCTGGGCAATCATTAATGCTTCCGGCTGGAGACGATGAGGAGCTGAGCGGAGTCCTTGCACGGCTAGTGGATGCCGTTCTTCACGTTCTCGGTCCCGCTGGAGATGTTGGACCATTTAAGAGCTCCAACCGCTCAATGCGACCGTCCCTGCTATATGCAGCGGACAAGCCGACTTCCCCAGGCCCTGCGAATTCACTGGGGCTTCCACCATCGGACCTCACCCCCTTAGGGTCTATGGTCCAATGGCAGGTCGTCGTGACCTACAGCCCAAGTAGGGTCATACGACTCCCGCACGGACTCTCCGCTAGTCTGTCTTCTCCCAGACTGTGGCGGCCCACCTGGCTGATAAGAAGGCAGGTGAGTTGACTCGGCGCCGGCCCCCGGAACCTGGCTCCCCGGAGTCCGTGCAGGCTTACCTCCACACTTACACCATTACTTGGCGTGGAGGCGCATGGTCGGCCGCTCGCAGCGCTGAGCTGACCGACCGCTTCCTGCTGCCACCTCCGCCCTTGACCGCAGCCTGACGGGGTGTGTTGTCGGCGGTATCTGCTCCAGCAGGCCTACACGACGCAGCAGTGTTATGCCAGGGCTGCACGATGGCAGATATCCCTGGCTGCGGTACGCAATGCACTTTGCAGGGCTCCCCTGTCGTGCGGCTGTCCCCCGGCCCAGCCCCCTCGGTCTACTGGAGCTCGGGGAGAGGTTGCCTGTAAAAGAAAAAACAAGACCCCTTGCCACGTACCTGTATCCCCCCTTATTCTCTTGGGGGACGGGGGGCTCGGAGTCTGGACCTGTTGCTTGCAGCTCCATAGCGGTAACCCATTCGGGTGAGTCGGCCCCTGTATTAGCGGGAGCGCCCGACTCTGCATTCCAGCCCCCACCGTTGCGATAAAGCTGCCGGCGTTCCGTGCAGCTCCGGGGACAAGGGCCGTCGGCTGGCCGCAGCTCAGCTCCGCGCCCGACTCTGCATTCCTGCCCCCACCATTGCGATAAAGCTGCCGGCGTTCCGTGCAGCTCCGGGGACAAAGGCCGTCGGCTGGCCACAGCTCAGCTCCGTGCCCGACTTCCTCATTCCTGCCCCCACCGTTGCGATAAAGCTGCCGGCGTTCCGTGCAGCTCCGGGGACAAAGGCCGTCGGCTGGCCACAGCTCAGCTCCGTGCCCGACTTCCGCATTCCTGAAGCTGCCGGCGTTCCGTGCAGCTCCGGGGACAAGGGCCGTCGGCTGGCCGCAGCTCAACTCAGCTCCCCGACAGCGTCGTCCTGCGGCCTTGTCCATGCTGTAAAGGAAGGTAATACTTACCTGCCGGTCTTGTGAAGGAGGCCGGTGGGGAGAGCGCACTCCCCCCCCCCCCCAGCTACCGCAGCAGATGCGCGCGACGATAAGCTGCGCAGGCATGCTGGCGGGTTCTTCACGAAGTCACTCACGTGACTCCGAAGTAAAATTGAACCCCAATACAGAACTGATTATCTTTGGATCAATGGAAGAGGGAAGTAAACTAACTATACTCCAAGAAGCTTTTCTTAATTACGGTTTAATAACAGCAAAAAACTTATACTCAAATTTTGGAAAAATGCAACCATGCCAACATTCAAAATGTGGATTTCAAATATGTCGGAAACGCTACATCTTGAAGAAATGAGATTCCTCCTACTAGGCAAAGTAGACCAATTCTTAAAGACTTGGTCTGCTTTGATCAACTTTTTATAAGCAGATGGTGCAACATAACATAACCTTAGAAATTAAATGGTTTAGAACCGGGTGACGGATGGGCAAAAATACGAAATAGGTAGATCTCTCCTAATCTCTCTTTTCTCTACTTTCTCCCTTTCTTTCAATCTTTTTAGCTTCTCATCTCTGTCCTTTATTTCTTTTGCTATCTAATTCTACTCGCTTGTCTATCTATTCTGACTCTTTGTTTCTTTTTTCTCTCACTGTTAAAAAAAAGTCTTAAATGACCTCACCTTTATTCTAAGACTGTGGCCCCTGGTTCAGGACTCACAACATTGGGAACATTTTTCCTGCATCTAGCTGTCCAGTCCTTTTATAATTTTTTATATGTTTCTATGATATCCCTTCATCCTTCTAAACTCCAGTGAATACAAGCCTAGTCTTTTCAATCTTTCCTCATATGACAGTCCCGCCATCCCAGGGATCAATCTCGTGAACCTACGCTGCACTGCCTCAATCACAAGGATGTCCTTCCTCAAATTAGGAGACCAAAACTGAACACAATACTCCAGATGTGGTCTCACCAGAGACCTATACAACTGCAGAAGAACCTCTTTACTCCTATACTGAAATCCTCTTGTTATGAAGGCCAACATTCCATTAGCTTTCTTCACTGCCTGCTGTACCTGCACAATAACTTTCAGTGACCGGTGTACAAGGACACCCAGGTCTCGCTGTACCTCCCTCTTACCTAACCTAACCCCATTGAGATAATAATCTCCCCCCTTGTTTTTGCCGCCAAAGTGGATAACCTCACATTTATCTATATTATACTGCATCTGCCACGCATCTGCCCACTCACTCAACCTGTCCAGTTCCCCCTGCAACCTCCTAACATCCTCTTCACAGTTCACACTGCCACCCAGCTTTGTGTCATCCACAAACTTACTAGTGTTGATCCTAATTCCCTCTTCCAAATCATTAATATATATGGTAAACAGTTGCGGCCCCAACACCGAGCCTTGCGGCACTCCACTCGCCACTGCCTGCCATTCTGAAAAGGACCCATTCACTCCTACTCTTTGCTTCCGGTCTGCCAACCAATTTTCTATCCATGTCAACACCCTACCCCCAATACCATGTGCTCTAATTTTAGTCACCAATCTCCCGTGCGGGACCTTATCAAAGGCTTTCTGAAAGTCTAGATACACTACATCCACTGGCTCCCCTTCATCCATTTTACTTGTCACATCCTCAAAAAATTCCAGAAGATTAGTCAAGCATGATTTCCCTTTCATAAATCCATGTTGACTTGGACTAATCTTTTTACTGCTATCCAAAGGCTCTATTATTACCTCTTTAATAATTGACTCCAGCATCTTTCCCACCACCGAAGTCAGGCTAACTGGTCTGTAATTCCCTGTTTTCTCTCTCGCTCCTTTCTTGAAAAGTGGGATAACATTAGCTATCCTCCAATCCACAGGAACTGATCCTGAATCTATTGAACATTGGAAAATAATCACCAATGCGTCCACTATTTCTAGAGCCACCTCCCTGAGGACCCTGGGATGCAGACCATCAGGCCCAGGGGATTTATCATCCTTCAGTCCCATTAGCCTACCCAATACTATTTCTCGCCTAATGAACATTTCTTTCAGTTCCTCTACCCCCTTAGATCCTCTGTCCTCCAGTACATCTGGGAGATTGTTTGTGTCCTCCTTAGTGAAGACAGATCCGAAGTACCTATTCAACTCTTCTGCCATTTCCTTGTTGCCCATAATAATTTCACCCACGTCTGCCTTCAAGGGACCCACATTTGACTTTGCTACTCTTTTTCCCTTAACATATCTAAAGATGCTTTTACTGTCCTTATTTATATTCCTGGCCAGCTTCCCCTCATACTTCATCTTTTCAGCTCGTTTTGTTTCCTTCTTGTCCTATGAAATGTTCCCAATCCTCTGGCTTCCGGCTACTCTTTGCTGTGTTATACATCTTTTCTTTTAGTTTTATTCTATCCCTAACTTCTCTTGTCAGCCACGGTTGCCTCCTACTCCCCTTAGAATCTTTCTTCCTTTTTGGAATGAAATTATCCTGCGTCTTCCAGATTATACCCAGAAATTCCTGCCATTGCTGTTCCACCGTCATTCCTGATAGGATCACTTTCCAGTCTACTTTGGCCAGCTCCTCTCTCATGCCTTCATAGTCCCCTTTGTTCAACTGCATCACTGCCACTTCCGATTTAACGTTCTCCTTCTCAAATTGCAGATTAAAACTAATCATATTATGATCACTACCTCCAAGTGGTTCCTTTACCTCGAGAGTGGCGAGTCTCTGGAACTCTCTGCCACAGAGGGTAGTTGAGGTCAGTTAATTGGCTATATTTAAGAGGGAGTTAGATGTGGCCCTTGTGGCTAAGGGGATCAGAGGGTATGGAGAGAAGGCAGGTACGGGATACTGAGTTGGATGATCAGCCATGATCATATTGAATGGCGGTGCAGGCTCGAAGGGCCGAATGGTCTACTCCTGCACCTAATTTCTATGTTTCTATGTTTCTATCATATCTGGTTCATTGGACAACACTAAATCCAGAATTGCCTTTTCTCTGGTCGGCTCCATTACAAGCCGCTCTAAGAATCCACCTCAGAGGCATTCTACAAACTCTCTTTCTTGGGGTCTTGAACCAACCTGATTTTCCCAGTCTACCTGCATATTAAAATCCCCCATCACCACTGTGACATTACCTTTGTTACATGCCAGTTTTAACTCTTGCTGCAACTTACACCCTACATCCGGGCTACTATTTGGGGGTCTGTAAATAACACCAATTAGTGTCTTCTTGCCTGTACAATTCCTCAACTCAATCCATAGTGACTCTACCTTGGCAGTCTCTATGTCTTCCCTCGCAAGGGACTGAATTCCATCCCTCACCAGCAGAGCTACCCCCCTCCTCTGCCCACCTGCCTGTCCTTTCTATAGGATTCTATAACCCTGAATATTAAGTTCTCAGGCCCAATCCTCCTGCAGCCACGTCTCAGTAATCCCACACAATGTCATAACTACCAACCTCTAACTGAGCCTCAAGCTCATCTACTTCTTATACTTCGCGCATTCATATACAATACTTTTAATTCCTTACGCATCTCACCTTTCATATCGATCCCTATTACACTTGGCCATACTCTCCTATCCCTTTGTGAGCTTCTTTTCCCATCAATTCTGGGGTCATTAACCATCCCTTTACTCTCTTTCCCTTTACCTCCATCCTCGACTATCCCATTTGACACCCCACCCCCCCTTATTCAGTTTAAAACCACCCGTGTTTTAGTGGCAAACCTGCCTGCCAGAATGTAAGTTCCCCACCTGTTAAGATGCAATCCGTCCCTTTTGTACAGTTCCCCCTTACTCCAAAACAGATCCCAGACAGATCCCAGAGAACTAAGAATCCAGAGATCTAAATCCCTGCCCCCTCCACCAGTTACTCAGCCACACATTCAGGTCCAGTATCTCCCTGTTCCTATTCTCGCCAGCACAAGGATCTGGAAGCAAACCGGAGATAACAACCCTGGAGGTCCTGCTTTTCAGCATTTTTCCAAGCTCTCTAAAGTCACGCTGCAGAATATTCATCCCTTTCTTTCCGACATCGTTTGTGCCGACATGCACTACCACTTCCTGCTGTTCACCTTCGCCCTTGAGGATTTTCTGCACTCTGTCCGTGACAACCTGGATCCTGGCACCAGGAAGGCAGCACACAATCCTCGAATCCCTTCTGTTGCCGCAGAAACCCCTGTCCATCCCTCTCACAATGGAGTCTCCAACTACAATGGCGTTGCCTGACGTTGGCCAATTTGGTTTTGGCTCAACAGCCCTTTTTGCTTCGCAAGCCAGTCCGCCGCTCAGTGTGATAACGTCTTCTGTTCCGACAGCTTCTAAGTGGGTGAACCTGTTCACAAGAGGTACAACACCCAGGGGCCTTTGCATTCCAAGTTTCCCTCCCTTTCTCACCGTCACCCACTTCCTCTCTTCCAGTACCTTAGGTGTAACAATCCCACTGCAGGACTTGTCAAGCAACGACTCCGTTTCTCGGACAAACCTGAGGTCAGCCACTTGCTTCTCCAGTTCCCCAACACGGTCCTTCAGAAGCTGTACCTGGATGCACTTCTCACATTTTTAACAGTCAGAGGCACCAGCAGTGTCCTTGACCTCCCACATACTGCAAGTATCACAATAAATCAGCTTGCTTGACATCGCCTTCTTTCGTCTCTCCCTCTCCAGCGATTTGCGGAGCCTCCTCGCCAAAGACTCGCACTTCCCTCACACTGCCGCTCCCTAAGAGCCGTCTTGCTTATATTGACTGATAAATTGCCTAATTTACCAATTTACAAACCAAATTCCTCAGTTTTAAACTATGACTCTGACTCACTTCTAACTCTCCTCCCACTCGGGCTAGAGCCAATCAGTGTTTTCTCCCACTTCTCTTTTGTTGCTGTTGCTTCCAAATCCACGGGGGGTCCGAGGGTCAAAACCTGGCAAGTGATAGGTGGATACAAGTGGGGGGGGGGGGGGAGGTGTTGATAAGCAGGTAGGTGGAGAAAGTGACAAAGTCTGAAGATGAAAAGGAAACAAAACAGTGTTAGAGATGGAAAGAGGAAGAGGATTGAAATGTATAGCTGGAGGGTGTGATAAGTGTGGAAAGGTCTGGGGAGAGGAAAGAGTGGGGAATAAAAAGGATAACTGGGCTCTGGATGGAAGATGCAGAGGACTCGGAGGAAAGGAGCAGGGTGACAGGGGTGGTGGAAGAGATGTGTGTGCACTAGGGTTAGGAAGGCAGTGGAAAGGAAGGGGTTGGGGTTTGGGGGTATTAGTTGAAATTCGATAATTAAATGTTCATGCCATTCGGTAAGCTATCCAAGCAGAATATGTGGCCCTCTTCTTTCATTTTGTGTGTATCCTCACTCTGGCATTAGAGGAGACCAATGGCAGAAAGGTCAGTATGGGAATAGGAGTTAGAATGGTTAGCAACTGGAAACTCCGGCAGGCCTTGGCCAACAGAGTGTAAGTGTTCGGTGAAATGTTCACCTGGCCTACACTTGGTCATGCCGATGTAAATTAATCCACACTGAACGAGATTGGAAGAGACTCACGTGAGTCTCTATCTCACCTGGAAGCCCTGATGGGGTCCATAAATGGAAAAGTGAGAGGAGGTGTACTAGCAGTTGTTACATCTTCTGCGTTTGTAAGGGATATTCTCTTAGTTGAGGGGTCGTGTTGGATGGAGAGTTATGAATGGAGTTGCGGAGAGAGTGGTCTCTCTTGAAAGCAGAAAGGGGTGAGGACAGGAGGATGTGACTGGTGGTGGGGTCACATGGAAGCTGGAAGAAATGTCAGAGAATGATGTGGAGACTTTTTGAGTGAAAAGAAAGAATGAGGGGATCTCTATCCTAATTCTGTCTAGGGGAAGAGGGAATGGGAGCAGAACGACGGGATGCAAAAGGGACCTGGATAAGGACTTCATCCACAACAGCAGCGGGGAAACCACATTTGCAGACGCCTAACCTCGCTACGGTAGACGTCAGCCAGCTTGATAATGCCGGTACCTCCCTGGTCAGCGGGTTTGATGAGAATATTGGGATTATTGTGCGAATGAACAACTACCTGTTCAAGTGGGGTGAGATTAGAGTATCTAAGGGGACTAGAGAAGTCAATAAGGTCTGTTGTAGCAACAGTTGGAGATGAAAAGTTTGAGAGAGGGTAGAAAGCCACTAGGGGAAGTCCAGGAGGACGAGGAGGAAGAGGAGGAAGAGGAGGAGGAATTTTGAAGGCAGGAAAAGGGTCATCATTGAGGGCAATGGGGAAGAGTAGGGGACAGGGGGTGAGGACTCCTAGCTAGAGAAATAGGCAGAGGTGAATGTTGACCAGTGTCACTCATATTACGAGTCATGCTTTTGTAGTTACGCCCACTAGCGTTATAGTAACCACTCCTTGCCTGGTTCCCTTAGAATTGGAGAGACGTGCAAGTGTGAAGTCGTACTTGCTATGTGGTTAATAAAGTCTTTGGATCTATATCATGGTGTAAGGCTCCGGTTACTTATACAGCCAAGTCATAACATGGTGTCAGAAGTGGGATACGAACCCACGCCTCCAATTGGAGACCAGAATGATGGCAAAGGCAATAAGCCTGTTGCCTATGCCTCGGGTACCATGACTGACACAGAACAACGATATGCCCAAATTGAAAAAGAGCTGTTAGCGATTGTTTTTGCCTGCAATTAATTCAACTATTTTTTTCCATAGATGCTGCCTCGCCCGCTGAGTTTCTCCAGCATTTTTGTCTACCTTTGATTTTTCCAGCATCCGCAGTTCTTTCTTAACATTGGGGCAATGACACAGGCTTAAATGACTCAGGTCAACACTGAGAATGGTAGTGCTGAAGAACCTTTGTTAATATCATGGTTTGGATGTCTTCATGGAGCAGTACAAGATGAAGAATTTATATGGGCAGCCAAATCTGAGAAGAATGTTTCACAGTTCCCCCCAACAGAAATATTTAGATGAGGTCAGCATAGGGCATGTACAGTGGCTAGTACTGCTCTGTGCATTTTCTTTTGTGTTATTGTGCAGTATATATCACATCCATCATGTCTCCAGAAGGTAGGAATCCATGCTGTAATTCAGGCAGCATTGGGAGGATGCATTTGATAAAGATTATGGAAATAACTTTTCCCATAGCAAGCAACAGGGTGACCGGTTTACAGTTACTTAGTCAGATCTATCTCCTTTCTTGAAGATGGTTATGATTACAGTATCTCTGTGATCTCTTGTAATAACCTCCTCTTCCTGGATTTGGGCAATGGGACTGTGGATCTGTGACTGAAGCTGTTTAGCAGTACATTCTCTGAAATCACCTATTCCTGAAGGCTTGTTATCTTTGGGTTGGGATGCTGCTTTTGAATTGCGATTGAGGAATTCTTCAAAGCATTCCCTCCGAAGGATGTCGACTGCCTTGCTTTCCTGATGGTTTCACCAATTCTTGGTACTCAATGGATGGGCCTAGGCTATTCAGAACACAAATGGTCTTTACAGTGCTGAAGAACCCAAACACTCAATGTCCACAAGACAAAGGTCTTCTATTAATCCAGTTGAACTGCAACACACTGCTGCCTGACAATAAATGTTCCATTCAGACCTTGGAAAACAGATCCTGGCAAAGGCAAATCACAATGATGAAATTCATCACTGCCTTCAATGAAGATTAGTCAATGAAGGAAAAGTGTTTTTGAAGATCAAGATTCAGATTGCACAAAATGCAATCCATCAGTTTGCAGAATCCCCTGCCATCCTATGTTTCTGGCACTTGGATGACATCAGAACATCCAGGTGCTGGCAGGCACAGATAGCACCCGTAGTCACAATCGAACCGGGGCCCCCTGGTGCTGTTAGGCAGGCTAGCTCTACTGCTGCACCACTATGCTTTTCCAATTTACCTTGGTTTCCAATCAATGATTCAAAGCACAGCAGGCGTCACTGAGGCAGTACACAAGCGTCACCACGTTTCTGGTGCTGACAAAGTTACAAAAGTCCAGCGAACAGTCCTACCTTCTGCCTGACGCCACATGTGACAGCAGGCGGCTCCCTACCAGGGCCCCCCTTTGTTCCCGATTACCCCATGCCGAGTCCCCCCATCATTCCCGATGGCCCCAGGCCAGTTCCCCTTCATTCTTGGTGCCTCCCTCATCCACCAGGTCCCCCATCATTCTTGGCAGCTCCCCACCAGGTAGCTCTTGATGGTCCCCCTTCTCGCTCTCGATGCTCCCCAGGATCTCGATGGTCCCCCTCGCTCTCGACGGTCCTTCCCCGCGATCTCAACGGTCCCTGCATTCTAGATAATCACCCTCGCTCTCGATGGTCCTCCTCTGTTCTTGGTGGTTGCTTGTGGCAGCCCATCTTACTCTCCTTGGTGGTTCTCTTCATTCTTGGCGCTAGCTCGCATCCACCCTGCTTCCTCTCGGCAGTGCGGATCCCGTCAACATGGGTGGCTCAGGGTGAGTTCGGAGTCCATGGGCAATCTGGGCCTATGGGGCAGGTCCTCCGTCATCGGGGAGTGAGTCCTCAGTCCCCAGCTCACCATGATACTCTCAGCTCGTGGTTCACCGGGATACTCCTGGCACGCAGCTCGCCAGGATACTTTTTTCGAGGAAATTAGTGTTGTTATTTGCTTATTATTGTCACATGCACTGGGATACAGAGTAAAACATTTCCGACTGACAGAAAAACTTGGTTGACAAGCAGTTCTCAGGAATTGTGCTCATATAACACTGGGATTGTCTGTATCACAAACAAAGGTCTGTATCAGGAGGTAATTAATATTTTAAAATTAATTTACAAGATGTGAAAAGCAAGTCAAGGTCAGCAATAACAGCCAATCCATAAATCCCCATGGAAATAAAGTGTTGAGCTGATTTAATGGACATTGTGGTCCTTCAGGTGGAGAAACCTGCTCAATGGTATATGGAAGGGAGTTCCAGGATTTCAAATGGGGATGTTGATGGAAAGGCGATCCTGCTCCCCTTGCACTTCCAGTTGCTGCAGAAGCAGCCTTGGTCTAGTAACGGCAGTGCATTTTGAAGTACAAGTTGTAATCATGGTGGAAGGAATGAATATTTAACACTAAAGTGGGTGTTATATTGACAATGGAGATAGTTATCATAAATTACAGTAGGATCTTGATCAATTGGACAAGTAGGCTGAGGAATGGTTAATGGAGTTTAATGCAGGTAAGTGCGGGTTGGTGCATTTGGGGCAGTCAAACCAGGGCAGGACCTTCGCAGTGAAAGACAGAGACCCTGGGAGTGTTGTAGAGCAGAAAGATCCAGGACTGCAGTTACATTGTTCATTGAAAGTGGTGTCACAAGTGGTCAAGAAAGCTTTCAGTCCATTGGCCTCCCTCAGTGAGGGTATTGAGTATAGAAATTGGGAGGTTTTGTCACAGTTGTACAAGACGCTGGAAAGCTTGCATTTGGAGTATTGTGTTCGGTTTTGCTTACCCTGCTGTAGGAAGGATGTTGTTAATCTGGAGAGAGTGCAGAGTAGATTCATGAGAATGGTGCCAGGATATGAGGGCCTGAGCTACAGGGGGTGGTTGGACAGGCTTTATTTCTTGGAGCACAGGAGAATGAGGCATGATCTTATCTAGAGGTATATAAAATCATGAGGGGAATAGAGGAATCGAGCACCAGAGAACAATGGGTTTGGGTGAGAGCGGACAGATTTAATAGTAACTTGAGGGGTAACTTTTTCACCGAGATGAGGTAGTTGAGGCAGGTATGATAATAACATTTAAAAGACATGGATAAGATAGATTTGGAAGGATATGGGCCAAACCCAGGCCGGCGGGCCAAATGTAGATGGGCATGTTGGTCAGTAGGGGCAAGTTGGGATGAATGGTCTGTTTCCATATTGTATGATTCTATGACTCCAAAACCTATGTTATAAGTTAAGTTTAATATGTTTACAGCATCCACTTCTGGTGCTGATAGTGCCCTTGAACCGCCTCTTCATTAGGCTTCTTGCAAATCCAATCTGCAACCCACGGTACATTTGTTACACTAATTGTGCATAAACATGAATGAATGCTATTTTTCATAATCAATTATTTGTACTACTCGTTACATGGACTAACAATACAAACTAATACAATCATCACAATGACAATATTATTACTAAATACCATAACTGGTTGGAGGTGTGGCGGCGCCTAACGGCAGCGACTCGTCTACAGTCGTCCGTCATTTTTTTAATATTTTTGTCTTGTTAAATGTAGGTCTTGAGCTTAGTTTTTATTATTTCTTAGCTGTGTAAATGTGGGGGGATGTGGGGGAAACAGTTAGTCTCTTCCCTGTACGGGGACCCGACTTCTTCCCTGTCGGGTCTCCGGTGTCGTTGGGCCTAACATCTTGGAGCCCGCGGCGGCCTCCTGCCGGGACCAACCTGAGGGCTCCAGTCGCGGAGCCTGTGGACCTGACATCGCGGAGCTGGCCGTCTTTGGAGCAGGGAGAGCTGTGGTGGCGCTCGGCTGCGACCCGACTTTGGAGCTTCAGATGCTCCGGCTGCAGGCCCGGTGGACAGGAACATCGGGAGCTCCAGGTCCCTGGTGGGAGATGGCTTTTCGGAGCTCCCGCAACGGCAACTTCTCCAGCTGGAGTCTTGGGGTTTAAAGGACACGGAACGGGGCCTAACATCGCCCGGCGCGGGTTAGCGGCCACGGGACTTACCATCGCCCGCCGGGGGCTCTATCATTGGAGCTCCCAGTTCGCCTAGACGTTGCAGTTGGACTGCTGGACCGTGGGGTTTACAGGACACGGAGCCGGGTCCTAACATCGCCCCGCGTGGCTTAATGGCCACAGGACTTACCTTCGTCCGCCTGGGGCTTTAACATCAGAGCCCCAGTTCGCCTAGATGCTGCAGTTGGACTGCTGGACCGCGGATGAAGAACAAAGGGAAGAGATAAGACTTTGCCTTCCATCACAGTGAGGAGGTGTTGGAGACTCACTGTGATGGATGTTTGTGTAAACTGTGTTAAGTGTGTGTCTTGGGTTTCTTTTTGTAATGTAAAAAAAAAACTGTAAAAAATGCAATTTTGTTCAAACCTGTTTGAATGACAATAAATAGCATTCTATTCTAACACAGCCATATTATTTTTCAGCTTTGAGTCATTCTTAAGGTTCTCCACGTATCTTACACCCCAGCGGGATGAATATTGATTTCTCTCAATTCAAGTAACCCTTGCTTTCCCGCTCTCTCCATCCCGCCCCTTCCCAGTTCTCCAACCAGCCTGACTGCCCCCCTGATTTCATTTTATCTGTGTTTGTTTTGTTGTCACTTCTCCCAGCTAACAATGATCTATTTTCCATTTTCCTTGACTTCATCTCTTTTGATGTCTTATTTTCACACCTTAGCCTTCCTTATCTCTGTGTCTCCCTCTCCACTGACTCTTAGTCTGAAGAAGGGTCTCGACCCAAACATCACCCATTCCTTCTACCCAGAGATGTCCCACTAAGTTACTCCAGCATTTTGTGTCTATTTTAAGAATACAGAGAAGATTTACGAGGATGTTACGAGGATACTAGGACTGGATGATGTGAGCTATAGGGAGTGGTTGAGTAAGCTGGGACTCTATTTCTTGGAGCGCAGGAGGATGAGGGGTGATCTTATAGAAGTGTATAAAATCATGAGAGGAAAATCATGAAAGCAAATGGTATGTTAGCATTCATAGCGAGAGGATTTGAGTATAGGAGCAGGGAGGTTCTACTGCAGTTGTACCGGGCTTTGGTGAGACCACACCTGGAGTACTGCGTACAGTTTTGGTCTCCAAATCTGAGGAAAGACATTCTTGCCATAGAGGGGGTTCAGAGAAGGTTCGCCAGACTGATTCCAGGGATGTCTGGTCTTTCATATGAAGAAAGACTGGATAGACTCGGCTTGTACTCACTGGAATTTAGAAGACTGAGGGGGGATCTTATAGAAACTTACAAAATTCTTAAGGGGTTGGACAAGCTAGATGCAGGAAGATTGTTCCCAATGTTGGGGGAGTCCAGAACAGGGGGTCTCAGTCTAAGGATAAGGGGGAATTCCTTTAGGATCGTGATGAGGAAAAAATTCTTTACACAGAGAGTGGTGAGTCTCTGGAATTCTATGCCGCAGAAGGTCGTTGAGGCCAGTTCATTGGCTATATTCAAGAGGGAGTTGGATGTGGCTCTTGTGGCTAAAGGGATCAGGGGGTATGGAGAGAAGGCAGGTATGGGATACTGAGTTGGATGATCAGCCATGATCATATTGAATGGCGGTGCAGGCTCGAAGGGCCGAATGGCCTACTCCTGCACCTATTTTTCTATGTTTCTATGTTTCTATGAATAGATCAGGTAGATGCACAGTCTCTTGCCCAGAGTAGGGGAATCGAGGACCAGAGGAGATAGGTTTAAGGTGAAGAGGAAAAGATTTAACAGGAATCTGAGGGGTAACTTTTTCCCACAAAGTGTGGCGGGTTTATGGAACGAGCTGCCAGAGGAGGTAGTTGAGGCTGGGACCATCCCAACGTTTAAGAAACAGTTTGACAGGTACATGGATTGGACATGTTTGGAGGGATATGGGACAAACGTGGGCAGGTGGGACAAGTGAAGCTGGGACATGTTGGCCGGTTTGGGAAAGTTGGCAGAAGGGCCTGTTTCCATGCTGTATGACTCTATGTTGCATATCCATGTCCTCCAAAGATGCTGCCTGACCCGCTTGCACCATTTTGTGTCTTTTGTTTTGTAAACTAGCAGCTTCAGTTTTTTGTGTCTCCTCCAACAAGAGAGACCACCTTGAGATTAAAGCCATTACTACTGGTGACCCTCCCACCATCAGAATCCTTGGGGTCATTATTGACCAGTATCAGTGCCTATAAGTGCAAGTCAGAATCTGCATATCCTGAGGCTAGTGACTTAATCTCCACCATCTGCAAGACACAAATCAGGAGAGTGATGTAATACTCTCCAAATGCAAGAATGAGTGCAGCCCCAACAATACATTTAGAAAATAAGCTGCAATTGGTTGCCCAGGCTAATTCAACAGTATTTCCTAAATTCATGACTTATTTCAGGGATTATTAAGTCCTTGTTTCAAATATATTTGAAGTGCCTTTGTCAACAGTGGGCTGAAATCTTGGAACTCTTGGAACTCTCTACCAAACAGCACAGTGAAAGAATGTTTGTGAAAAAACTGATAAAGAAGACAGATACCCCCATCCTTCGTCAAATTAAGGATTAGTAATAAATCGTCAATGGCATCCAGATTGTCAAAATATTGGATAAAACAATACCATTTTTTGTTTGTATAATGATAGTATTTTGTAAAATACTATCATTATATTATATCATTATATTATGTTATTATATCATTATATTATAACATTGTATTATATCATTATATTATAAAATATGCATTTTGTAAAATATTATAACCAGAATAAAATAGCTTACTCTGAATTAAAAAGGGGGTGTTTTCCTGTCTCCTTTTGAAAGAAAGCAGGACTCCTGACAAATTGGAGTAAAATATAATTTGCATTGCTTCCAGTTGCAGATTTCATTGGTCACCTATCATTATTATGTGACTTGAACACAAAATAAATTTCAAGGTTGTTATATCTTTACACATTTCCCTTTCTACTTCCAAAATTACGGTCTACAATTGTGTTTCTTTCATTGGTGGTTTGGCTGACAATGAGGGCTTGCAAACAATTTTGGATGGAACTAAGAAACACCAAAGGGCAGAAAACATTGGTGTGAGTTCTGTATCGGCCCCCAAACAATAATGGTGAAGTGGAGCACGGCATAATTAGAATTTGAGGTGCACATAAAAATGATAATAAAATAATAACCATATAACCATATAACAATTACAGCACGGAAACAGGCCCTCTCGGCCCTTCCAGTCCGTGCCAACCATTTGTTTTCCCCTAGTCCCATCTACCTGCACTCAGACTATACCCCTCCATTCCCTTCCCGTCCATATACCTATCCACTATACTTTTAAATGTTAAAATCGATCCTGCCTCCACCACTTCTGCTGGAAGCTCATTCCACACAGCCACCACCCTCTGAGCAAAGAAGTTCCCACTCACGTTACCCCTAAACTTCTGTCCCTTAATTCTCATGCCATGCCCTCTTGTTTGAATCTTCCCTACCCTCAATGGGAAAAGCTTATCCACGTCAACTCTGTCTATCCCTTTCATCATTTTAAAGACCTCAATCAAGTCCCCCCTTAACCTTCTGCGCTCCAAAGAATAAAGACCTAACTTGTTCAACCTTTCTCTGTCACATAGTTGCTGGAACCCAGGCAACATTCTAGTAAATATCCTCTGTACTCTCTCTATTTTGTTGACATCCTTCCTGTAATTAGGCAACCAAAATTGTACACCATACTCCAGAATTGGTCTTACAATGCCTTGTACAATTTTAACATTACTTCCCTACTCCTATATTCAATGCTCTGATTTATAAAGGCCAGCACACCAAAGGCTTTCTTTACCACCCTATCTACATGCGATTCCACCTTCAGGGAACTATGCACAGTTATTCCTAGATCTCTCTGTTCCACAGCATTCCTCAATTCCCTACCATTTACCATGTACGTCCTATTTTGATTTGTCCTGCCAAGATGTTGCACTTCACACTTATCAGCATTAAACTCCATCTGCCATCTTTCAGCCCACTTTTCCAAATGGCCCAAATCTCTCTGTAGACTTTGAAAATCTACTTCATTATCCACAACACCACCTATCTTAGTATCATCTGCATACTTACTTATCCAATTTTCCACCCCATCATCCAGATCATTGATGTACATGACAAACAACAGTGGACCCAACACAGATCCCTGAGGCACCCCACTGGTCACAGGCCTTCCAACCTGACAAACAGCCATCCACCATTACTCTCTGACATCTCCCATTCAGCCACTGTTGAATCCATCTTGCTACTCCGCCATTAACACCCAAAGATTGAACCTTCTAACCAACCTTCCATGGGGAACCTTGTCAAAGGCTTTACTAAAATCCATATAGACAACATCCACATGCTTTACCCTCATCAAATTTCCCTAGTAACCGCTTCAAAAAATTCAAGAAGGTTTGTCAAACATGACCTTCCAGGCACAAATCCATGTTGACTGTTCCTGATCAGACCCTGTTTATCCAGATGCTTATATATATTATCTCTAAGTATCCTTTCCATTAATTTGTCCACCACTGACGTCAAACTAACAGGTCTATAATTGCTAGGTTTATTCTTTGAACCCTTTTTAAACAATGGAACAACATGCGCAGTACGCCAATCCTCCGGCACTATTCCCGTTTCTAATGACATTTGAAATATTTCTGTCATAGCTCCTGCTATTTCTACACTAACTTCCCTCAATGTCCTAGGGAATATCCTGTCAGGACCTGGAGACTTATCCACTTTTATATTTTTCAAAAGTGTCAATACTTCCTCCTCTTTGAATCTCATAGTTTTCATAGCTACTCTACTTTTTTCCCTTAACTCACAGAGTTCAATATACTTCTCCTTGGTGAATACCGAAGAAAATAAATTGTTCAATATCTCCCCCATCTCTTTTGGCTCTGCAGATAGCTGTCCATTCTGGTTCTGGTTCTCTAATGGTCCAATTTTATCCCTCGTTATCTTTTTGCTATTAATATAGCTGTAGAAACCCTTTGGATTTACTTTCACCTTTCTTGCCAAAGCAACCTCATATCTTCTTTTAGCCTTCCTAATTTCTTTCTTAAGATTTTTTACATTCTTTATACTCCTCTAGCACCTCATTTACTCCATGCCTCCTATAATTATTGTAGATATCTCTCTTTTTTCGAAACAAGTGTCCAATTTCCCTCGAAAACCATGGCTCTTTCTAATTTTTACTATTTCCTTTCAACCTAACAGGGACATAAAGATTCTGTACTCTTCCAATTTCCCCTTTAAATGTCCTCCATTTCTCTTCTACATCCTTCCCATAAAACAAAGTGTCCCAATTCACTCCTTTTAAATCCTTACGCATTCCTTCAAAGTTAGCCTTTCTCCAATCAGAAATCTCCACCCTAGGTCCAGTTCTGACTCTCTCCATAATTATATTGAAACTAATGGTATTGTGATCACTGGTCCCGAAGTGCTCACCAACGCATACCTCCGTCACCTGACCAGCCTCATTTCCTAACAGGAGGTCCAGCACTACCCCTTCTCTGGTCAAGGGGGATTAAATTTGCAGTGATGGTAAAATTACTGAAGTGTATAAGATATGGTTTTCCAGATCTGTATGTTGAATAATCAAAAGGGTAACAAGGCACTTTAGATCTAGCATTGTTTAATGAGAAAGGATTAATCGGTGGTAAAGCTGTTAATGGAGTTTTGAGGAATAATGATCACAATGTGTTCAGAATTTAAGTGATTTAGCACAACCTGAAGCCAAGATTGTATAATATAAACAAAAGAATATATATTGGCAAGAGGTACGATAGATTGAAAAACTGTTAAAAGGTTAAACCCAACAATTATGAATTTTCATAGAATTAATATGCAATTCACAAGTACTTATCCCTTTAAGGCAAACAAAACTGGAAAAGTGATCCAGCTGTAGTTATTAAGAAAAGCTGAAATAGTGTCACATCAAAGGAAAATGTTTATATTGCTGTCAAAACAAAACAGGAAACCTGAAGATTGGAACATTTCAGAATTCAACGAAGTGGGATCAAGTTATTGATGAGGAAAAGGAAAGTATTATCCAAGAATAGGTTAGCGATAAACATAAAACCAGATTGTAAAAGCTTGAAAGAATCGTTAAAAAATTACCAAAAGTGAGAGTCTTATAAACTGAGACATAAGTTATAAAAAAAACTAGTATTGAAGAAATAAATGGGACTGAAAGATAATACATTCATAGGAGTGTTGGCCTTCACCCAAGGGTCTTCTTGAGGGTGACTAGTGCAATGGAGGCTGGAATAGTAGTCATCTTTCAAAATTAGCATTTGGACATTTAATAAGTTGCCACATGTGAGATGTTTAAATAAAATCAGAACATTCAGGACTGAGGGATAATTACTGGTGTGGTTTGAGGATTGGTTCAGGGACAGAATACAGAGAATAGGAATAGACTTTGAATTGAAGGATCAAGATTTGATTTGGTCTGAAGAATGGTCTCGAAGATATGTTTCCTGTCCCACTGAGTTACTCCAGCTTTTTGTGTCTATCTTTGGATTAAGCCAGCATCTGCAGTTCCTTCTTACACAGACTTTGATTTAGAAGCTTATGGCCTGTGAAATGCCACAGGGATCTGTGCCTTAGTTGTTCACGATTTAATCAGAGATTTGAATGAGATCAAATGTTAATACATAATGTTAAACAAGGTGCCAGAATGGAAGATGAGATTACAACAGGAGATAATATCTCAAAAATATCTCCACAAGGTTCAAGACATAAATCTCGTTCTACAGCCAGTTCAGTATGAAGGGCTTCTGCTCAATTGGGAGTTAAAGCTGATCTAGCTGCTCTCTCAATAGAAGCAGATGCCTTGAGGATGAAACATGAGATTGAGCGACAAGAAGAGGAGATGAAGTGTCAAGAAGAAGAGATGATGCGACAGGTGCACAGGCTCGGGCAAGCCAATTTGAGTCACAGAGGCCTGTTTATCAACAGGTGGAGCCAAGCCAAGGTTACCAGGATGGATTATTGGCATGGTGAAAAAGCAAACTGAATACAACCAGATCATAGCTTGACAAAATAGCTCTCTCATTCTACCATCAGCAAAAATTCCTACGTATGATGGAGTTCCTTTGCGGTATGAAGCTTGCGTAAGGGCATTAGAATAAGTATTAGAAACGAAAGTTACGGATGAAAAGGAGCGCTTTCGATTTCTGGTGAAGTACACAAGCGGAGATGTTCAGGTGCTTGTAGAAAGTTGTCAAATTGAGCCAGGCAGCCATGGCTATAAAAAGGCGAGAAGATTACTTAAAGAACATTTTGGCAATGAACAGAGGATTGCTAACGCATACATGGAGAAGGTCCATGCTTGGAAAAAAATCAAGCCAGAAGATGGGAAGGCATTGAGTAAATATGCAATATTTCCGAGAGGTTGTTGCAGCTCTATGAGAAATCTCGGCCACATGGAGGAAATGAATCTTGCGAGTAATACTAGAATCATCGTTAGCAAGTTGCCCAGAAGACTGCGAGAAAGGTGGAGATATGAAGCAGGCAGAATAATGGATGAAAGGAAGCATGTAGCCAGGCTACCAGACCTGGTGGAATTCTTAGAAAGGGAAGTATGGTACATGTTAGTGCCACACTACGGGACTATTGAAGATTATAAACCAATTGCAATTAACAAAGGTTCTTCCTTTACCAAAACTGAAGAAATGTCAGAACCTATGAGAAGTAGTATTGCTATCACAACCAGACCTGTGGAAAAGACAGATAGTATGAAAGGAAATGTATCTACCAGCAAACAAATAGTATTTTGTTTGTTATGTGATTAAGTTGATCGAATGTGATTGAAGTTGACGGTGTCGAAAATTCAAGATGAAAGAATATGAAGAAAATATGGATTTCTTGAAAGAGAAGGGAATCTGTTTTGGGTGTTTGAAAAAAGGACATATGGTGAGAGACTGTAAGAGTCCTATGATTTGTTATAAGTGCAGGCGATATCATCATTCACACTGAAGAAGAGCTACCAGAGCATTGGGAAAAAGAAGAACTGGAACAAATAGATGAAGACATATCAAACGGAACAGAAGAAAAAGCCAATTAATAGTGATGCTATCACCTCACCTCAAATAACAGCTCATATTGGGGCCGGAATTGAAGCTTGTACTTTTTCTATCTTACCAGTACAGGTAAGGAATAGTAAGACTAATACAGTGTTGCAAACATATGCTTTTCGGGATCACGGAAGTTCTACTACCTTTTGCACAGAAAAGCTGACGAGAAGGCTGAACATCACAGGAGAAGAGACTAAGATTCGATTGCGTACCATGACTAAAGATAAAGAGAGCAGGAGTCATTACATTACAAGTATGGAGATATCCAGTTTGGATTAAGATAATTTCATACCAATATCTGAAGTGTTTACACATGGAACCATGCCTGTTGATTGGCAAAATATACCAAGACTTGAAGACTTGAAACAATGGCCTTACGTGAAGGATGTTAAGATATCTTAAATAAATACTAGTGTTGACCTACTTATCGGAACGAATGTATTGAAGGCATTGGAACCTATACAGATTGTTAGGCGCCAAGGTGATGGAACGTATGCTACGAAAACCCGACTCGGATGGGTTATCTATGGCTCCTTGAAAAGGAACAACAAAAATAAGAATCAGAGGAACTATCCTACTATTGCTGTTAATCAAATATCGACTGATAAATTAGAAAAGTCGGTGATGATGCAATACAATCATGATTTTAATAAAAGTGCTAATAAAGAATCTGAAAAGATGTCGAATGAAGAATTGAAGTTCATGGATATTATGAGCTACTCAGTAAATATTGAAGGACACTATTGTCTGGACTTACCTTTCAAACAAGAAAGTGTTAATCTGCCGAATAATCGTCGTAAGGCAGAGCAAAGCTACCAGAATTTGAAACTCAAGTTTGGCGAGAATACTAAATTTCATGTGGTAAGAATCTCTTTGAAGAATAACTTCTGCATGGATAATTGCTTAAAATCCATGTCTACTGAGCAGGAAGCAATTCAACTAGTAGAACATCTGACCTTTGCAATAAGGGAGGATTCACACTTTTCGAGTAGATCAGCGACAATTGTGAAAGCATTCCACTAGATGATAGAGCCAAAGAAACCAGAGAGTTGGATTTGGACAGAATCAATCTGCCAATGGAAAAAGCTTTGGGAGTTACTAATGTTGTACAACTGAAATATGTTAACATGGAAGAAAATCCTGCGGATGAAGTTTCCAGAGAACTGACAGCGAACCGCTTCTTAAGCGAGAAGAGATGGATCAATGAAATAAAATAGTAAGATTAAATGAGAACTTACCAGTTCGAAGTTTGATCTGTATTTTATGAGGAGTTACGATGAGGGATTACGTGAAGACCCCGTCCAGCACGCATGCGCGACATTTCTTCAAAGCAGCGGTGTGGATTCACAGAAAAACACAACAATTGAAATAAATATAGTAAAGAAAAAATAAGAACTTAATTACCAGTTGATCTGTATAATAGAGGGTGGGAGCGGAGGGCACGTAATCCCTCATCGTAACTCCTCATAAAATACAGATCAAACTTCGAACTGGTAAGTTCTCATTTAATCTTACTATTTTACTTCGGAGTCACGTGAGTGACTACGTGAAGACTTCAAAGCTCTGTGAATCCGAACCGTGTACCAGCTCATGCTTCACTCACTGCCTGAAGACCTTAGAGGGAGGAAGCATGTTATATAATCAACAATAACCTGATAACCTGTTTGTGAACAAAAAAGGTTTATTAATAACAACAAAAAACAGAGAGCTCCCCCGGGCTTAAATTAAATATTATCTGCAGACTCTAAAATTCTGTCTGCAAATGTAGCAGGCTCCGCCAGCGGCTTATTATAAAACCTTTGGAAAGTTCTTTCCGAGGACCATCCTGCTCTGGCCAGAATATGGTCCATAGGCACATCCATTCGCCTAGCGCCGACGTAGATGCAGCCCTGGTGGAATGAGATTTGTACACATTAGTATCGACTCCCGCGGACTTAAGCACCTGCTTGAGCCACCTTGAAATGGTTTGGCTCGTCACCTGACCATGAGGCTTCTTGTGACTTATCCATAAGGCTTTTTCTCTCCCTCTTAAGTTATATGTTGTGTCTATGTAGTTTGGCAAGATGGGTCTTGGCACACAACCGTGGGTCAGGTGAATATGCCCGGAACTCCATAACTGGAGGCGTGGTACCTGGTCTAGTTTGTTTGACAGTCCCTGAATGTGAAATGTGATACAGTCCAATGACTCTGTCATGCTGTCCAGCCTCAGAAGGTGGAGGGACTGTACCCTTTGAGCTGACACTAGAGCCATGAGCATGACTGATTTCAGTGTAAGTTGTTCCAGAGTAAGTGACCTGGGTGATGGCCATCCCCTAAGGTACGTCAGTACTATGCTGACATCCCAGATCTGAGTGTACCTAGCCTAGGGGAATTGGTGTTAAAAATGCCCCTCATGATTTTGACCACTAGTGGATGGGACCCAAAGTCAGTTGTCCTGCTGCTGGAACCAAATAAGCTGACAACGCACTCCTGGCTGTATTAATGGCGCTGTAGCTGAGTCCTTCCCGATGTAATCCAACCAGAAACTCCCACAACACTGGTGCTGTAGCTGTAGTGTAGGTAGTTCCTGTTTTGGAGCAATACCGTTCCATTTTCTTATATTGGTCAGTTATTGTCTCCTGGTGGACTCCCGGTGAGATGCAGTCATCATGTTGATGGCGTCCTCAGACAGTCCCAGGCCCAGTAGAGGTCTTTTTAGAATCTGCAAGCCAGGAGATTGACTCTGTCATGGCACGGGTGACTAATGCCTGACACTGGGTGGATTAATAACTGCCGACTGCTGGGGAATTCCAACAGTGTTTCAACAGCCATGTCGAAAGCCACTAGGAACCATGGCTGTGTAGGCCAGTCAGGTATTATCAAGATCCTGAAGCGGAATCCATTTGAATCTTGCGTAATACCCGACTGATGAGGCAGAAGGGAGGAAAAGCATAAAAGAACATTTTCCCCCCAATGCAGCGAGAATGCATCAACTGCTGCTGCCTCAGGGTCTGGTTCCCAAGCGACATACGTTGGTACCTGGTGATTCAGCCTGGATGCAAATAGATCGATATCTGGTGTGCCATATTGCTTTGTAATTTCAGCAAATACTTTGGGATTTAACATCCATTCGATGTTATCATTGAATCTGCGTGACCTGGTGTCTGCCACTGTATTTTGCTTACTGGTAGGTAAGTTGCTGATAACCAAATATGCCTTTTAACACACCATTGCCAGATTAGGTTGGCCAAATTGTCACACGATATCGACTTTACACCACCCATGTGATTGATATAAGCCACCACCGTGGTATTATCTAGTTGCAACCGGACATGTGCATGATGCGTATTAGATGAATATGCTTTTAACCCATAAAACACACCCAACATTTCTAAAATAGTTGATACCCCATGTCTGTAGGCAAGATGATTCAAATTTATTCCATCTGCCCCCTGTGCTGGATTGCATGTTATTGCTCCCCAGCCCAAAGCACTGGCATCCGTTTGAATGGTTAATACTGGGTTGGTGATCATTATGGGACTGGAGCTGAGTCTTACGTTCCTTGCCCACCATTGTAACTCTGGAAAGGATTCAGCAGTTAAACTCATAGCTCGGTCAAAGTGACCTGAGTTTTGCTTTAGTGCATGCACTTTAGCTCTTTGCAAATTTTGATAGTGCAAAGGCCCAAATTGTACGGCTGGAAAAGCTGCTACCATTTTGCCAATAACTCTAGCTACTTCCCGTATGGTTGGCTGATGTTTATTTATGAGTCCGTTGCATGATAGCGCCAATTCTGATGCTTTCCCCTTCGGCAGAGTTACAATCATGCGAACAGTATCTCTATCGTAAATCCAAGATAGTCCATGGCAGTGGGATGGTGTAAGATTGGATTTATCTGGATGTATGACAAACCCAAAGTTTCAAACAAAACGTTTGGTGGCTGCTACTGCCAGAATGGCTGTCTCCAAGGTTTTCCCTACTATTAAAATGTCGTCTAAATATGCCATGACTATATGCTTTTTGTTTCCTCAATAATGCCAAGGCATGGTTTTAAGATTTTAGTGAACAACCTTGGAGCAGAGGTTAGCCCATTTGGTAAGGCCTTTATATTGCCATAGCCTTGTTTCATCCAGATAAATTTTAAATATTTTCGATGCTCCCTTGTGTATGGTACTGAGTAGTAGGCATCTTTTAAATCAATGCTTGCTAGAAAGTACCCTCTAGAAACCAATAGTCTGGCTGTTTCAAAAGTATCCATCTTGAAATGTATATACCTGACAGACTTGTTCAAAGTAGTTAAGTCAATGATGATGCGTCGTCCACCATCTTTTTTGATTTTAGTTGAAAATATTAGACACAAATTCCAAAGGTTCATGTTTTGTTCTTTCAATGACACCTTTAGCTTGTAACCTCATCAGTTCAAGCTTGACCCTCTTGTTTCTCCTTGACTGAGAGGGTGAATACCCTTTTGGGCATATGCTGAACTGGTGGAAAATGTTTATGGACAAAGTCAATTTTGTAGCCATGAACGCTGCTGAGTATATACTTGTTCATTAGTGATGGATTCCCATGCAATCCAAAAACAAGTGCAATCTCCCCCCTGTTAGTACAGAGCCCTACTGCACATATGCTGAGAGGAACCAGACCCACCTACCTCCATGGTTATTGGTGCTTCTTCTGCCTCTTCGCTGGGCGATGAGGCGTCCTGCTGGGCTGTAGAGGGTTGATGTTGATCTCGATGTTGTTGGGGGGTGGCGCATTTTCCATGGGGTCCGCTCTGGGCCCTGGCCTAAAAAAGGCTTACGGGGAATGGTTGCGGACCCCGAGCTTTCACCAGTCCCATAGTGTGGTCGACAAATGGTGGGACGCCATGGGGTACTGCCCGCCTGGGTTTGTTGGGTCTGCTCGGTCCCAAACCTGCCCTCACGAGACCAAAGGTCTTGGATTCTTCTTCCAGGTCTTTCACCTTTTTTGGAAGGTCTTTCCCAAAGAGCAGAATAGGAGGTTCTGACCCGGTGTTTTGCAAAGTCCCGCAAATTTAGGGTTGAGGGCAGGCTTGATAATCTCCTTTCGCAAATTATTTATTTCATATTGAGTGGTGCACAGCAGAGCTAATGTGTCTTGCTGATTTGTGGAGATGTCCGCACCATCAATGGACCGAGCATAAGATGTTATTCCTGCAGTCAGGAGTTTAAGTATCTTCTGGAGCTTCAACTCCAGGTTTCTGATGTTCTGCCCCAAATGTCCCCAAATTTGGCTATTGACAGCAGGTACATTCAAAGATGTACAATTTCTGGGGCTGTATATAGTTGAAGAGCCTCATTGACCACCTGTTCTTGTAGGGGTTTAGAGCACAGGTGGTTAATGCTGGCTGCAAGTTTCGGCTTCTAATGGCCCGACCCGCTTGTGGAATGGCCACGTAGCGGTTGACCACACCCAGCAGCTCTTCCTGTTCCTGTACACCCTGCGTACTCCCGATATCTTCAGCCAGTGACCCCTCTTCTTGACCAGCCCAGACCTGGTCGCCAATGCTGCCTTCAAAAGAAGGTGAAGCAATGGCCAGTGCCGTAAAAGGCACTGCGGGAGGTGCCTGAGTTCCCTTGGCGAGGCTGCTGCTGCTCTCTCAGCAGCAGATCTCGCTGGAGTAATTGCTCCATAAGCCGTTCCATGCGGCTTAGGCGGCCTGACCTGTGCGCTCTCGAGCGCGTGAGGCATCTTCATCCGAAACGTCGGACACTTAACGCCGGTTTCGGGCTGCAGGTACCTCCAGCCCGCTGCTCAGGCAGCACGAGCGGTGCTGGGCTCGGCGCGGTAGTTATTCCCGCCGCCTCTTGCCCCCCCTCCAAAGAGCATTCCTCAACGGAGGACGAACGGGGCGAGCTGCAGACTTCTTTCCTCTGGTCTTGCTCATTCTTGCTGGAAAACAAGCAGACCACAGAGAAAAAGACACACGGCCACGGTAAAGCTTACCTGTCGGCCCGACTTTTCAAATTGTAGCGGGAGCGCCTTGAACTCCCGTTCGTCGCGGGTGCACTGCATGAACGCTAATGTCGCGCATGCGTGCTGGACGGGGTCTTCACGTAGTCACTCACGTGACTCCGAAGTAAAATCTCTCTCTAAGCCAGACAGAGAATGGCCAAAGTTTGAGCTGGGATTTGAAGTCTCTGCTAATGATCCAGAAATTAAATCAAACCTAACGGTGAACTTGATTGCTAAAAATCATGTTATTCTTGTGAAGGATTTTCACACTGCAACATTACTGTTACAACACATCCATGAGTTGAACTGACATGGAAGAAGATGTTTCATGCTATCAAAGCTTTGGACTGTTATGTTTTGGACTATAATCTATATATTCTGGGTATCATGCCTGATTTTAATGGTTTGTTCCGTACGGTACGACTTTAAGCTCAAACCAGTGTTTTACTAAGATTAATAACCTAGTTATGTTTGCTTCTAGAAGGCGAAAGTGAAGATGGAAGAGTCGATGAAGAATTCTTATTGCGGATATATAGTGCATGCTATTTTTTTCCTCGTTACTTTTGTGGTTAGTATCCCCGCCTATCACGCGGGAGACCTATCTCTGTTCCCTGACTTTTTGTTTTTGATAAATGTTAAGCTTTCATAGCTACTTTTTTGATGTTTATTAATAATTGCCTCATTATATACTCGGAACAATTAAGGGCATGTATGTAGTGGCCATTTGGCTTGTTTTGTGTGTCATTAACTATGACATGTGTCTTTAAATTTTAGACTGCCTGTTATATTGTGGGTGGGATTTATGACGTATTTTAGGGCTATGACGTGTTTAGGATTTATGACGTGTTTGGAGCTAAGTTTCTTGTGCAGAAACTTCTTTCTTTCAGTTCTTCTTTCAGTCTGAAGAAAGGTCTCGACCCGAAACGTCGCCTATCTCCTTCGCTCCTTAGATGCTGCTGCACCCGCTGAGTTTCTCCAGCTTTTTGTGTACCCTCGATTCTCCAGCATCTGCAGTTCCTTCTTTAACACATTTCTTGTGCAGAAGCTTAGTTTTTAGTTTAATTCGGACAAGCATGGGGACGGTTCACCCTTTGACCATGCGAAGCATAATGGAGACACGAGGAGTTTTCTAACGTTTAAAGTGATAAGCTGGAGTTTGATGAAGATTATAGTGTATGAGTCGGAAGAAATTTGGATGTACCTTATTGTTTTTCATCAATAATAAAGAATTTATTAATCAAAGGACTGTGTAATGAAGATTTATATGTGAAGAAGCTCTGAAGATCCCCGACGGAGAGCTTGCATGCGTACAAAGACATCCCCATTAACCATGTAGTCCATTTAGTGGCTAGAGGGAGTAATCTCTTGAACGATATAAAAATCTGCCGCTACAGCAGTGAAGGTTCGCCAAACTGATTTCCGGGCCGATGGGTTCGTCAAATGAGGAATGATGAAGCTTATCTTATTTTGACCAGAGGAATGAGAGGTGATAGCATTGAAACACTATTAAATTCTTCAAGAAGTTAACATTAATTTCAGAATTGAACTGTCCCCAAGCTGGTGGCTAGAACCATGGACCATTCAAACTGAGAGGTTTCCTATTCAGAATGGGGGGTAGGGAATCTTTGGAATTACATAAACGTATCGACCAGAGAAGGAGCAGTGCTAGACCTCCTGTTAGGAAATGAGGCAGGTCAGGTGACGGAGGTATGCGTTGGTGAGCACTTCGGGACCAGTGATCACAATACCATTAGTTTCAATATAATTATGGAGAGAGTCATAACTGGACTGGGGTGGAGATTTTTGATTGGAGAAAGGCTAATTTTAAGGGAATGCGTAAGGATTTTAAAGGAGTCAATTGGGACACTTTGTTTCATGGGAAGGATGTAGAAGAGAAATGGAGGACATTTAAAGGGGAAATTGTAAGAGTACAGAATCTTTATGTCCCTGTTAGGTTGAAAGGAAATAGGAAAAATTGGAAAGAGCCAAGGTTTTCAAGGGAAATTGGACACTTGTTTCGAAAAAAGAGAGATATCTACAATAATTATAGGAGGCATGGAGTAAATGAGGTGCTAGAGGAGTATAAAGAATGTAAAAAGAAGCTTAAGAAAGAAATTAGGAAGGCTAAAAGAAGATATGAGGTTGCTTTGGCAAGAAAGGCGAAAGTAAATCCAAAGGGTTTCTACAGCTATATTAATAGCAAAAGGATAACGAGGGATAAAATTGGACCATTAGAGAACCAGAATGGACAGCTATCTGCAGAGCCAAAAGAGATGGGGGAGATATTGAACAATTTATTGTCTTCGGTATTCACCAAGGAGAAGGATATTGAACTCTGTGAGGTAAGGGAAAAAAGTAGAGTAGCTATGGAAACTATGAGATTCAAAGAGGAGGAAGTACTGACACTTTTGAAAAATATAAAAGTGGATAAGTCTCCAGGTCCTGACAGGATATTCCCTAGGACATTGAGGGAAGTTAGTGTAGAAATAGCAGGAGCTTTGACAGAAATATTTCAAATGTCATTGGAAAAGGGAATAGTGCCGGAGGATTGGCGTACTGCGCATGTTGTTCCATTGTTTAAAAAGGGTTTCAAAGAATAACCTAGCAATTATAGACCTATTAGTTTGACGTCAGTGGTGGGCAAATTAATGGAAAGGATACTTAGAGATAATATATATAAGCATCTGGATAAACAGGGTCTGATCAGGAACAGTCAACATGGATTTGTGCCTGGAAAGGTCATGTTTGACAATCCTTCTTGAATTTTTGAAGCGGTAACTAGGGAAATTGATGAGGGTAAAGCAGTGGATGTTGTCTATATGGATTTCAGTAAGGCCTTTGACAAGGTTCCCCATGGAAGGTTGGTTAAGAAGGTTCAATCTTTGGGTGTTAATGGTGGAGTAGCAAGGTGGATTCAAACAGTGGCTGAATGGGAGATGTCAGAGAGTAATGGTGGATGGCTGTTTGTCAGGTTGGAAGCGGTGACCAGTGGGGTGCCTCAGGGATCTGTGTTGGGTCCACTGTTGTTTGTCATGTACATCAATGATCTGGATGATGGGGTGGAAAATTGGATAAGTAAGTATGCAGATGATACTAAGATAGGTGGTGTTGTGGATAATGAAGTAGATTTTCAAAGTCTACAGAGAGATTTGGGCCATTTGGAAAAGTGGGCTGAAGATGGCAGATGGAGTTTAATGCTGTTAAGTGTGAAGTGCTACATCTTGGCAGGACAAATCAAAATAGGATGTACATGGTAATGGTAGGGAATTGAGGAATGCTGTGGAACAGAGGGATCTAGGAATAAACTGTGCATAGTTCCTGAAGGTGGAATCGCATGTAGATAAGGTGGTAAAGAAAGCCTTTGGTGTGCTGGCCTTTATAAATCAGAGTATTGAATATAGGAGTAGGGAAGTAATGTTAAAATTGTACAAGGCATTGGTAAGACCAATTCTGGAGTATGGTGTACAATTTTGGTCACCTAATTATAGGAAGGATGTCAACAAAATAGAGAGAGTACAGAGGAGATTTACTAGAATGTTGCCAGGGTTCCAGCAACTATGTTACAGGGAAAGGTTGAACAAGTTAGGTCTTTATTCTTTGGAGCGCAGAAGGTTAAGGGGGGACTTGATTGAGGTCTTTAAAATGATGAAAGGGATAGACAGAGTTGACGTGGATAAGCTTTTCCCATTGAGGGTAGGGAAGGTTCAAACAAGAGGGCATGACATGAGAATTAAGGGACAGACGTTTAGGGGTAACGTGAGGGGGAACTTCTTTACTCAGAGGGTGGTGTCTGTGTGGAATGAGCTTCCAGCAGAAGTGGTGGAGGCAGGATCGATTTTAACATTTAAAAGTAAAGTGGATAGGTATATGGCGTGAAGGGAATGGAGGGGTATGGTCTGAGTGCAGGTAGATGGGACTAGGGGAAAACAAATGGTCGCCACGGACTGGAAGGGCCGAGAGGGCCTGTTTCCGTGCTGTAATTGTTATATGGTTATACCTGCATATTAAAATCCCCCATCACCACAGTGGCATTACCTTTGTTACATGCCAGTTTTAACTCTTGCTGCAACTTACACCCTACACCCGGCTAGTGTTTGGGGGTCTGTAAATAACACCAATTAGTGTCTTCTTGCCTTTACAATTCCTCAACTCAATCCACAGTGACTCTACCTCGGAAGTCCCTATGTCTTCCCTCGCAAGAGACTGAATTCCATCCCTCACCAGCAGAGCAACCCCCCCTCCTCTGCCCACGTGCCTGGCCTTTTCTATAGGATGTATAACCCTGAATATTAAGTTCCCAGGCCCGATCCTCCTGCTGCCACGTCTCAGTAATCCCACACAATGTCATATCTACCAACCTCTAACTGAGCCTCAAGCTCATCTACTTTACTTCTTATACTTCACGCATTCATATACAATACATTTAATTCCTTATGCATCTCACCTTTCATATCGATCCCTATTACACTTGGCCATACTCTCCTATCCTGTTTCCGTGCTGTAATTGTTTATATGGTTATATGGTTATATGGTTAATTCACAATACAAGAGGGTTATGTAGGCTCTGTCACTGAGAATATTTGAGACCGAGCTGGACATTTATTTAATAGATATTATGGAAAAGGGGTTATTGTAGGAGAAGTGGCATTCAGATAGACTGATTGAAAGGCAGAGTAGACAAAATGGGCAGAATGCCCTATTCCTACTTCTGTTTCTTATGGTCTTATGTTACTTCCAATGATTGGCATACCTACTTAAAGCAAAAGTGTTTGCACTGTTTATTACAGCGCCTCACTATAAATAAGTGTACCATCTGATTGGCATTTCTATTTAGTTATATTTAATGCTTAAAGAATAGCAGCTGGTGATTTAAGTTGTTATGACGAACATCACTGGTATTTGTGATCTTCTGTAAATGTACAGGTGCGCAAATAATTACAGTTATTCAAATTTCTCATCACTTTGGAACATTACCCTTCATTTATTGTTCAATGAATGTGCAGACAGGGGAGATGACAGAGCAGGGCTTGTTCAAAACACAAATCAACATTTGAACAATTGGATACCAAATCCAAACGGCCCTTTACATTCTGCAATGAATCGTGAGCTTGCATTTTACAAAAGAATTGCTGTGTATCAAGAGAGTTGTGAAAAGAAGCTCTCATTCCTTGCCTGACATTTCCCACTTTCTGCCTAACTACAGCGAATAATTCATAAATAATTAATTCGAAATACTGCTCTGAGTTGTTCAGGCTGACAGAATACCCACTTCCAGAAATAACTGCTGTGACATATTAGGAGGTGGTGAACATATTGGATGTTGGAAAGGCAAAAAAAATGTGACTGTATTGGAGTATCTGCATCTATAGAGTAAAAACAAAACACGTCTGAGTTAGAGAGAGAACCGCTTCATATAATTCCCTCTTACCAGTTATTAGAAAAGGTCTGTGACTTGAAACATCAACTCGGTATCTCCTTCCACACATGATGCCTGACCTGCTGTGTGTTCCAGTGTTTTTATATCAGAATTTGAACATCTGCCGTTTTCTTTATTTCCATTTCTTACTCTCACCAATTGTGAAAAATAACATTCATCTTTGCGTGCCTTAAGAGAGAACATTCAGCGTAAGTACAAAAATAAGTATTACTTATGATTATATTTTTTGCCTAGAAATTGGATTGTATGGCTATTTGGCATCCCAAAAAATTGCTGTGCATGGTGCTATTGTTAAGTACCCTTAATCTAAAACAGGTATGTGGCACCATTAATGTGTTTTTTTGGGGTTTTTTTTAATATTTATTTTATTAGAAGCAATTGTACAAGGAGAAAGTAATCGACAAACAATTATACAATTTTCGTACAGCTTCAGTTTTAACATTTTATAAACGAATAAGTAAATCGGAAAAATGAAAAAAGGAAAGAAGGGAAAGGAATAAGAAAGGAAAAAGAAAAGAAAGAATTTCGAAAAAGATACCAAAAAGAAAAAAGAAAACCCCCTGAACTAACGAAGAAGTTAAACAAAAGCAGAGATATATCCCACTACCCTTCCCTACGCCCGCTCACCCGACTCTAGCGTCAGTTTTGAATTATGTTGTTGAAGAAATTCAATGAAAGGAGACCATATTTTGGAAAATTGATCAGACAAAACAAGCCTTATTTTTTCTAAATGTAGTGTCTCGGTCATTTCTAATAATGTGTTTTCTGAAAGAAACACTAACAAATAACCCACACAGTTCCCTTTAGGATTCACTAGTCCAGTGGTTCTCAACCTTGTTTGCCCCATGCACCCCTTTCACCATATGTCAGAATGTCATTCCCCCCCTCCTTTCCAAGATTGTCTGCCTCCAAAAGTGCATTCCAAATAATATGCAAAGGCAATACAAAGATCAACATTCTAACAGTTTGAGTTTGCTAATCTGTGGTTCCAATTCCCCCCCTGAAAACCTGAAATCCCCCCCCTTGGGGGAATTCCCCCCTGGTTGAGAGCCCCTGCTCTAGTCGATACTGTGTGTAGTAATCAAAGGAGGACCTCAGTTCTCAATGGTGCACTCCCAATGGGTACCTGATTGAAGCAATACATACTGTCGCTGACATAGATAATAAGAAGGGGGAGGGAGCTAGCCTCATGGTTGTCAACGAACATAAATAATCTTATCAGTGAGGTAAAGAAAAAGAGGGATGAACTGTGCAAAGGGAGGTTGAACTAAAGTGATGCAGATTGTTGGAGACTCGTGGGCTGCATATTTAGAGGATTGGTACAGCATTCCCCTGAGACGTTGTCTAGGGTACAGGCACAAGACAATGATACTTCCCTCAAACATCAGAAATGCAACTCCCACCATAGCCTCCCAGGCCAATGTATTAACCCATACATCATGACACATCATCCTGGATTATTCTTTCAATTGCCCAGAGCCACCAATCTGAAACAGGCTTAACAAAGACAAGTTTCTCATAGATCATCTATGATATCTGCTTGAACTTGATAGGCAAAGGACATTCCAGCAGCTAAACTGCAGCCACAGCCGGGGCACCATGATGTTGTGATGGGCCATCTGACTTTAAGCATCTTTAGATGCTTAAAGAGAAATTACAGTATTACAGTATTACTAGATAAATAAATGTCATGGTTTTCTGATTATGTTTTAATGACGATCATTTTTGAAGTATTCAAGATACTAACAACATTCAGATGTGCCCTCATTTAAGTTATGTGCCAATATTTCAGTGTGCAGAGAAAAGTCACATGGCGTGCCAACTGCTGCCATTGCTGTATGCTCCGTGATGCCTTGCCCAGTAATAATTTCCAGTTAAGACTGTAAATATTGTTGCATTTTAAGTCAACATGCTCATGGCTAGCCTTAGTTGCTGCTAGTCAGAGAAGGTTAGTGTTCAGATGGTGCTCACTGCCGTGTGACAAACAATTTGACTGAATGCCATAGCTGCAATCTTATTTTGCCAATGCAGGTATATATTTTCCAGTGTGCAGCTGATTGTTGTCTTGGGTTCGCTCCTGCTTCACGACCTTAAAGTGTGGCCCAGTGCAAATTGGAGGAACAGCACCTCATATTTCACTAGGGCAGCTTACACCGCAGCAATATGAATTTTGACTTCTCTAACTTCAAGTAACCCTTGCTTTCCCTTTCTCTCCATCCCTCCCCTTTCCCAGTTCTCCGACCAGTCTGACTGTCCTTCTGATTACATTGTATCTCTGTTTGTTTTGTGGTCACCTTAACCATATAACCATATAACCATATAACAATTACAGCACGGAAACAGGCCCTCTCGGCCCTTCCAGTCCGTGCCGACCATTTGTTTTCCCCTAGTCCCATCTACCTGCACTCAGACCATACCCCTCCATTCCCTTCATGTCCATATACCTATCCACTTTACTCTTAAATGTTAAAATCGATCCTGCCTCCACCACTTCTGCTGGAAGCTGATTCCACACAGCCACCACCCTCCTGAGTAAAGAAGTTCCCCCTCACGTTACCCCGAAACCTCTGTCCCTTAATTCTCATGTCATGCCCTCTTGTTTGAAACTTCCCTACCATCAATGGGAAAAAAAAAAACGTATCCACGTCAACTCTGTCTATCCCTTTCATCATTTTAAAGACCTCAATCAAGTCCCCCCTTAACCTTCTGCGCTCCAAAGAATAAAGACCTAAACTTGTTCAAACCTTTCTCTGTAACATAGTTGCTGGAAACCCTGGCAACATTCTAGTAAATCTCCTCTGTACTCTCTCTATTTTGTTGACATCCTTCCTATAACTAGGCGACCAAAATTGTACACCATATAACACCTTCTCCAAGTTGACAATGGTCTATTCTACATCTTCCTTGAACTTCATCTCTTTTGATCTCTTACACTTCCTTATCTCTAAAACTCCCCTGACACTCAGTCTGCAGAAGAGCCTCGACTCGAAAAGTCACCCATTCCTATCCAGAGATGCTGCCTGTCCCGCTGAGTTACTCCAGCAATTTGTTTCTATTCTTAGGATGGGTGGTGGGGGAGTACTTTTAAGAGAGTGAAGAATATGAACAAGGCCAAGATGAAACATTTGCTTGAATCTGCAGTTTCTCTTGGAGTTCTTCTTTATGTGGGATTTTTAAAATGACATTAATAGGGGAATTATCTTTAGTTAAAATTATTGCTTCAGCAGGATATTGTGGCACTAGAGAGATCATATTCAGTTGTAAGTGAAGTGAAACAGTTCTACCACCAAGGCTTCAACGATTCTTCTTTTATGTATTTTGAAACGGTGTATCGTTTCAATAGTTTATTCTAAACCACACTTGGAGTTCAGTGTCGAATTTCTCATCAAGGAATGAATGTCAATTTAATTGGCTTTAATATATTAGCCCATCAATGCTGTGAATTTCAACCATCAATGTTATACTAGAGCAGCATATGCTTTCCCCGCTGTGTTTCCTGACCTCAGAGTTCCTTGGCACTTTTTTTGCCACACGCAGTTGCTTCTACTTTTGATGTCATTACCTTTTTAATATCAAAGTAGGTGGGCTTGATAGAATACAAATATCTGTATGCAGGTTCATGTGAATAAACAATATTTTATATTAATCCCTCCATCATTTGCTGGATGAAATCAGAATGTTCATTCAATTGGACTGGGTATTTATTGCAATCCACATTGGTGTACCAAATGTTTTCCTAGCTTCAGATGTTCTTCTAATGATGCTCTGCTCCTGATACTCTCAGGCATTCACAAAGTCAGACAATCAGGGGCAAGATTGACGAGACATAATGAATTTACTGTTCAGTGGGAAATAGTTTATAGTAAATTTAGTTCTTTCTTACAATCTGCATGTTTCCATGTGTATTTGTACAAACTGCCAATTACCGTGTAATTGTACAAATGTTCGATTCTACATGTTCAGGTTGGAAAGTCACAGACATAGCAATTAGCAACATGCCAGCTATTTTAATTGATCCCATGTGTGGAATCATCAATATTATGCTATCCAGGCAACGATATTCACTCTTTAGCAGTTTGCTCCTTCCTTGCTCCAAACATTGTGGCAAGGGTGTTAGACTGTGGAGGGAATGTTTGAAGAAGACATCAGATACTTTGTAAATCTTACAAGGAATGCATGGAAAATGTCTGAATGTATGTGTTATTTGCTTCAACATGTTAATGAACATATTTTCATTTTTGGTTTGAAGAATTTTTTAATTTTGTTCAGATTTGTTCAGGGAAAGTTTTGAGATACAGTGTTGGAACAGGCTCTTCAGCCCACCAAATCCATGCCAACCATTCACTAGCACAATCCCACACACTAGGGACAATTCACCAATGTTTTTTACCGAAGCCAATTAACCTACAAGCCTGCACATCTTTGGAGTGTGGGACGAAACCGGAACACCCGGAGAAAACCCACGCAGGTCACAGGAAGAACATACAAACTCCGTACAGACAGCACCCGTAGTCAGGATCGAACCCGGGTCTCTGGCGCTGAAAGGCAGTAACTCCATCACTGCACCAAGGTATTCTGTCTTATAAAGTACCCTTATAGTTTCATCAACAAAACTATAAATATTAAATATAACCATATAACCATATAACCATGTAACAATTACAGCACGGAAACAGGCCCTCTCGGCCCTTCCAGTCCGTGCCGACCATTTGTTTTCCCCTAGTCCCATCTACCTGCACTCAGACCATACCCCTCCATTCCCTTCACCTCCATATACCTATCCACTTTACTTTTAAATGTTAAAATCGATCCTGCCTCCACCACTTCTCCTGGAAGCTCATTCCACACAGCCACCACCCTCTGAGTAAAGAAGTTCCCCCTCACGTTACCCCGAAACGTTTGTCCCTTAATTCTCATGTCATGCCCTCTTGTTTGAATCTTCCCTACCCTCTATGGGAAAAGCTTATCCACGTCAACTCTGTCTATCCCTTTCATCATTTTAAAGACCTCAATCAAGTCCCCCCTTAACCTTCTGCGCTCCAAAGAATAAAGACCTAACTTGTATAACCTTTCTCTGTAACATAGTTGCTGGAACCCTGGCAACATTCTAGTAAATCTCCTCTGTACTCTTTCTATTTTGTTGAATTAAATATAATTATTCCTGTTCATAAAATCAAATCATGGCATTAACTGTAAATTACTTGGAGCTTCCTGATAGATCTCTGTATCCAGTCTGGGATGACCGTGATGTATTTAGTGAACTGGTTGCTGTGGGTGGGGTGCACCTTTTGCAGATCAATGTTTCTTCATCATTAGTTCCATATTTAATTTACAAATGTCAATAAATAAAATCACAACCACCTAACCATATTTGTGTACTCACGTTACAGCAATCAGTTTGATGGGAGAAAAAAGAACATCCCGTTTTACTTTATTTCAGCCTTGAGGACCCAGAAATGTTATGTTCATCACATGGTTCTTTTGTTCACTAAATTGGATTATATAAACAAACTGGTGAAACAAAGCACTATGTGGCTGTCTGCTTCACTGTGATTGCAGCCAGATGGGAGGACTGGAAAACCAAAGCTCATTCAATGACATGGTGATGCCAAATGTTTAAAATAACGTTTCTAACTCTGAACATTGCAGATGTCTTGACGTCGAATGATTTTAGAAAGACAATGCAAAGATTCACAGGGACTTTTGTTTTCCAAAGATACATATTTAAATCAATGGTAAAATGTGGGAAAGGAAAAGAGAGAGGCTGACGGCAGTAATGATATCTGTCTCCATGCGTACACAGTCTCTGCTGGAGTAACATGCAGGGTCATATGCAGGAAACACACAGAGCCTGCTCCATCCGAGATTGTTCTCTGAGTGCAACTGCGCACAAGATTAGGCACATGGACGTATGCATCTTAACCTAGTCCACATTGTTTTCTCCATTTGAAGAAGTGAAACATGCATGAATTTGCCTGTTTAATCTATTAACTGGGTTTCAAATGCTGTACATTCTTCACAGCCATATTAGTTTTGATTGTGTTGAATCAGAAGATAGCAGATAATGTTAAGATAGCATTCATCTCTAACGGGCCTGTCCCACTTAGGTGACTTTTCAGGTGCGTGCAGGAGACTCTGCACTCGCCACAGGGTCACCACAGGGTCGCCACATGGTCGCCACATGTTTGCTGGTGAGTCTCCTTCAAGGTCGCGAGGAGTTCCCGCATTCCGGGAACTAGTTGTGGCCTCAGCATGGTCGCAGAAAATTTTTCAAGAAGTTGAAAAATATTCTGCGACCAAAAAGTGGTCGCCATGGAGAAAATCAATAATCCTGTAGTCATAGGTGCAGTTGTAGTGTGGTTGCCATGTACTTATTCGTGGTCGAGGTAGTCGTAGGTAGTTTTAGTTAATTGCCGTTGCTGACCAGTCATTTTCATTGGCTCATTGGGGAAAATAAACATACACGTCAGAACCAAGGATAACCAACCAGTAATGTTAAATGCCTGTGTATCTCTGGCTTATTAAAAAAATGTCTGACTTCTTAAAAGTGTCTCACTCCTTCCCCCCCCCCCCCCCCCCCCCCTCTTCAGGAGTGTATCCTGTCATGAAGTGCATTGTCCATTGGCGGCTCAGAAAATAATGTGCTTCAAATGTCAATGCTTCACAGTAAAGCCTGATCTGCCCTGCATAACTTGCCTCTTTGCTTGAAGCTGAATGATGAAGTGGTGTGAAGCCACATGTGATGCAGTTTGTTTCACAAACTGTCCAAATTAAAATGACAAAAATGCAATCTGATACAATCTCCTCAGAAAGGCCATATGTTGCAAAAATGATTTGAGTTTTTCTGGTGCATTCTGTTGTGACCCTTCACCCACACGCTTAACTTTAATCCATTTAAAAAAGTGTTAAAGGCATTTGCTGCAGATTTGCAATGAATTGTTTAATGCTATGAGCATCATGCAACATACGAGGACAAGTTCTGAGCTCCCAGAGACTGTGGAGTCTATGATGCATGCACAAAGTGGATACTAAATGAGAAGCAACTGAATTTCAAGCAGCCACTGGAAATTGCCCATTGAAAATAGGCAATGGAGACAATCATCCAGTAACATCATCCAGTGATGCTCATACTGTTTTGGATAAAGAGAGACACTAGTTCTAGTTTCAGAAAAGGGGAGAATCACCTCTGTTGGCAGCACAATAATGAGATGGTGAGTGAATGCAAAAAATTGCTTTTCTTCATTGTGGTATCAGAGATTTCTGACAATAGCTTGCAGAAAACAAAGTAAGACCAAGCAAATACGCAGCGCAATACTATTGGAAGAAAATAAGCAATATAGGATAATGTACATATGAACTAGCTGAAGAAGCTCGTAAATGGATTGTATAGACCTTTCACACCATGAGAAATTTCAACTGTGCAGGAAACTGCAACTTTTGCTATTTGAGTTTGAGGGCTCCCTTCATTCTTGTAGTGAAGACAGATGGTCTTTAAGATCTATGGAAATTACACAGTTATAATCAGCAAGCAAGCAAATTTGACTGATACCCCTTATCTCTGATGATGAATTATTTGTTCATCTGGGTGGGAAACAAATCTGAGGACAAATCTTAGCAATCCTTGATATGCTTGCAATCCTTCAAAGAATCATACATATAAACATTCTTAGAGGATTGGATGCAGGAAAAATGTTCCCGATGTTGGGGAGTCCAGAACTAAGGGTCACAGTTTAAGAATAAGGGGTAGACCATATAGGACTGAGAGAAGGAAAAACGATTTCGCCCAGAGAGTTGTGAATCTGTGGATTTCTCTGCCACAGAAGGCAGTGGAGGCCAATTCACTGAAAGTTTTCAAGAGATACTTAGATTCAGCTCTTAGGGTTAAGGGAATCAAGGGATATGGGCAAAAGCTGGAACGAGGTACTGATTTTGGATGATCAGCCATGACCATATTGAATGGCGGTGCTGGTTCGAAAGGGCGAATGGCCTACTCTTGCACCTATTTTCTATGTTTCAAATGTTTGGCAGCAAATTCAGTTAGACAAAGTTTCAAAGTACTGTTCAAATATTAATACGCACAGAGGCACAGCAGTCGAATTGTTGCCTTACAAGCACCATATAGCTAGGTTCGATCCTGATTTTACTTCCAAGTCACGTGAGTGATTCCGTGAAGAACCCCGCCAGTTCACATGCGCGTCAGTTACGTCAGACTGGCACGGCAGCGCTCCTGCCGGCAGTAAGTTTAAACCCAAAAGGTAAGTTTCTTTTACTTACCAGGGTTTCTTGTTCAAGCAGGAGCCTCTCTTCACAGAGGTTTCCTGCCAGATTTATTGCTGAACCCGACGAGTGAGCCATTTATGGGCCGTGGGGACACCCCGGTCCGACTGCGGAAGCGGATAGCCGGTAAAAGATCGGATTTTGAGATAAGCAGCCGCTGACAAGGCAGTCAATGGCTTCCAGCCTGCGGGGATGGTGTGGAGTTGCAAGGGAGTATCACCAGAGTAGGTGACAGTGCGGTCAGCGGCTCACAAACACGTTGGTCCCCAGGCAGGGAGTAAAATTGGTGGATGAGATGACTCATTCAGCCGTATTGGACTAGGGTGAGTTGGGCTGCAAGGGTTTCTCTCTAATAATAAAGGTAGTTTTTGCATGTATGCTATAGTACTTTTTAACCCTTCACAGGTGAAGCTCTACACTACAAAATTAAATTAGTGAGACCACACTGTAATAGTGCGGGCCTATGGGACAAGCCGCGCCAGCAGCGCCTGGGACAGGGCTGCTTCATGTGTGAAAGCAGCGGCCTACGGGAGAGCCGTGCCAGCAGCACCTGGGACAGGGCTGTTTCAGGTGTGAGAGTGCCGGCCTACGGGAGAGCCGCGCCATCAGCGCCTGGGACAGGGCTGTTTCAGGTGTAAAAGCGCCAGCCTCTACGACAAGCGGCGCCGGCAACGCCTGGGACAGGGTTGCTCAAGGTAACACATAAGTCTGCTATGCCCATGGAATCGGGGGAAGATTCCCCACCGGAGCTGGATAGCAAAATAATAGGCCCACGGAGTCAGGGGAAGATTCCCCACCGGGGCTGGATAGTGCGTTTGAACGACTATCCCAAATGCAGCAACTATTGCATACAGTGCTACAGCAGGGCACACGGAGCTGAATATGAAAACTTCTTTCCTGACTAACAACAGATTCATAAAGGGTCTCAAAGATCCATTCCATGCAGTTCCCATTACAGAGGTTATCAAAGACAACATAGAAAACATAGAAACATAGAAATTAGGTGCAGGAGTAGGCCATTCAGCCCTTCGAGCCTGCACCGCCATTCAATATGATCATGGCTGATCATCCAACTCAGTATCCCGTACCTGCCTTCTCTCCATACCCTCTGATCCCCTTAGCCACAAGGGCCACATCCAACTCACTCTTAAATATAGCCAATGAACTGGCCTCAACTACCCTCTGTGGCAGAGAGTTCCAGAGACTCACCACTCTCTGTGTGAAGAAAGTCTTTCTCATCTCGGTCTTAAAGGATTTCCCCCTTATCCTTAAGCTGTGACCCCTTGGCCTGGACTTCCCCAACATCGGGAACAATCTTCCTGCATCTAGCCTGTCCAACCCCTTAAGAATTTTGTAAGTTTCTATAAGATCCCCTCTTAATCTCCTAAATTCTCCTAAACATAACTGTACTAATTACAGTAAAACATTGCTAAATGGGATAAACTGTTTGTTGATCATTGGGATTTACCTTTAACTATTAATTAGCCTATGACTCCGCCCTGTGGCAAGAGATTGGAGTTAATAGCAACCTGCAATAAAACTGACTTCTATTTCATCAAGAGTAATTGCCAATATAGTAGCTGTGTTTCAGCAGTGCAAATCGAGGAACTGATATCGTGCAAAGTAGCGACCTCTCAAAGGGCATGTAGATCATTGTTAACAACCTTATGCTATTATCAGCTGAAGCTACCTCAGTCACAATGATGAACAAACAGCATTCAGCATTGCTCCAGTAGTTTGGTCGGTCGAATTCAGTTATTACAAACTGATGCTAAGAGCTCTAAGGTGAGAAGTTCCGAATACCATCTCTAGTTGGAGGTAGCGGAGATTTGCATGAGTTGCCAATTCTTCAGTTGTTGGTATCAACTAAATATATACACTAGATGCACCCAATGGGTAAAGGGCTATTGAGCGAATATACATGCTCAACTTCAAGTTGCTAAGCTACGGTGGTGGCATATGTTAGTCACATGGCAATCAAGTAAAAGTATCCTGTAACAATTTACCTAATCTCCTCTGCCACTGGTGTATCATCAAGTTCAGATCGATGACAACACAGAATAGGTATTGGATCTCAAAGTATTATGAAAGTATGGTTCAATGGTACATCGAATATCGACATGTTGGGTTCATGTTTATTCACTGCTTGCAAAACTATGTGGCAAAACAGTGCGGAGAGTACATTCTCGCTACAAAAAGGAGGAATGTTTCTTTTATGTTTACCTCCATTTTGCCTCATTAATCGGGTCTTGAAACAGTCAGCAAGATATCGCTTTAGGTTTTCGTACTGTCTGACTGGCTAAGCAGCCATGTTGCCTGCTTTCATCAGGCATAATAATACAATAATACTTTGCTGGTTCAAACTGTGGTTCGGGAAACCGGCCTCTGCATAACAAAACAGTTATTGACTTACACATTCTGAATGGACTGCCTTACGGCTCAGGTTGTCACATCAATCCATGAATGTGCTCACTGCAGAGTGCAGGGATAGCACCAAAAGAGCACTACATTCCTAATGAGGGGATCGGAAGCAATTGTTCAATGGTAATGTTACATGATACAGTTCAGATTACTGGCGTCTTCCAGTACATTCTTAAATGGTCTTTGACAATAATTCAGTTATAGAGCCAGTACAGCTGCAGCAAACGGGAACCACTCTGTCGGGTTCAACCCCGTATATGGAGTTGTAAAAGAGATCTTGACACAAGTTCTCCCGCTACAAGTATATGCAGTTTGGATATTGAAAAGGTGTTAACAATACTTCACAGGGGGTTCCCGCTACATCCTTAGTCATGACACTACTATCAGCACAACGAGGGCAAACATTGCAAACGCTGTGGCTAGATAGGATGGAATTAGCTGCAGGTACCATTACATTTTACATTCTGATTGACACAATCAGAGCAGACCAGGGGTGGCAGGATTTAAGATCATATTTTGGATACCCCATGGACACGTCTATGTGGGATGGCACGCTTGCTATATTATATCAAGGCCACCAGAATCCTAAGAAGTGTGGAATCAGCATTGTTTATTAAGCGACAAACAACCACACAAGGAAAAGTCGGTTCAGACTATTTCAAGGTGGCTGCAGCAGGTTCTGGTTTATGCAGGTATTAACACTGACGATTGTACATCTCGTTCCACCAGGGCAGCATCAACGTCAGCGGCCAGGGCAATGGGCGTTCCCATTGACCATATCCTCGTGACCGCAAGATGGTCAACTGAATTGATTTTTTAAAGTGTTTTACCATAGGCCCTCACTGACCCGGGCTATTTGCCTATTCTGTTTTGCGTCCACTTTAGCCTCCCCTGAGATACAGGGGTTGCCATTGATTTATTTAATAACGGAAACCATTAATACATTTAAATCAATGTCATGCTTAATGCTTTTTGATTATTCACTCATCGAGTCAATCGATGCAGTGAGACGCCGGGATTTGAATCGGTGGCATGAAATCACAGGGCTTTGAACCCTTCATGGAATCACTCACGTGATTCCGAAGTAAATTAGTAAGATTAAATGAGAACTTACCAGTTTGAAGTTTGATCTTTATTTTATGAGGAGTTACGTTGGTGATTACGTGCCCTCCACGCCCAACCCTCTCTCATAAAGGTCATCTGGTAGTTCTCAGGTTGCTAATCTTACTATGTTAACTTCGATTTTTGTTATCTGTGATTTCATACCGCTGCTTTGAAGATTGATGCGCATGCGAACTGGCGGGGTTCTTCACGTAATCACCAACGTAACTCCTCATAAAATAAAAATCATACTTCAAACAGGTAAGTTCCCGTTTAATCTTACTATTATGGGTGCTGCCTGTACAGAATGTATACGTTCTCCCTGAAATGACATGTGTTTTCTCCAGGAGCACTGATTTTTTTTTTTCTCGCACATTCCAAAGATGTTCAGGTTAATTAGCTACTGTAAAATGTCCTTAATGCGTAGGATAGGTCTAGAGTACGGGTGCTAAGTGTTCAGCATGGACTTGGGAAAACCATGGGGTTTGTTTCCATGCTGTATCTATAAACTAAACTAAACTTGAATTATCCCAGTACGACATATTTCTATTTGGGATAGTATTGGCTCTGATCCTAACGCAGAGAGCAATGGAAAGTTTGATCCAAATTCTGCCAGATGACATGGGCTACTTGGATGAGATTTTTGTGCCAGAAAAACATGGCATGGTAGAGCAAAGATGACTGATTCATCTGTCCACTGATACACATCTATGCTAGACACCGATACCAAGTGAGTTTGTGGCAGTGGTGAAATGCATGCACAGTCAGCCAGTCAATATCCAACACCTTGACACCACGATGAGGCATGACCTCAACCTCTTGTGGGCATCCATACAGATCCATCCGAAATTGGATGCAAAATGACACATTGTTAACATCTTTCAAAAAAAATGGTATGAGCAAAGCACAAGAGAGCTTTTCCATCACAAAGAAAAGCTGTTTTTCTGCAGCATTTGTAGAAAGACATATAAAGCAGATGGACAGATATGTTACCTTGTGGCAGAGAATAGACAAGTAGAGGACACCGTCAAGGAATGCTAACAATATTAAGAACATGACAAAAGTCTCTTCCAGGTAGCCTATGTCACCTGGAAGACCTTGGGATTAAACTTTCCCATTGCTCTATGCATTATGCCTGGAGCCAAAGACACCCCAAATGAAAATGTTGTACTGGAACAATCCAAGTGAGTACTGATCATTTAGTAGTGTACCAGGAACCCAACCCGTGGTCCTGGCCATGGCCATGGCCATACAAGTCTTGGTTGAAGATACACATGGATTTTTCAGGCCAATTTGGAGAAAAAGTATCACAATTGTGTTGATGAATAATGTATTTAAATGTAGTGTTAATATTGTCACATATACCAAGGTACAGTGAAAAGCTTTGTTTTGCATGCTATCCAATTAGATCACATAATACTATGCATGAATACAATCAAGTGAAACTCAAGTACAACAGGTAGAGCAAACTGGGAAGATACAAAGTTCTCATATAGTTCTCAGCATTGTAACACACCAGTTCCAGTGAAAATGCTCATAGACATATCGATCGGTGTTGTGAATGATTGTGACGGAAGTGTTGTAATCTTTCTTGGGTACACAAAAGGCTGGAGAAACTCAGCGGGTGCAGCAGCATTTAAGGAGCGAAGGAGATGGACGACGTTTCGGGTCGAGACCCTTCTTCAGACTTTCTTTATTGGTTGTGGTCTATTGGTCAGAAAGTTGAGGATCCAGTGGCAGTGGAGTGCTGATTCTTTGGTCCCTTCCCATTCGACTACCGACCCTTCTGTCCTCCAAACATCAGCGAACATGTGGCGACCATGTGGCGACCATGTGGCGACCATGTGGCAAGCACAGAATTTCCCGCACTCGCCTAAAAAGTCGCCTAAGTGGGACAGGCCCATCAGACGGAGACGAGGAAACACAGAGAGTGGTGAGTGTGGAATTCTCTGCCTCAGAGGGCGGTGGAGGAAGGTTCTCTGGATGCTTTCAAGAGAGAGCTAGATAGGGCTCTTAAAAATAGCGGAGTCGGGGATATGGGGAGAAGGCAGGAACGGGATATTGATTGGGGATTGTAAATAAGCAATTCACATACTCTTAGAGTGTATAGCATCCTTTAATGATAGCACAGGGTATAACACACGTCAGCAAGCACTGGTTACATTCTTCTACTGAACTATACCCAGGGAGGGGAAAGCGTTATGATTGATGTTAACTAAGGCGGGGTTATAGGTACTGAGGTAGCTAGATTATTGGTTGCATGCATAAACCATCTACATCCTTCCCCTTAGAAAATCAAAACAGCTTAGAAGTCATGACAATAGAATTAAACAAAATCACCATAATGAACAGGTGGCTTACTAATCCGGCCCGAGCGCATACGGATGTCTCCCCCTTTCCCCCCTTCCCCCCGAAAGATCAGAAGAAACAGGAGGCCGTGAAACAGCTGGGGAATCAGAGAAGGGCGGTGGGGTGGGAGAAGCAGGAGAGCCAGAACCACCACCGGCAACAGGTGACCCGCGCAGAGGGGAACAGGGCGCGCGAGATGGGGATCGAAGCATGCAGGGGACACAAACTGGGACTGCAGCCGGCTGTTGGTACGAGAGTGGCGGGGCATAGGGACCCGGAGGCTGCGGCTTCGGCTCATTCACGGCAAGCAGGTGTTGACGGCTTCTTCGGAAAATGGTCCCCTCACAGTCGACCAGGTACGAACGAGGTGAATCGGCCATCCCAACTATGGTAGCCAGACGGGTGTAACCACTGGCGGTCTGCAGCCGAACAACCTGTCCAGGCAACAGAGGATTGAGTGGTCTGCACGACCGATCGTGGGAACGCCGCTGGCTTTCATGTTTCTCTTGAATGCGCCTCTGCATGGAGGCAGGCTCCAGCGCACTAGGATGCAGCTGGCGCTGAGCAATCGGGATAGTAGGTCTGGTAGTTCTGGACATCAGACGCTGAGCAGGGGACCGCATGGCCGGATCCCTGGAAACTTTCCTGAGGTTCAGGAGATCCAAATACAAATCACTGTTGGACAGTCTCACCTGTTCCATCAGAAGCTTGGCACTGCGGACGGCCCGTTCAGCAAGGCCGTTGCTCTGTGGGTACTCTGGGCGGCTTGTCAGATGCACGAAATTGCAGGTTGCAGGTGTGCTGCTAAAGGCCACGCAAAACCTGTTTTTTTTTACGTTTTGAATTCTGACTGTGCAACACTGCTGGGCAATCGTGCGTGCCAGGACCTTGGCCTGGTGTCCTTCGACTGCACGGTCCACAAAGTGCAAATGCCGTTTGACCCAGTAGCAGAATACCCGGACCTGTTCAACGATGACCTGGGAAAGTTACCACTGACTTACCGTATTTCCATTGACCCAAAAGTGACGCCCGTGGTTCGCGCACCTCACAGGGTATCTCACGCCATGAAAGACAAGGTGTAGGCGATGCTAAAACAACATGGTCGAATTGGGGGTGCTGGAAGCGGTTAGCGAGCCCACCGAGTGGGTCTCCACCATGGTTGCCACTCTAAAGAAAGACAAGAATGAAATACGCGTGTGCATCAACCCGAAGGACTTAAACCTCGCCATCAGGCGACCCCACTACCCTATCCAGTCTGTTGAGGCTCGGGTCGGGCAGGCCACTGTCTTTTCGGTCCTAGACGCTAAGAACTCGTTTTGGCAGATCCCATTGGACAAAGCGTCCTCTGACCTGACGACCTTCTCCACATCATTCGGCAGATTCAAGTTTCTGCGAATGCCATTCAGCATCAATTCCGCTAGCGAAGTGTTCCAGCGAACGATGGAGCAGATGTTCTCAGACCTGCCATGTGCCATCATCGTGGATGATATCCTGGTTTATGGGAAGGACATTGCCAAGCACGACCTGAACCTCCGCCGCGTCCTGGATCGGGCGCGACAGGCCAACCTGAAACTGAACCCCAAGAAGTGCCGGTTTCAAGTCTCAGAAGTCACGTATGTTGGACATGTTTTCACCTCTAATGGACTAAAACCCAATCCCTTGAAGGCTGCTGCCATCTCTGAGATGGTAGCCCCACTGACGTGCCTGGCCTGCAACGCTTCCTGGGCATGGTGAATTACATTGGGAAGTTCATACCAAATCTCAGTGAGCTGAGTGCACCCCTGCGGCAGCTGACAAGAAAGGATATCGCTTGGGCCTGGCTCCCACAGCACCAGCAGGCCTTTGACTGTCTCAAGTCCAGATTGGTTAACACACCGATTTTGAGGTTCTTCGACGTGAGTTGCCCCATCACCGTCACCTGTGACGCTTCCAGGTTCGGTCTAGGCGCAGCCTGCCTACATTCTGTCGATGGACCGTTACAGGGATGATCAGCCATGATCACATTGAATGGCGGTGCTGGCTCAAAGGGCCAAATGGCCTACTCCTGCACCTATTGTCTATTGTCTATTGTCTATTGTCAGACGTTTTTAAAGAACAGTTGTGTGAAGAATGATACATGGCACTTGCAATTACTTCATGCTGTTCATGTTAGTGAACTATACCTTTAGAAATGTTCTTTGAATATAGATTATTGTTACATCAGTGGCTTCCATATGACTGAAGTCCCTTGATTTCATGGCATTGAGGTCATTAATAAGGCTTCTCGTACAGGGGTCAATAAACCTTCTGCTCTTCCTATCCCAGCACCATGGTTTATCCTCCTCAGCAGATGGTGGAATAATGTTAGTACTTTGAGAGATCTGGCAGAAACTTAGTACAGTACTGTAATATACGAACAAAATGATCAAGGTTGCGGAAAATTCTAACCTTGGCACTGATCTCGATCTTTTCCTTAACAGGGCGGCAATCGTTTACATCCATCCGCTAATGCAAATAAACTACTTATTTTCTGCAACAAAGTCACACTTACACTTCTGAATTTTTTGTTGTGCTCAAAAAAATTAGGTCAAGTGTGAATATATAACACTAAGACAATTTTAAACATTTCAAAAAGCTGAATGTTTAGAAAATGTCAATTCATTTTGGATTTGTTTTATTTCATGGCCCCTTATGAAAAAAATGTTCATATTGGATAGTTCTTAGTCAACAAAAGGTGAAAATGAATTATTCTGAAGCTGCTGGATATATTCACAAACATCTTTAATCTTTCCCTATTCCGTTCTGAGGTATCCACCTGCTTCAAGAAGACATTATCACTTGCTCTTTGTGTGCAATGTGACGAATAAAACCGTATTGTACTGTATTGTATCAATCCGATACCAAAGAAAAGCTACTTTAACCAGGCGACAACCTACGTTAACCTGGTGTCAACCTACGTTAACCTGGCGACAACTATGACAGCACCTATGTCAGGAGAAGTCAAGCTATGCTCGTGGCATCAAACCCGCTGTCTCCGACTGTTTCCGAAAAATTTTCAACATGTTGAAAATCCAGCGGTGACCATAAAGACGCTACGGCTCTTTGGGCGACTGAGGAGACTGGTCACGACCATACAGGCGACACCTCGGCAACCATGTGGCGACAGCCTAGTCGCCTGTCGTCATCTAAAAAATAGCCTAAGTGGGACAGGCCCTTAAGAAGTTTGGCATGTCTTTAACAACTCTCACCAACTTCTACAGATGCACCATAGAAACGATTAACCAGGATGCCTCACAGCCTGGTTTGAGAACAGCTCCATCAAAGACCACAAGAAATTGCAGACATAGCTCAGGCCATCATACAAACAGACCACCCTTCCATTGACTCCATTTACACTTCACACTAATTCAACAAGGCCACCGCCATAATCAAGGACCAGTCTCACCCCCTCATTCTTCTCCCCTTTCCCGTCCAGCAAGAGGTGCAGAGGTTTGAAAATGAGATTCAGATTCCAGATTCAGGGATTGTTTCCAGCTGCTATCAGGCAACTGAACGGTCCTCTCATCAGCTAGATTGTGGTCCTGAGCTTCCATCTACCTCATTGGAGACATTTGAACTATTTTCAATTGGACTTTATCTTACTCTAAATGTGGCACTCTTTATACTTTGTGCACTGTGGATGCCTTAATTGTAATCATGTATAGTCTTTTCTTTGACCAGATAGCATGCAAACAAAGCTTTTCACTGTACTTTGGTAGATATGACAATAATAAATGAAACTATTGCTGACAAAGAAAATCAAGTTTAAAATAGTGATATATTAGCCAGAATAATAGACTTATAGGAATTTGAATAGTTAGATGGATAATGATCAATACTGTTTTACTGTTTCGAGTGGTATATAAAAGGTTGAGGCACCTAGGTTACTGACCGAATACAGTGCTAATATCAGCATTATTTGGTTTTAAAATCTCATTTATATAAGGAAGAACAACTCAAATATATCAATTAAGCCGAGTTATAAACATGAGTCTCAACTTAATTTTCCCTGAATCACTGCAAAGATTTACGACATAGGGTAAAACAGAGGTCAAAACATTTATTGCATCCAAAATTGGACTGCTTAAACAGTATTGCGGATTGCACCAGCATTGGTTTTAAAAGTTGTCTAAGGTTGTTCAGTTTGGGACCCTTGTGCAACGTGAATAAACATTTTCCCTAAAGGTTTCCTTATTTGGAAACTGGTGTTCCATACAAAAATGCTCAACTAGAATTTTGGGCAGTCAACAGCACACAGCTCTGCTTGCTGCAACACCAAGGCCCAATTCTTAAAAGTAAAATGTGCAACACTAACACACTCATTCTGCAATTTGTAATAATAAAAGTTTGTTCTAGTTTAGTTTAGTTTAGAGATACAGCATGTAAACGAGCTCTTCGGCCTACCGAGTCCACGCTAATCATTGATCACCTATTCAAACCAGTTCTATGTTATCAAACTCTCCCACTCACTACACACTTTCATGGATCATGCTAAAGATGGTTTCAAATGAGAAGAAAGCAGAATCTCAAATTCAATGAGAGTCAGCTGGAAGTTTTGTTGGCGGAAATGGTAATAGTTACTTTATTGTATCATGTAAGGTCATGTCATAAGTGATATGAGAAGAATACTCAAGTATTCAAGAATCAAGTCTTCTCCGCAATTCAATCATAGCCATATAACAATTACAGCACGGAAACAGGCCCTCTCGGCCCTTCCAGTCCGTGCCCGACCATTTGTTTTCCCCTAGTCCCATCTACCTGCACTCAGACCATACCTCTCCATTCCCTTCCCATCCATATACCTATCCACTTTACTTTTAAATGTTAAAATCGATCCTGCCTCCACCACTTCTGCTGGAAGCTCATTCCACACAACCACCACCCTCTGAGTAAAGAAGTTCCCCCTCACGTTACCCCTAAACTTCTGTCCCTTAATTCTCATGTCATGCCCTCTTGTTTGAATCTTCCCTACCCTCAATGGGAAAAGCACATTTAAGGTCGGCTGTAGGTGGTGCCCAGGGGAACAAAGGTGGATGGGCGAGGAGAGGGATGGTGGTTCGCAGGTAGAGCTGCATGTCCGAGGGAAAGGTGATGACTAGAGGTCAGCAGCCTGAAGCTCGCCTGGAAATCTATGACTCTATACCTAGAGTGTGGACAGGAATTTGAAAATGGCGCCAAAGCATGGCGCCTCTTACATAGAAACATAAAAACATAGAAAATAGGGGCAGGATTAGGCCATTCGGCCCTTTGAACCTGCACCACCATTCAATATGATCATGGCTGATCATCCAACTCAGTATCCCGTACCTGCCTTCTCTCCATACCCCCTGATCCCTCTAGCCACAAGGGCCACATCTAACTCCCTCTTAAATATAGCCAATGAACTGGCCTCAACTACCTTCTGTGGCAGAGAATTTCAGAGACTCGCCACTCTCTGTATGAAAAATGTTTTTCTCATCTCGGTCCTAAAAGATTTCCTCTTTATCCTTAAACTGTGACCCCTTATTCGGGATTTCCCCAACATTGGGAACAATCTTCCTGCATCTAGCCTGTCCAACCCCTTGAGAATTTTGTAAGTTTCTACAAGATCCCCCCCTTACGCTGGGAAATGATAGACTATTTCTGTACAATTTGCTAATCGGGGATGTGCTTAGGTATGGCAATACTCTACAGGACTGTTTGTAAGAAAATAATTTCACTGTGTGTTTGCACTTTCACTTGTGACATCTCAAGTTTGTGGATGACACAACCCTGATTGGACTGATCCAGGATGGGGAGGAATCTGTCTGCAGGCAGGAAGTGTCACAGCTGGCATCCTGGTGCCATTGGAACAACCTGGAGCTCAATGATCTTAAGACAGTGGAATTGATTGTAGACTTTAGGAGAGCTCCCCCTCCCCTCCCCCCACTCACCATCAACAACACCACTGTCACATCTGTGGAGTCTTTTAAGTTCCTGGGAACCATCATCTCCAAGGACCTTAAGTGGCGGGCTACCATCGACTCCACAGTCAAAAAGGCACAACAGAGGATGTACTTCCTACGGCAGCTGAGGAAGCACAATCTGCCACAGGCAATGATGGTCCAATTCTACACGGCCATCATAGAGTCTGTTCTCACCTTCTCCATTATGGTCTGGTTTGGCTCAGCCACCAAGCACGACACCTGGAGGCTGCAGCGAATCGTCCAATCAGCTGAGAAAGTTATTGGCTGCAACCTTCCCTCCATTGATGAACTGTACACTGCAATGGCCAGCAAGCGAGTGGGCAAGATCATCTCTGACCCCTCTCACCCTGGCCATAAACTCTTTGAATCACTTCCCTCTGGAAGGCGACTCCGGACTGTCAAAGCTGCCACAGCCAGATATAAAAACTTTTTGTTTTTTTTTTTATTTCAAAATATACTTTATTCAAATGATAAATATATACAATACATTAACCTTGCGGAAAATCCATCCGACATTTTCGGAGGCTGTACAATAGATCAATACAGGTTAGACATTTCTTTCCCCCAAATTTCCACAAATCAGTCCCCCACTCGTGCCACAATGGCGTGGGATACCTTCCCTTATATTGAGGGGCGTCTCCACCATACCGTACCCCCCATGTCCAGCAGCGGAAGGGCCTTAGACTGTGGCCCTCCCCCACCGAGCCTTGGCGTTGGCTGCACCGAGCTTCAGTGCGTCCCTCAGCACGTACTCCTGCAGTCTGCAGCGGGCCAGATATAAAAACAGTTTTTATCCACGAGTAGTTGCACTACTCAACAGCCAAAAATCTGTAGCCTCCCTTTGATCTGATATTTTGTTGGTTCACATGCTTGATCAATGGTGTTTTATCATTAATGTTTTATTATTATTAATGTTTAGTGTTTTCTGAGTCATTCGTAACTGTCACTGTATGTCATGTTATTACTTGTGGGTGGAGCACCAAGACAAATTCCTTGTATGTGAGTACTTGGCCAATAAACGTACTTACTTATTTACATAAAAGCACCATTGAAGTATTGACCATTCATTGTCACAGAAAGACTTTTCACACCCATTGTGGGAGAACTGCAGGATAGCAATTGAAGCATGCACTTGCTTGGGAAGGTAGGCGTAATATAAAAGGGTAGGTGTTATTTAGCTAATTATCAATTATTATGCAATATTCAATTTAAATAATATTTGCATCAGACATCCTAAATTTCATATTCAGAGATTTGCAATGTTAATGTTTCTACAATGCTTTGTTTAAACAATAAATTCCATGTGAAATTAAGAAATGATATAGATCAATCAACGGACATGTTGTGTAACAGTGCACTAATGCATCTACAGAATGTCCACACTGGAATCAGATCAATAGATTCAGCCTTCACAAGATGACGCAGAACAACAACTCATTGAAACTTAGGATTCAAGCATTTACTTTTATCGTAATAACAGATAAGATCATGTCTTAGTTTTGTAGGTTGCACTGTGATCATTGACTCCAAAGTGTTGATCGATGTGGACTGGCCTAACACTGGATCTCTGTCTCCAGTGGATACAAAGGTTTCAACTAGGAATAATCTCTCATACCTCAGCTGTCGTAATATTGAGATAATCCTTTCAGTGCATTCTTGTTATGGTTCTTTTTATCACTTCATACCTGGCACGATAATTTCAAACCACTGACAAGTCTAAGCACTTGAAAAGATAAGTCACTTTTGAGGTAATGAGCTCTTCTGCAGCTATGAGAACCTTCATTGGTAGCATGTGTTTGTGAGTCTGCTGGTGGAGATCTGAAGATTCAAGATGTGACCAATGCCAATGATCAGTAGCTAAATGATAATTGTTGTTCTGGCAAATGACTATGGTGGGATTGGAAACTGGTGTACTATGTACCTTCTGAGAATCTATGTTCCATTAAATGGTCCCTGCCAGCACATATAAATACAAATTCATAAACTCATAGATGCAGCACAATAACAGGCCTTTCAGCCCAACTCATTCATGCTGATCAAGGTACCCCATCCAAGCTAGTCCCATTAGCCCATGCCTGTCCACTCCCTCTGAAGTACTCTTATCCATGTAGTTGTCCAAATGTCTTTTAAATGTTGTTATTCTATTTTTCTCAACTACTTCTTCAAATGTGTATGTTACAGGAGCAGAATTAGGTCACTCGGCCCATCAAGTTTACTCCGCCATTTAATCATGGATGATCTATCTTTCCCTCTCAACCCCATTCTCCTGCCTTCTCCCCATAACTCCTGCCACTCTTACTAATCTTCTAGCAGCTCTTCCCACCAGCCTCCACCCACTGTTTCCTACCAGAGGGTCTATTATAAAGGATGAGGTTACGGAGTACTTAGAAGTTCATGATATAATAGACCGAAGTCAGCATGGTTTTGTGAAGGGGAGATCTTACCTGACAAATCTGCTGGAATTCTTTGAAGAAATAGCAGGACAGGCAAAGGAGAGTCAGTGGATGGTGTTTACCTAGATATTCAGAAACCCTTTGATAAGGTGCCACACATGAGGCTGCTAAGGAAGATGACAGCCCATGGTATCAAAGGGGAGATACCAGCATGGATAACACGTTGGCTGGAAGAAAGCAAAGAGTAGCAATAAAGGGGGCTTTTACTGGTTGGCTACAGGTGACTAACGGAGTTCAGAATAAGCATGGCATTATGCAATGGAGTACAAAGGATGCCATTCAAACTGTCTGTGGCCCTTAAACTATGCAAGTGTGGACCAAGCAAAATTATGATAGCAAGGTTGCTTTTCATGTGATCTATGGAGGGTAGCTTTGGGGAAAACATCATCGTAATTCAACAGGAAACATACAAGAGCAGTGTTGCTGGAGAATTAACACTGTTTTATGCAAATCTGATGAGTGACACGTATCACCTGCTGAGGAACTAAATACTCCTAAGAGTATCCATACAAACTTCCTAAGTCAAGTCATAGAGTTGCAGGGTGGAAGTAGGCCCTTTAGTCCACCATGTCCATACCGACCAAGTTAGCATGCTGGGCTAGTCTCATTTGCCTGGATTTTGGCCATAGAACTCTAACACTCCATATATATATATCGGTCCAAATGTCTTTTAAAAGTTGTAATTACATAACACTGTGAAGCAACCTGGAGAAAATGCCCACCATCCTAGAAAAAATATTAGGCACAAAATACAGAAACAATGCTTTGTGATTGAATTTCTAGATCAGAACCTTTACATCAACGTTAAATGTTTCACATCTCTTTTTTAAATAGCCTTCCTCAATAATCCCCACTTGTCCTGTACTATGATAAAGTATGACTATTTTGGATTTCCTGTACTCTTGGACTGATAGTTGGCAGTTACTATTCAAGCTCTCTGCAGTCTCTGTACACAAGATTAATGGTATTGATGGAAACCGAAGGATTGCAAAACCTCTCAAAGAACTGAAAGCAAGGATAATGAAAAACTGTCTTGATATTAATCATTATATGTTCTTTTACAAGATGTAACCTCAATCAAATAATCAGGTTACAAAAACAATTATATAAAACTTTTTCAATGTTTAATTATATTATGTGAACATTCAAACAGACCATCTTGTTTAATTCTATGCCAGGCAGCATATATTTAAGATACATGCAAAGCAACTTTATATAAAACATGTTCTTTTACAACACACTCTTATTCTCTATAAAGAATTCTGGATGAATCATATTACATGACATGTGCAAAATGAGACATTACTGTGAGAAACTGACCTCCCCAATATGGTGATAAAGTTCTAGCCAAAATATATTGGCCAGAAACATGATTCATTAGAAATATGTGCATGCTGTGCAGCTCCTCTCAGTATCTGACATAGTCCAGTCTGCTTCCAGATAAGAAGCAAATGCAAATGTTTTGATAAGAACTGAATGCAAATATTTATGAAAAGAAATTCCCTGGGAATTATGTGTGGGTAAAAACAAAGTGTATTATTTCCCCATTTCCATTTCAGGTTTGCCAAAATGCTCATTTTGCCTTCATATTTGCATTTTTCAAAATTAGATCCAGCTTGCATATTATGTTCAGCAATTTGTTTGCTTGGGATGGTTATTAGTTATTGTAATTACATAGATGACAGTTACTAAATTGTTTTTAAAGAGTGACTGTGTGCCAGATGATTGCATTACCTTTGGTTTTGAACTAGATAGAAAAAATCCTCCCACTCTGAAGATGGGCCTTTGGATATTTCAACCGCAAAACGGTTTTTTACAAAACACAAAACACAAAACAAAAAAAAGGACTTTTATCACAGCTTGTGTGTGAACTAGTTCTGATTACAAACACTGAATAAATTTCAAAACTTTACTGTCATCAGGTAATAAATCATAGGAATAGATTAGTGCACTTTACAGCAAGATAATAATAGAAACGAAAATTGTATTTGCAACTAGAGATGTTACGAGATCTCACTTGACGTTTGAGTTTGGTTGGCTATGAAAATACAAACACTACTGTTGTTTTGAATAGTGCAGTAATTTTTCTTTAAATTAATTTGGATGAATCCAAAAGGCCCAATGCTGGGACGGCAGGTCCCAAACCTAATCTCTTCCTATGTTTTGGATGCTGTCATTTAGGGAAAGAAGTCTGTAGATGTCCTGGATAATTGCCTAAATGGCACCATTAAAATGCAAGGAATATTTTAGGTCTTCTTACTGTGACTGGTTGTCAAAAAGTGGAGCAGGTGCTGCATAACTTTAGTATCCTTTTTCATAACCAACAATATGTAATGTCATTTTAACAATTTCATCCATCCAAAAATGTGACCTGGAGCCAAAAACTCCAGTGCTACTACCTTGACTCCAAAACACACGTGATCCATCTTCTATCAGTAATTTTCAATGCCTTTCTGGGATTTATTATTGGCCTGATGTTCACCTGCTGAAGGAGTAGGCAGCCTATGGAAATGTGGCAGGCCTTGGCAACTTAGCAACCAGATTTAGCCGAGTCCATATTTCAAAACTTCCACACCTTTACTTCAATAAATGAGGCTGGATAGAACTTGTTGATGACAACCGCCCATCTTCATTTATAGAAATAGATATTTGATGTATGCTTTGGTTATAACTGATGATTTCTAGAGACAAACAAAATTATACCAAAGAATGTGTAAGACTTATATTTAACAACCAATTTTCAACACGAGTGGATACTAGCATTGCGAGGTTCACTCCTATTTTGCTGGAAGACCCGGTGAAGCTGAGAAACCAAATCATGGATGCTTTGCATATTAACACAGTGTAGCAGTACCAATGATGGACTCATTTGCAGTATTGCAAAAAATGTTTGAATCTTTTCAGGAATACCCCAGTGCAGTCATCGTCTCGAGAGCAAGAAGCCCATTCTGATCTACATATATCATAGAGCAGTGTAGCACAGGCATCAGAGCTTCTGCCCACAATGGTTGTGCCGAACTTGATACAAAGCTAAACTGATCTCATCTGCCTGTACATTATCCATATCCCTCTATTCTCTATTCTTGCGTGTGCCTATCTAAAAACCTTTTAAACACCACTATCATATCTGCCTCTACCACCACCCTGGCAATGTAATCCAGGCTCCCATCTCTCTCTCTATGTAAAAACGTGCCCCGCACCTCTGCATTACACTGCCCCCCTCTCACCTTATAGCTATGCCCTCCAGGTTTGGACATTTTCTCCCTGGGGAAATGTTTCTGACTATCTTATCTATGCGTCTCGTAATTGTATACACATTTATAAAGTCTCCCCTCATCCTCTGATGTTCCAGAGAAAACGATACAAGTTTATCCAACCGCTCTCTCAGGCTGAAATCTTCAATTCAGGCAGCATTCTGGTTAACCTCCTCTCCAAAGCATCCACGTCTTTCTTGCAATGGTGCGACCATAATTGCATGCAATACTCCAAATACCACCTAAACAAAGTCCAATAGAGCTGCATCATGACTTCCTGATTCTTGTATTCAATGCCCCTATCAGTGAAGGCAAACATACCATAATTGTAGGAAAGAACTGCAGACGCTGGTTTAAACTGAGGATAGACACAAAATGCTGGAGTAAATCAGCGGGACAGTCAGCATCTTGGCAGAGAAGGAATGGGTGACGTTTCGGGTCGAGACCCTTCTTCAGACTGGTTCGGGATAAGGGAAACGAGAGATATAGATGATGATGTAGAGAGCGAGAGAGGATGTTGCAGAACTCTTGTCGGAGAGAGGAGAACTTCTTCAAAGTAGACATAGGTTGAGGAAATTTTGCAGTGGAGACAAACATTCCATACGCCTCCTTTGCCACACTATATACTTTGCGCTGCCACCTTTTATGAGCCATCAACTTGGACTCCAAGATCCCTCTTCACAGCAGTGTAGAGTCTGTTAAGATTCTTGTCATTAACTGACCCCAGGAATGAGTAGGTTAACTTATGATGAGTGTTTGACGGCACTCGCTGGAGTTTAGAAGAATGAAGGGGAACTTACCGAATAGATGGTTTCCAAAGTTCAGACAATATTTATTGGCAAACAAATTAATTGGCAATAATTTACTGGTCCCATGAATTTGGGATCTGTCATACCTTCATTATAATCTCCCTTGTAATCTCCTCAAGAAGTTGATAAAATTAGTAACACGTAGCTTTATGTACAAATCAATACACAAAGCTATGCTAACTGTGCCTAATCAGTCCAAACTCTTCCAAATAAATGAGGATCCCAAAGAATCCTCTCCAATAGTTTCCCTACCATTGCTGAGATGCTTACCGATCTATAATTCCTTGTATTCTTACTTCCTTTCTTAATCAAAGGAACCACACTGTTTTTTCACCTGGGATCTCGCTGGAGTAGATGCAAAGATCGTTACGACGCATCCTGTAATCTCTTCTCATGTCTCTCTTGATAAACTGGGATAGATCCCACCAGACTGGCACTTTCTCCAACTTAATGCTCTCCAGAACCCTCAACAACACTTCATTCCTGATTTCAAACTGCCCTTGCATATTCATATTCTCCACACTGATCTCACTATCCTCTGTGTCCTTCATCTTGTTGAATACAGATGCAAAGAACTGACTATCGATGTTTAATACCTCCCCTAATCCTCTGACTCCAAGAACAAATTCCCAGCTTTATCCTTGAGCAGTCCTACCTTCTCCCTGGTTACCCTCTTAGAGTCATAGAGTGATATAGTATGGAAACAGGCCTATCGGCCCAACTGGCCCACACCGGCCAACATGTCTCAGCTGCACTAGTCCCACCTGCCTGTGTTTGCTCCATATCCCTCCAAACCTGTCCTATCTATGTATTTTTTATTGTTTATCTTTTAATACTTGGACTGATGAAGGCCAATGTGGTAAAAGTCTTTTTGATGGCCTTATCTGCCTGCGACTTGACCTTCAAGAACCGTGCACCGGCACTCCTAGATCCCTCTGCTCCACAACACTCACCAGAGGCCTCGCACTGTGTAGGTGCTGCCCTTCTTAGACATCCCAAACTGCAACACCTAACTTTTCTCTGTATCTTGTTTTTAATGTACATATGACTACCCTTGGGATTTTTAAAATCTGATATCAAAGACATTTTGACTCCTCCAATCTCCTTAAAACAGACGTAGTGTGGTAGAGTGGAGGTTGTTCGAATGAACATTTTGCCCCGACTGCTTTTCTTATTTCAATCTTTACCAGTAGGGGGTCCCTGGCGCGGCATTTAAGGCATTAGACAAAGCGTTAACAAGATTTGTGTGGCAAAATAAGATACCCAGAGTCAGACTTAAGACACTGCTGTTATCAAAACAAAAAGGGGGCCTAAATATGCCCAACTTTAAATATTATTATTATGCAGCGCAGCTGAGAACCTTGATAGCATGGTTAACGAACGATGAGGAAACGGAATGGGTGAAAATAGAACAAAATGCATGTCCTAGTCTTGCCCTGGCTGGACTCCCATTTCTAACTCAAGTAAATTAGAAGAAATTAAAAGTAGATAACGATTGGATAACGATGAAAAAGTGATTAGCTATCAGAAAGCAATTTAATCTTTTTAATTCGATATCTAGAGCAATGAAGATAGCTGCTGGTCCCAATTTTATACCCACCAAAATTGATATGGGATTTAGAAACTGGGCAGATAAAGGGCTTATTACTGTGGTCCAGCTTTTTTGTTGTCTAGTCTTGAAATGTTATGAGCATTTGCTGAATGAATTTGGACTGTCAGGGTCGGATTTCTTTAGGTTCCTCTAAATATGACACTACTTACAGATACATGTAGATTGGGAGCAGATATGTAGACTACCTTCAAATTTGGAAAATACTTTCTTGATGACTATAGAGGGAGTGTTACAAAATAATTTGAAATCCCATTTATATCAAGGACTTCAAGACTATATAAAAGGAAATACTATAGAAACAAAACAGAAATTGGAATTGGAAATGAACATTATTATTACAGATTAAATATGGGAAAGGACATGTCTCTTGGGCCATAAGCTGAATAGCAGCACCTCTTGGTGGGAGTTTGATTGTAACATTAAAATGAGAGTATTTAGGACCCCTCTAGTGGTGGCAAGATACAGTAACACCTCAAATTTATGCTGGAGACAATGTGGGAAGATAGGTGATCACACACATATTTTTTGGGATTGTCCCAAATTGTACCAATACTGGAGAGACATCCAGGTAGAGATTAAATTAATTCTGGGAGTGGATCTACCTCTGGAACTGGCTTGTTTCATATTAGGAGATACTCCAGCAGCGACAGATATTCAAAATCAGACATATTAGCTTGGGGTGATGCCGTTGATTGCTAAAAAGATGATAACAGTGCTATGGAGAAAGGAAATGCCACCAAATGTTCAACAGTGGAGGGAAAGATTGAAAAATGTATACTTGATGGAAAGTATAACTGCTAAACTCCAGTTGAGGACTGATGCCTTTAATATTATATGGAAACCGGTACTATTACAAATGCCAAGATTGAGTAAGGATATGAATGGATGAGCTTGCTCTGGTGCCTGTGAATAAGATGCTTCTATGATAGAATATTAAGAGGATTTGATGTGATGCTAATAGAGGTTAGGTGATTTGTATTTTGTCATTTTGCGATTGTCTTTTGTGTATCTCTTCATTTTGTCTGTGTGTGTATTTTCTTATGTCAATAAATGTTGAGTTAAAATAAACTGACGTAAACTTCCTTCTTAAAAATATTCTTTAAAATAAGATGTTTAATGATTCATTCTTCATTAGATGTGGCGGAAATGTCTCCTCAATTATTAAAACAGACAGAAAAGAATGGAAGTTCTCTTCACATCCTGGTTATTATTTATCTTCAAGTTCTAGTTCAAGTTCACATTTATTGCCACATGCACTAATTAAGGTACAGTGGAATTTGACATCATGTAGCCATACAATCAAAAAGAGCACAATGCCTCTAATACTGAATTCATTACTCTCTCTTATAATAAAAATCTTAACATTAAATTATCCTAATCTAACTTTATGAAGTCGGTCGGGTTTCATTGTCGTGTCGTTTACCTGTTACAAATACACAGTTGAACATAACATGAACTTCCAATCAATATCAATAAAAAGAAATGGAATGTCATCATGCAGCTTATTGGTATCCTTTTCCTTGAGTAACTTGCATCCATCCGAATATTGTTTTACAGAGCAACAAACTAATATCACTTAAATCGTCCACCCCGGCAGAAATGTTCTGAAGGTTGGGAAGTTGATGTTCTGCTTGTAGAAGGTTGTGGATTTCTGTTTCTTTAAGGATTTTAAAGGTTTATGCTCCAAAAATATTCTATATCTCATGGGGGATAAAGTGCGGTCACGTCTTTCTCACCTTCCTCAATCCATCTGATCTGCCTTCAGCAAGAGATGAAGCCCCAAATGTTTCATTATTGCATGTCAGTACCCATTACTTGGCTCCCAGCTTTGGTGAACACTGATTCTGGAGATGAAGTCACTCTCTCCCACTTAATCCATTGCCTACCCTGTGTTAGGCTTGATCCAAGATCATCTTTAACTCAAATAAACCATTATTAAAAAGTTAGGATGTGGGATTGGAAATGCAGATTAAGTTGGTACAATCATAAAGACAAATTCCCTAAGAGCATGATTTCTACACTGAAGATTGTTTTTGGGTCAAACCTGAGCATATTACGAGGGAAACTGCAGATAGGTTTGATCGCATGTAAAATAGAAACAGATGTCCCAAGTGAACTGAGTGTGTTTGAAATTTAAGAAATTTAAAGAGAACATTGTGTATGAATTGTGTATTGAAATTAAATAGTGTATTGAATTGAAATTAAAGAGAACAGCTTGTTAAAAGAAACAGCATGCTTGTGTTTGTATTATTATAGCTATTAAAAGAACAGTAAGTGCAGGCTGCCTTCAGGTTATTTCAGGAAAATGGGCTGCAATCACGAGTCCACATGGCAGAAGATGCCTTCAGCCCTGTAACAGCCAGCAATCTTGCCAGTCTGTCTAAGATTTCCTCGTACCTACAGCTGTCCATAGGTCAGGAGGTTGTAAGCTGGGGAAGGCCTATACATTTTGTGAGATTTGACCAGTTTCATCCCATCAGGTTGCAGAACAGAAAATGGTTGTACATTTTTACAAGTTAATCACACCAGCCCCTTAACATCACCACAGGAGTTCCTCAAACAGAAGTGCAGATGTTTGCTGATGATTACACAATGTTCAGTTCCAATAGACAATAGACAATAGACAATAGGTGCAGGAGTAGGCAATTCAATGTGATCATGACTGATCATCCCCAATCAGTACCCCGTTCCTGCCTTCTCCCCATATCTCCTGACTCCGCTATTTTTAAGAGCCCTATCTAGCTCTCTGTTGAAAGCATCCAGAGAACCTGCCTCCACCGCCCTCTGAGGCAGAGAATTCCACAGACTCACCACTCTGTGAGAAAAAGTGTTTGTTCTAAATGGCTTACTCCTTATTCTTAAACTGTGGCCCCTGGTTCTGGACTCCCCCAACATCGGGAACATGTTTCCTGCCTCTAGCGTGTCCAAGCCCTTAACAATCTTATATGTTTCAATGAGATCTCCTCTCATCCTTCTAAACTCCAGAGTGTACAAGCCCAGCTGCTCTATTCTCTCAGCATATGACAATCCCGCCATCCCGGGATTTAGCCTTGTAAACCTACGCTGCACTCCCTCAATAGCAAGAATGTCGTTCCTCAAATTGGGGGACCAAAACTGCACACAATGCTCCAGGTGTGATCTCACTAGGGCTCTGTACAGCAGCAGAGGACCTCTTTGCTTCTATTTCGAATCCTCTTGTTATAAAGGCCAACATGCCATTCGCTTTCTTCACTGCCTGCTGTACCTGCAAGCTTACTTTCATAGACTGATGTACAAGGACCCCCAGATCCCATTGTACTTCCCCTTTTCCCAACTTGACACCATTTAGATAGTAATCTGCCTTCCTGTTTTCGTTACCAAAGTGGATAATCTCACATTTATCCGCATTAAACTTCATCTGCCATGGATCTTCCCACTCCCCTAACCTGTCCAAGTTACCCTGCATTCTCATAGCATCCTCCTCACGGTTCACACTGCCACCCAGCTTTGTGTCATCTGCAAATTTGCTAATGTTACTTTGAATCCCTTCATCCAAATCATTGATGTATATTGTAAATAACTGCAGTCCCAGCACCGAGCCTTGCGGTACCCCACTAGTCACTGCCTGCCATTCTGAAAGGGATCCATTAATCCCTACTCTTTGTTTCCTGTCTGCCAACCAATTCTCTTTGTTTCCTGTCTGCCAACCACTTCTCTATCCATTTCAGCATTCTTCCCCCAATACCATGTGCCCTAATTTTGCCCACTAATCTCCTTTGTGGGACCTTATCAAATGCTTTCTGAAAGTCCAGGTACACTACATCCACTGGCTCTCCCTTGTCCATTTTCCTAGTTACATCTTCAAAAAATTCCAGAAGGACAGTTAAAGGGGAAATTGTAAGAGTACAGAATCTTTATGTCCCTGTTAGGTTGAAAGGAAATAGTAAAAATTGGAAAGAGCCATGGTTTTCAAGGGAAATTGGACACTTGTTTCGAAAAAAGAGAGATATCTACAATAATTATAGGAGGCATGGAGTAAATGAGGTGCTAGAGGAGTATAAAGAATGTAAAGAGAATCTTAAGAATGAAATTAGGATGGCTAAAAGAAGATATGAGGTTGCTTTGGCAAGAAAGGTGAAAGTAAACCCAAAGGGTTTCTACGGCTATATTAATAGCAAAAGGATAACGAGGGATAAAATTGGACCATTAGAGAACCAGAATGGACAGCTATCTGCAGAGCCAAAAGAGATGGGGGAGATATTGAACAATTTCTTTTCTTCGGTATTCACCAAGGAGAAGGATATTGAACTCTGTGAGTTAAGGGGAAAAAGTTGGGTAGCTATGGAAACTATGAGATTCAAAGAGGAGGAAGTACTGACACTTTTGAAAAATATAAAAGTGGATAAGTCTCCAGGTCCTGACAGGATATTCCCTAGGACATTGAGGGAAGTTAGTGTAGAAATAGCAGGAGCTATGACAGAAATATTTCAAATGTCATTAGAAACGGGAATAGTGCCGGAGGATTGGCGTACTGCGCATGTTGTTCCATTGTTTAAAAAGGGTTCAAAGAATAAACCTAGCAATTATAGACCTATTAGTTTGACGTCAGTGGTGGGAAAATTAATGGAAAGGATACTTAGAGATAATATATATAAGCATCTGGATAAACAGGGTCTGATCAGGAACAGTCAACATGGATTTGTGCCTGGAAAGTCATGTTTGACAAACCTTCTTGAATTTCTTGAAGCGGTAACTAGGGAAATTGATGAGGGTAAAGCAGTGGATGTTGTCTATATGGATTTCAGTAAGGCCTTTGACAAGGTTCCCCATGGAAGGTTGGTTCGGAAGGTTCAATCTTTGGGTGTTAATGGCGGAGTAGCAAGATGGATTCAACAGTGGCTGAATGGGAGATGTCAGAGAGTAATGGTGGATGGCTGTTTGTCAGGTTGGAAGCCGGTGACCAGTGGGGTGCCTCAGGGATCTGTGTTGGGTCCACTGTTGTTTGTCATGTACATCAATGATCTGGATGATGGGGTGGAAAATTGGATAAGTATGCAGATGATACTAAGATAGGTGGTGTTGTGGATAATGAAGTAGATTTTCAAAGTCTACAGAGAGATTTGGGCCATTTGGAAAAGTGGGCTGAAAGATGGCAGATGGAGTTTAATGCTGATAAGTGTGAAGTGCTACATCTTGGCAGGACAAATCAAAATAGGACGTACATGGTAAATGGTAGGGAATTGAGGAATGCTGTGGAACAGAGGGATCTAGGAATAACTGTGCATAGTTCCCTGAAGGTGGAATCGCATGTAGATAGGGTGGTAAAGAAAGCCTTTGGTGTGCTGGCCTTTATAAATCAGAGCATTGAATATAGGAGTAGGGAAGTAATGTTAAAATTGTACAAGGCATTGGTAAGACCAATTCTGGAGTATGGTGTACAATTTTGGTCGCCTAGTTATAGGAAGGATGTCAACAAAATAGAGAGAGTGCAGAGGAGATTTACTAGAATGTTGCCAGGGTTCCAGCAACTATGTTAGAGAGAAAGGTTGAACAAGTTAGGTCTTTATTCTTTGGAGCGCAGAAGGTTAAGGGGGGACTTGATTGAGGTCTTTAAAATGATGAAAGGGATAGACAGAGTTGACGTGGATACGTTTTTCCCATTGAGGGTAGGGAAGATTCAAACAAGAGGGCATGACATGAGAATTAAGGGACAGAGGTTTCGGGGTAACGTGAGGGGGAACTTCTTTACTCAGAGGGTGGTGGCTGTGTGGAATGAGCTTCCAGCAGAAGTGGTGGAGGCAGGATCGATTTTAACATTTAAGAGTAAAGTGGATAGGTATATGGACGTGAAGGGAATGGAGGGGTATGGTCTGAGTGCAGGTAGATGGGACTAGGGGAAAACAAATGGTCGGCACGGACTGGAAGGGCCGAGAGGGCCTGTTTCCGTGCTGTAATTGTTATATGGTTATATGGTTAATCAAGCATGATTTCCCCTTCATAAATCCATGCCGACTTGGACCGATCCTGTTACTGCTATCCAAATGTGCGGCTAACTCATCTTTTACAATTGACTCCAGCATCTTCCCTACCAATGATGTCAGGCTAACAGGTCTCTAATTCCCCGTTTTCTCTCTCCTGCCTTTCTTAAAAAGTGAGATAACATTAGCTACCCTCCAATCCACAGGAACTGATCCTGTGTCTATAGAACATAGGAAAATTATCACCAATGCATCCACGATTTCTAGAGCCACTACCTTAAGTACCCTGGGGTGCAGACCATCAGGCCCTGGGGATTTATCAGCCTTCAGTCGCATCAGTCTATCCAACACCATTTCCTGCCTAACGTGGGTTTCCTTCAGTTCCTCTGTCACCCCAGATCCTCTGGCCACTACTATATCAGGAAGATTGTTTATGTTCTCCTTCGTGAAGACAGATCTAAAGTACCTGTTCAACTCATCTGCCATTTCCTTGTTCCCCATAAGAAATTCACCTTTTTCGGTGTTCTAGGATCCAACTTTGGTCTTAACTAATGTTTTCCTCTTCACATACCTAACAAAGCCAGAGAAGCCAGAGAAGCCTATGACACCAGAGATACTGAAAATAAAATCTCCTTATATGCGGATGATGTATTACTTTATATTACAAAGCCGGAAATTAGTATTCCAAATTTACTAAAATTAATAACTGATTTGGATTATTTTCAGGATATAGTATTAATTTGAATAAAGTGAACTTATGTCAATAATGGTAAATAACTTACATATACTACAACAATTTCCTTTTAAGATAGCAAACGAAAAAATCAAATATCTTGGAATTTATGTAACAAAAAGTGTTATTTAAATCCAATTTTCCACTTTTATTGAATAAATTAAATAAGAATATTTTATATTGGAAAACATTACCTATTTCAATGCTTGGTAGAATTAATGCAATAAAAATGATTTTTCTCCTGCAATTACTATATCTCTTCCAATTGATTCCGATATATCTTCCTAAAAATTTCTTTAAGAAGGTTGATTCTATAGTCACCAACTTTATCTGGGCTTATAAGAGCCATAGAATAAATAAAAAACATTTATTTAAATCAAAACTAAATGGAGGTCTAACACTGCCAAACTTTATGTTTTATTACTGGGCAGTTAATATTAAATATATGAATTTTTGGTTAGTAGAGACAGATAAACAACTAATCTAGTTAAAAATGGAAAAAGAAGATTGTTCGCCTTTTGAAATTAGCTTGATTTTATTCGCTAATATTAAACTAGGTAAGAAAATCTATAGTGAAAATCCTATAATAGAAAGTGGGATACGTATCTGGAAACAAATAAAGAAAACATTAAAATTGAAATGTATACCACTAGCCCTAACCATTGTAAATAACGTTACATTTAAACCTTCAATCATGGACAAAGATTTTTTACAATGGAAAAACTATGGAATTAATAAGATGGGCAATCTCTATAGGGAGAACTCCTTCATGTCATTTCAAGAATTACAACAAATTTATGGATTACATTCAAAAGATTACTTTAAATATTTACAAATTAGAGACTATGTAAAAGCAAACACACAAGAAATCAGAAATAGAAATACAGAAATTTTAGATGAATGTCTAAATAAACACCCGAACACAGAAAAATTGATATCATATATTTATAACATTTTATTGGAAAACGATGTTCCAATGACAGAAATATATAGACAATCATGGGAAAATGAATTAGGTCAATTAATCAGACTAGAAGTATGGGATGAAAGTTTACAACATATACACCATTGTTCATTAAATGCTAGACACTCTCTTATACAATTTAAAATATTACATAGATTACATTATTCAAAATCCAAATTACATAGTATTTTTTCAAATGTATCTGCCATATGTGATATATGTCAGCACTTAGAAGCTAACTTAACGCATTCATTTACAAATTGTATAAAAATTACTAAATTTTGGACAGAAATATTTAAGATAATTTCGAATGTTGTTGATATGAATCTGATCCCCGACTCAAAATCAATAATATTGGGAATATTATAAACAGATCAACTAATAACAACGAATCAAAGAATTTTTATTGATTACAGTTTAATAATTGGGAAAAAATTAATATTGAAATTCTGGAAAGGTCCTACATCCCCCACAACCAAAATGTGGATTACAGGAATGTCGGAGATACTTCATCTGGAAAGATTAAGACTTGTCCTACTGGACGTTGGATCTTTTCAGAGGGATATGGTCTCCATTTATTGAATATTTAAAGGGTCAAAATGGCTCGGTGCGAGAGCCTGACTGAAGCCTGAATAAAGGAATGGATGAAGAATCATATATAACAAATCATGGATATATCTCCAATGATGGATAACCTGTTTAATACTCCACTCATTTTTTTTTTGATTTTCTATTTTTACTTTCTTTTTCTCTATTTTTTCCTATCTGCAATAAAAAAAAAATTAAAAATGTATAGAAATACAAATAAGACATAATTGTTAATATTAATAATATTACGAATGTATGTGACAAGTATACTCTTTTAATATGTACTTACGTTCTTTTCTCCCCTTGGAATCTTTCTTCCTCCTAGGAATGAACTGATCCTGCACCTTCTGTATTATTCCTAGAAACACCTGCCATTTTTGTTCCACTGTCATCCCTGCTAGTGTATCTTTCCAGTCAACTTTGGCCAGCTCCTCCCTCATGGCCCTGTAGTCCCCTTTATTCAACTGCAGCACTGACACCTCCGATCTGCTCTTCTCCCTCTTCAATTGTGGATTAAACCTGACCATGTTATGGTCACTGCCTCCTAATGGCTCATTAACCTTGAGGTCCTTTATCAAATCTGGTTCATTACATAACACTAAATCCAGAATTGCCTTCTCCCTGGTAGGCTCCAATTCTTAAAATAAAGGGGAGGCCATTTAAGACTGACGTGAGAAAAAACTTTAAAAACCCAGAGAGTTGTGAATTTATGGAATTCCCTGCCACAGTGGAGGCCAAATCACTGGATGGATTTAAGAGAGAGTTAGATAGAGCTCTCGGGGCTAGTGGAGTCAAGGTATATGAGGAGAAGGCAGGCACGGGTTATTGATAGCGGACGATCAGCCATGATCACAATGAATGGTGATGCTGGCTCGAAGGGCTGAATGGCCTCCTCCTGCACCTATTTTCTATGTCTCTATGTTTCTATGTTTCTAATACAAAAATCAAAGAATCATCATGAAGGTACTCTACAAAGTCCCTTTCTTGGGGTCCAGTACCAACCTGATTTTCCTAGTCTACCTGCATGTTGAAATCTCCCATAACAACCACAGCATTACTTTTACTACATGCCAATTTTAACTCCTGATTCAATTTGCGCCCTATGTCCAGGCTACCGTTTGGGGGCCTGTAGATTAGTCCCATTAGGGTATTTTTACCATTAGGATTCCTTAGTTCTATCCATACTGATTCCACATCTCCTGTTCCAATGTCACCCCTTGCAAGGGACTGAATTTCATTCCTCACCAACAGGGCAACCCCACCCCCTCTGCCCACCTGTCTGTATTTTCGATAGGAGGTATACCCTTGAATATTCAGTTCCCAGACCTGGTCCTCTTGCAGCCAAGTCTCAGTAATTCCCACAACAGCATACTTGCCAGTTTCTAACTGAGCCTCAAGCTCGTCCACTTTATTCCTTATACTTCACGCATTCATATACAGTACTTTGACCTCCGTATTCACTTCCACCCTTGCAATTGGCCCTGACCTTACTCTGTTGTCCATTCTCAAGCTTTCCTTCCCATTAATTCGAAAATCTTTTGTAATTTTTCCTGTAGCCACTTCCCCTTCAAATCCATCTTTATACTCACAATTTGTCAATCCCTCTCCCCCACTATTCAGTTTAAACCCACACGTGTAGCCCTAGCTAACCTGCCTGCCCGGTCCCCCTCCAGTTAAGGTGTAACCCTTCCCTTTTGTACAGGTCACCCTTACCCCAGAAGAGATCCCAGTGGTCAATAAACCTAAATCTTTGCTCCCTGCACCAGGCCCTCAGCCACACATTCAGATCCCCTATCTCCCTGTTCCTGTCCTCACTAGCACGTGGTACTGGAAGCAATCCAGAGATAACCACCCTAGAAGTCCAGCATTTCAGTCTTCTTCCCAACTCTCTGAAGACATGTTGGAGAACCTCCTTCCTCTTCTTCCCGATGTCGTTTGTGCCTATGTGCACAACTACTGCCGGCTGTTCACCTTCTCTCTCGAGGATGTTCTGAATTCGGCTCGTGACATCCTGAACCCTGGCTCCAGGGGGGCAACAGACCATCCTCGCATCTCGTCTGCCGCCACAGAATCTCCTGTCCACTCCTCGGACAATGGAGTCACCCACCACTAGGGCTCTGCCCGACGTCGGTCTCGCCGGTCGAGTCCCATCTCTAGGATAGAAGCCACCGATGTGTCCGCCCCTCAGACTGGAAACATTGTCTCCCTGGACAGTTCCCAAGAGGGCGTACCTGTTTTCATTAGGCACAGCCACCTGGGTCTTCTGCACTCCACGATTTCCACCCTTTTTCTCCGTCACACACCTTGGTTCTTCCCGTAACCTCGGCGTGACTACCTCACTGTAGGTCCTGTCCAGGAAACTCTTGTTTTCCCGGTTGGCCCTGAGGTCATCCAGCTGCTTCTCCAGTGCCCCAACACGGTCCTTTAGGAGCTGAAGCTGGACGCACTTGCCACAGTTGTAGCAGCCAGAGGCTCCATCTGTGTCCCTGGGCTCCCACATTCTGCAAACCTCACACTGTCTCATCTGCCCCGACATATTTTCCCAGCATTCCGTCCTCTCGCACTTTATGTGTAGCCTCCTCTCCTCAGCCTCCTTGGAAAAGACTCTTGAGCCAAAGACTCACACTTTACTCACAAGGCTGCTCCCTCACTGCCACTCCCTAAGAGTCGTCTTGCATATATTGACTGATAAATTGCCTAATTTACCAATTTACAAACCAAATTCCTCAGTTTTAAACTGTTTTCCCCCTCTGACTCACTTCTAACTCTCCTCCCACTCGGGCTAGAGCCAATCAGTGCTTTTTCCTGCTTCTCTCTGTTGTTGTTGCTTCAAAATCCACGAGAGCTCTGAGTTAGGTCTGCCTGTGTTTTGCCTCTCCTTTTCAACTGTTTTCCCCCTCTGACTCACTTCTAACTGTCCTCCCACTCGGGCGAGCCAATCAGAGCTTTTTTCTGCTTCTCTTTGTTGCTGTTGCTTCAAAATCCACGGGAGCTCTGAGTTTCCATTTGAAACGTCTCAACTAATGAAGCAACCCAGGTCTGCATGTAGCAAAACCTGGACAACATTGATGCACTTATTATTGGCACAAAAGTAATAGATGCTAATTTTGATGTTTGCATTATGTGTTAAAGCCAACTTTAAAGCATACCACAAAATTGGGTGAGGCAATCAAGACTTTATTTAAGAGCATCAAATACACTGATTATTGTGAGCAATCTGCTGGAACAAAGATTAATCTACTTATATACAGAATCTCCCTTTGATGTGTTGTTTTCGCAGGCACTTAAGCATTATTTTCATTCTTCAGAACAGTCTTATAACAATTATATATCATGCACCTCTGAAAGACACAAATCAACAAACACGGCTCAATCCCACTCTACGGTAGATAAACAGATGCCATGTTACCCTTTCAACCTCATTTTATTGTTTTACAATTGGCATTTGTCCATCACATTTGTCAAGTGTAGAAAATAGGTGCAGGAGTAGGCCATTCGGCCCTTCGAGCATGCACCGCCATTCAATATGATCATGGCTGATCATCCAACTCAGTATCCTGTACCTGCCTTCTCTCCATACCCACTGATCCCTTTAGCTACAAGGGCCACATCTAACTCCCTCTTAAATATAGCCGATGAACTGGCCTCAACTACCTTCTGTGGTAGAGAATTCCAGAGACTCACCACTGTCTGTGTAAAAAATGTTTTCCTCATCTCGGTCCTAAAGGAATTCCCCCTTATCCTTAGACTGTGACCCCTTGTTCTGGACCTCCCCAACATTGGGAACAATCTTCCTGCATCTAGCCTATCCAACCCCTTAAGAATTTTGTAAGTTTCAATAAGATCCCCCCTCAGTCTTCTAAATTCTAGCGAGTACAAGCCAAGTCCATCCAGTCTTTCCTCATATGAAAGTCCTGACATCCCAGGAATCAGTCTGGTGAACTTTATCTGTACGCCCGCTATGGCAAGAATGTCTTTTCTCAGATTTGGAGACCATAACTGTACGCAATATTCCAGGTGTGGTCTCACCAAAACCCTGTACAACTGCAGTAGAACCTCCCTGCTCCTATACTCAAATCCCTTCGCTATGAATGCTAACATACCATTTGCTTTCTTCACTGCCTGCTGCACCTGCATGCCTACTTTCAATGATTGGTGTACCATGACACTCAGGTCTCGTTGCATCTCCCCTTTTCCTAACTTGCCACCATTCAGATAATAGTCTACCCTCTGTTTTTGCCACCAAAGTGGATAACCTCACATTTATCCACATTATACTGTATCTGCCATGCATTTGCCCACACCCAGCCTATCCAAGTCACCTTGCAGCCTCCTCACACCTAACACTACCCCCCAGCTTAGTGTCATCCGCAAACTTGGAGATGTTGCATTCAATTCCCTCGTCCAAATCATTAATATATATTGTAAATAGCTGGGGTCCCAGCACTGAGCCTTGCGGTACCCCACTAGTCACTGCCTGCCATTCTGAAAAGGACCGGTTTACTCCAACCCTTTGCTTCCTGTCTGCCAGCCAGTTCTCTATCCATATCAATACTGGACCCTCAATACCGTGTGCTTTAAGTTTGTATACTAATCTCTTATGTGGGACCTTGTCGAAAGCCTTCTGAAAGTCTAGATATAACACATCCACTGGTTCTCCCTTATCCACTCTGCTAGTTACATCCTCGAAAAATTCTATAAGATTCGTCAGACATGATTTACCTTTTGTAAATCCATGCTGACTTTTTCTAATGATTTTACCACTTTCTAAATGTACTGCTATCCCATCTTTAATAACTGACTCTAGCAGTTTCCCCAATACCGATGTTAGACTAACTGGTCTTTAATTCCCCGTTTTCTCTCTCCCTCCTTTTTTAAAAAGTGGGTTACATTAGCTACCCTCCAATCCTCAGGAACTACTCCAGAATCTAAGGGGTTTTGAAAAATTATCACTAATGCATCCACTATTTCTGTGGCTACTTCCTTGAGTACTCTGGGATGCAGACTATCTGGCCCTGGGGATTTATCGGCCTTTAATCCATTCAATTTACACAACACTACTTCCCGGCTAACCTGGATTTCACTCAGTTCCTGCACCTTACTTGACCCCCGGTCCCCTGCTATTTCCGGCAGATTATTTATGCCTTCCTTAGTGAAGACAGAACCAAAGTAGTTATTCAATTGGTCTGCCATGTCCTTGTTCCCCATGATCAATTCACCTGTTTCTGACTGCAAGGGACCTACATTTGTTTTAACTAATCTCTTTCTCTTCACATATCTATAAAAGCTTTTGCAGTCAGTTTTTTTGTTCCCTGCCAGTTTTCTTTCATAATCTATTTTCCCTTTCCTAATTAAGCCCTTTGTCCTCCTCTGCTGGACTCTGAATTTCTACCAGTCCTCTGGTAGGCTGCTTTTTCTGGCTAATTTGTACGCTTCATCTTTTGTTTTTATACTATCCCTGATTTCCCTTGTTATCCATGGATGCACTACCTTCCCTGATTTATTCTTTTGCCAAACTGGGATGAACAATTGTTGCAGTTCATCCATGCAGTATTTAAATACCTTCCATTGCACATCCACTGTCAACCCTTTAAGAATCACTTGCCAGTCTACCTTGGCCAATTCACGTCATACCTTCAAAGTTACCTTTCTTTAAGTTCAGAACCCTTGTTTCTGACTTAATTATGTCACTCTCCATCCTAATGAAGAACTCAACCATATTATGGTCACTCTTGCCCAAGGGGACACGCACAACAAGACTGCTAACTAACCCTTCCTCATTACTCAATACCTAGTCTAGAATAGCCTGCTCTCTCATTGGTTCATCTACATGTTGCTTTGGAAAACTATCCCGCATACATTCCAAGAAATCCTTTTCCTCAGCATCCCTGCCCATTTGATTCACCCAATCTATATGTAGATTGAAGTCACCCATTATAACTGTTTTATCCTTGTTGCACGCATTTCTAATTTCCTGTTTGATGCCATCCCCAACTCCACTACTACTGTTAGGTGGCCTGTACACAACTCCCACTAGCGTTTTCTGCCCCTTAGAGTTTCGCAGCTCTACCCATATCGATTCCACATCCTCCAAGCTAATGTCCTTCCTTTCTATTGCATTAATCTCCTCAATAGATGTCTAGAATCATGGCAATAAAATCATTCTTCAGTCTATATTTAAGGAAATATGATGCCCTTGTATTCCATGCAGTGGCAATAGGGTATTAAGGTCAGTGGGCAAATAATTTTATCTGGGTTATGCAAGGAAACTATTATTTCCCTGGACCAAAAGTGAAATACAGCAGACAAAGCTGGAAATACTCAACAGATCCAGCAGCATCCTGGGAGAAATAGTTAATGTTGCTGGTCATTGGCCTCTCATTTTCTCTCTATTGATGCTTCATGACGTCCTGGGTATCTCCAGCATTGTCTCTTTATATCCATAATTTCATTCGTGACTATGGAGAATTCTATTTGATAGCAACCCAGAATATCAATAATTAATACTGAATGATTTCTTGAAATACATTAAGCAATAAATTTATCACCAGTGTACTTTTTTTCACTTTGTTCGTATTTCATTACTGAGTACTTCTCACAATTTGTTAACAGAGATGCTGAGTCCAAAGGACATTAATGGGATTGTAGGTGTTACAGCTGGGATGCATTCACAGGATACTTACACATCGGTTCACTTGGCTATTTTCAAGCTGTTTGGAACATAGATCCAATAGATAGAACCTACAGAATGATAACTCAATCTTTTACTGGTACTGCTGAAATCCCAGCAGAGATCTCTCATGAATCTGATATCCCAGCCCAATAACCAGAGTGAATCTATTTTATTACTATCCTTACTTTTATTTCCCATCAATATCTCAACCTATGTTACAAGAATTTTCTATAATTCTTTGTTTTGATTTGTGCCAATAATGTCTTGAGCAGGTTTGTCAAGTACCTCTGGAGATTCATATAAATAACAACTGTTGATACATGTTTATCCATTCACCCCCTTAAAATTGACGTATCGGTTAATCAGATATAATATATCCCTCGTGGATTCCTTTATGTGTCTATAATGATTCTTACAAGATCCAAAATTCCACAGAGAACAATCATATAGCAAGACTGCTAAGTGCAGAACAAATGTTTATGTCAAAAGATTAATATTAAAAAATTGGACCAGAGAATCTTAATTTCTTTTCATCTCCTCAAAGGGTAATAGGAACAGGTATGTAGGTAAATTGGTTTGGTAAATGTAAAAATTGACCCTGGTGTGTGCAGAATGGTGTTAATATGCGGGGATCGCTGGTCAGCTAGGCCGAAGGGTCTGTTTCCTTGCTGTATCTCTAAACAAAACTAAACTAAATGTGGCACCCAAAAATGTGATAAATTCATAAGTTTCTTCAAAAACAAGTAAATAATACAAATGATGATTTTAAAGAACCACTGCTAAATAAGATAACCAAATACACAAAAATGAACTGTTGAATACCTGGGTATCTGTCATTTGCATTTAACGACTGTTTGAACAACTGAAGACGTAAGATTTGGCCAACACGTTGGAGATTCAATTAATTATAAATGCTTCATCAGGAATTTTTATACAGTTTCTCACTTGAAATTAAATTAAATAAATTAAGTGCATAGTAAAGCTGTCGTACAACGAGTCTGTGAAAGGAACAGGACTCTTTTTTTTTGAGCAGTGTCCATTTTCCACAAATCATTCTAAGTGTAGGCACAATTAAAGAGCTGCAAATTGGCTAAGGTGCCAAATTCCTTGCCACTCTTTCATGGTAATAATGATGATTAAATGAAAATTTTGCTATTTCATTGTATCACAGAATATACCCCATTGAGTTTAAATACCAAAAGTGAAAGACAAAACTAAAGCATCGTGTTAAATGCTCATGGTCAGTTTACACAGGTCGGGTGACAAATAAAATATTATTGCTGGAACTCGATTCATCATTCACTGTATGGGAGCAATAGAGCCTGTATGGGAGCAATTTCAATGAATCCACTGTTCTTTTTGACCTCTAAGATCATCTCAACCATGCAGGTGCTTTTGTCATCCCTTCAGTTTCCATTTAAGGTTCTCACAATTTTGGAGAGTGTGTCAGCAACTCAGTGCGGAGTCTCGTGTGTGTCCTGATCCACACCCAAGTCCTGTCCAGTAATGGCTACACCATGTTTAACATCTACCCAGTATTCTTGAACACCATTTTCATGGATATAAAGTGCATGTATTAATTATGTTGCCCATCTTCACCACACAGCTCTTGTCTCCCAATATTTCCACAATCTCTCAATGATTTTATCTTGACAATCCACCATGGCTTGCTTGGTGGTCAGAATATTTTCTGGTGATCAGAATATGTTCACACTTGTCTTCCATTTTAAAACCATCTCTTTCAATCTTGTGACTTGTGCCACCCCTTTAGGCTCCATGGTTGCTATACGTGTCATATGTTTCCTTTTTTTCCATCATGAAGCCTTCAATAAAGTTATTATGCATGGTCCCTAATGCCAACATACTCTACATACTTAGAATTGAACAACATGGAAACATGGTCTTTGGCCCAACTCATCCATGCCAGCAAAGATGTCTACATAAGGTCTACATAAGGTAATCCTATTTTGCTGCATTTGACCCATATCCCACTAAATTGTTGCTATTTGTATACCTCATAGAAATATAGACACACAGAAAATAGGTGCAGTAGTAGGCCATTTGGCCCTTCGACCCTGCACTGCCATTCAATATGATCATGGCTGATCATGCAACTCAGTATCCTGTACCTGCCTTCTCTCCATACCCGCTGATCCCTTTAGCCACAAGGGCCACATCTAACTCCTTCTTAAATATAGCCGATGAACTGGCCTCAACTAGCTTCTGTGGCAGGGAATTCCACAGATTCACCACTCTCTGTGTGAAAAATGATTTTCTCATCTCGGTCCTAAAAGACGTCCCCCTTATCCTTAAACTGTGACCCCTTGTTCTGGACTTCCCCAACATCGGGAACAATCTTCCTGCATCTAGCCTGTCCAACCCCTTAAGAATTTTGTAAGTTTCTATAGATCCCCCCTCAATCTTCTAAATTCTAGCGAATACAAGCCGAGTCCATCCAGTCTTTCTTCATATGAAAGTCCTGACATCCCAGGAATCAATCTGGTGAACCTTCTCTGTATCCTCTCTATGGAAAGAATGTATTTCCTCAGACTTGGAGACCAAAACTGTACGCAATACTCCAGGTGTGGTCTTACCAAAACCCTGTACAACTGCAGTAGAACCTCCCTGCTCCTATACTCAAATCCTTTTCCTATGAATGCTAACATACCATTCACTTTCTTCACTGCCTGCTGCACCTGCATGCCTACTTTCAATGACTGGTGTACCATGACACCCAGGTCTCGTTGCATCTCCCCTTTTCTTAATCGGCCACCATTCAGATAATAGTCTACTTTCCTGTTTTTGCCACCAAAGTGGATAACCTCACATTTATCCACATTATACTGCATCTGCCATGCATTTGCCCACTCACCCAACCTATCCAAGTCACCTTGCAGCCTCCTAGCATCCTCCTCACAGCGAACACTGCCCCCCAACTTCATGCCATCCGCAAACTTCTGGATGTTGCATTCAATTCCCTTATCCAGATCATTAATATATATTGTAAATAGCTGGGGTCCCAGCACTGAGCCTTGCGGTACCCCACTAGTCACTGCCTGCCATTCTGAAAATGACCCGCTTACTCCTACCCTTTGCTTCCTGTCTGCCAGCCAGTTCTCAATCCACATCAATACTGAAACCCCAATACCGTGTGCTTTAAGTTTGTATACTAATCTCTTATGTGGGACCTTGTCGAAAGCCTTCTGAAAGTCCAGATATAACACATCCACAGGTTGTCCCTTATCCAATCTACTAGTTACATCCTCAAAAAATTCAATAAGATTCATCAGGCATGATTTACCTTTCATAAATCCATGCTGACTTTGTCCAATGATTTCACCACTTTCCAAATGTGCTGCTATCCCATCTTTAATAACTGATCTAGCATTTTCCCCACTACCAATGTTAGACTAACTGGTCTGTAATTCCCCGTTTTCTCCCTCCCTCCCTTCTTAAAAAGTGGGGTTACATTAGCTACCCTCCAATCCTCAGGAACTACTCCAGGATTTATCAGCTTTTAATCCATTCAATTTACCTAACACCACTTCCCGGCTAACCTGGATTTCACTCAGTTCCTCCATCTCATTTGACCCCCGGTCCCCTGCTATTTCCGGCAGATTATTTATGTCTTCCTTAGTGAAGACAGAACCAAAGTAGTTATTCAATTGGTCTGCCATGTCCTTGTTCCCCATGATCAATTCACCAGTTTCTGACTGCAAGGGACCTACATTTGTTTTAACTAACCTTTTTCTCTTCACATATCTATAAAAACTTTTGCAGTCAGTTTTTATGTTCCCTGCCAGGTTTCTTTCATAATCTATTTTCCCTTTCCTAATTAAGCCCTTTGTCCTCCTCTGCTGGACTGAATTTCTCCCAGTCCTCTGGTAGGCTGCTTTTTCTGGCTAATTTGTATGCTTCATTTTTAATTTTGATACTAATTTCCTTTGTTATCCATGGATGCACTACCTTCCCTGAATTATTCTTTTGCCAAACTGGGATGAACAATTGTTGTAGTTCATCCATGCAGTCTTTAAATGCCTTAAATGCATATCCATCATCAACCCTTTAAGAATCACTTGCCAGTCTATCTTGGCCAATTCACGTCTCATACCTTCAAAGTTACCTTTCTTTAAGTTCAGAACCCTTGTTTCTGAATTAACAATGTCACTCTCCATCCTAATGAAGAACTCAACCATATTATGGTCACTCTTGCCCAAGGAGACACGCACAACAAGACTGCTAACTAACCCTACCTCATTACTCAATACCCAGTCTAGAATAGCCTGCTCTATGATTAATGATATGGAACGTAAGATGGAGATTAAACTTGAAAAAGTTAAAAAAAGACTTTCAAAATAAGATTGATCCTATTGAAAATGTGCTGGAACAACAGGCAGCTGGCATGAACAACCTTGAAAAGATAGCGGAGGCAAGTACTGTGTCTACAGCAAAGCTGATAACAGAACAAGAACGTCTACTGGAGTTGTTGACTAAAGTAACAGAGAAATGCACTCAGCTAGAAGGCTATCAGAGAAGACAGAACTTGAGGATCGCAGGGATTCCTGAAGGTCTAGAGAAACACGAAGATCCTCGAGAATTCACTGCTAAACTACTTCAAGCTGTTTTATCTCTGGATGATAAGCCTGTATTAGCTTGTGCACATAGAGTCGGCAGACGACAGACCAGTACAAATGCCCCCCCAAGACAAATGATTGTAAAGCTACAATATGATTTTGTCCTGGAGGATATTATGCGGAGAGCTTCGGGAAAAAAAGAATCTGACATTTGAAGGACAAAGAATCAGTATCTACCGAGACTATCCCCAGAGGTTGCCAGAAAAACGAAAAGCGTTTAATGAAGCCAAAAGCCTTATGAGGGGTGTAGAAAATTTGAGATACGGTTTGAATTACCCAGCCACCCTAAGAGTTACTTATAACAACGTGGAACATTTCTTCAAGACCCCAGCAGCAGCCATGGAATTTGCAAAGCAGTTTGACACTTGAAAATTATCTACAAGCAAACATACTGACTTTTACTACTTTTAGAGACCTAGTATGGTCTCTTAACATTCTGTGAGACTTCATACGATAATATGGAATTAGAAGGAACTAGAAGGAACGGACGATGTCGTATGGAATGAAGCGTTTTTTTCTGGATTGGAAGATGCTTGCTGAACACTGACAATTAGTCATAATATATAACTAACATAAACAAAATAACACACATACTAAAACCATAACGCGGTTTTTATTATCACTATGATTATTATTAACCAAGATTGTTCACTATTGCTAATTAATATTACTAATAATTAATATCTTATGTCTTGTTAAATTTGGAGATACCCTCCCCTTTTTTTTCTCTTCTTTAATAATGATTTTTTTATTTTTTTTTGTACTTTAAAAAATTCTTTATCTCCCGTTTTATAGTTAGATTTTTAAATTAATTTTAGATATACATACTTTTATATGGTGATCAATATCACTTTTTTCATTTCTTTAATATTATATCCCCGTTAAAAATATTATTATGGAATAATAATTCCTTAAATCCAGGAGCTGGCCAAATTAATAACATCAATGCCGGAAGCCTTTAGATGGATAGCCAATGTAGTATGGCTTACACAAACTACAAATATTTTATTTGGAGTTTTTTCATTCTTTACACACACTATTAATCTCCTTATCTATTCTTTACTATTCTTTTATACCTATTGTATCTTTCAGTTTGAATGGAGCTACACATTGGAACAATGGAGATATATTCGTGAAGTACATAAAAGAGATTTAAAATTCATCTATTCGGTGTTCGGGTGTAAGGTTAGGTCTACTGCACGGACCTTAGACTCTATTGTAGATTCCCACAAATTTAAAATGCAGGACTTAAAAAGAAATATGGGGAATGAGGGATTAACCTTTTGCAGTTGGAATGTTAAAGGTATCAATGAACCAATAAAAAGAGGAAAAATATTGATACACTTAAAGGCAATTAAAGCTGATGTAATTTACATTCAAGAAACCCACTTAAAAAAAGACGCTGAAAATAGGCTGAAAGCCAAATGGATAGACAAAATATATCACTCTTCTTTTACGCATAAATCAAGAGGCGTAGCAATATTATTTCGTAAAGGTACTTTATTTAAGCATACATCTACTATATCTGATAAAGATGGCAGATATATTATTGTGATAGGAGAAATAAACAGGGAAAAAAAATGATTTTCGTTAATATTTATGGACCAAATTTTTGATAGTCCTTTATTTTTTAAGAAAGTACTCAATAATATTCCGGAATTAACACATTATAATTTGATAATTGGAGGAGATTTTAATTGTACATTAGACCCTTACTTAGATAGATCTTCAAAACAAACAAAAACTAAATCACATACTAGTGATTTATTAAATGCATATATCCAAACGACTAATATTAAAGATGTTTGGAGAACAGAAAATCCTACTGGTCGAGAATATTCCTTTTACTCACCAGTACATAAAACTTATTCAAGAATAGATTATTTTCTGGTAGATGCAAAGCTTATTTCACTTACTTACGAATCTAAATATCATAATATTATAATTTCAGATCATGCACCATTAACATTTAAAATTAAAATAAATGGTAAAACAGAAAATTTAGGACAATGGAAACTTAATCCACAAATTTTAAAAAAATAAAACCACTCAGGAATATATTATAACTCAGATTAAGATTTTTTTTTTGAAATAAATGATCAACCAGAAATATCTCGCTCTTTATTATGGGAAACATTTAAAGCATATCTTCGAGGAATTATGATTTCTTCACAAGCATTCCATAATAAAAAGATTCGGAAGGAACAACAGGACTTAGAAAGGGAGATTAAACAATTAGACATACAGAATGCAATAAAATCAGATATAATAATACATAATAAAATTGTAGCATTGAAATATAAATTAAACAAAATATATACTGATCAAGTTTTAAAAATATTACCAACATACTAAACAATTGCAGTTTGAATTTGGAGACAAACCCCAAAAATTATTGGCTCGACAATTAAGGAAAATTGAAGCTGAAAAAATTATACATAGGATTAAATCACAAAACGGTGAATTATTAATACAACCCAAAGATATTAATGAAAGATTTATGCAATATTATAAAAAATCTGTATACTGCTAAAGCGACAGTAAATAAAAACAGAAATAGATGCTTTTTTAAACATATGTAACTTAAAAGAATTATATTTATAAAATAGAGAAACTATTAAATGCTGATATTTCAATAAAAGAAATCCAAGAATCTATTAAATCATTAAAAAATGGTAAAACTCCAGGACCGGATGGTATAGGTTCGGAATTTTATAAAATTTTTCATGATCAAATGGTCCCATATTTAAAATCATTATATGAACAGATATATACACAAGAGAAATTACCAGATACACTGAACGAGTCTATTATAACACTTATACCCAAAATAAATAAAGAATTTGGATGAACCAGGATCATATAGAGCAATTGCTTTATTAAATACGGATCAAAAAATTTTTAACAAAGATACTAGCACAAAGATTAAGCACAGTTGTTAACGAATTAATTCATCCTGATCAAACAGGATTTATATCTAAAAGATATTTTCATATAATCTAAGACGGTTATTTAATATCATATATTCGAAAAGAAGTGATAAAAAAGACTTAGTAGTTATCTCGCTGGATGCAGAAAAAGCTTTTGACCAGGTGGATGGCCTTATTTATTTTCGGTGATGGAAGCTTTTAAGCTTGGTGAGAAGTTTACTACTTGGATCAAATTGTTATATGCAAACCCAAACAGCTAGAATAACAACAAACCGTATGTTATCAACTAAATTTAGTTTATCTCGAGGTTGTAGACAAGGCTGTCCTTTATCACCTTTACTGTTTGCGTTAGCAATCGAACCTCTTGCCCAAAGGGTAAGATTGCACCCGGAAATATATGGATATGATACTAAAGATACTAAGAATAAAATCGCGTTATATGCGGACGATGTATTACTTTATATCACTAAACCGGAAATAAGTATCCGTAATTTGTTAAAACTATTAACGGAATTTGGTTTAATTTCAGGATACAGTATCAATTGGAATAAAAGTGAACTTATGCCAATAGCCATGAATAACTTACAGATATTACAACAATTTCCTTTTAAGATAACAAATGAAAATATTAAATATCTTGGTATTTTTGTTACAAAAAGATTTGACTCTCTATTTTAATTCTGATTTCCCGTTATTACTGAATAAATTAAATAAAAATATTTTATACTGGAAAAGTTTACCTATTTCAATGTTAGGCAAAATAAACGCAATAAAAATGATTTTTTCTCCCACAATTATTATATTTATTTCAATCAATCCCGATATATCTTCCTAAAATTTTTTTTAAAAAAGTAGACTCTCTAGTTACTAACTTTATCTGGGATTATAAGAACCATAGAATAAATAAAAAACACTTATGTAAAGCTAAAATAAACGGGGGATTAGCATTACCAAATTTTATGTTTTATTATTGGGCAGTTAATATTAAAAATATGAACTTCTGGTTAGAAGAAACAGATAATAAACCAAACTGGTTAAAAATGGAAAGAGAAGACTGTTTTCCATTTGAAATTAGTTCTATAATATTTGCTAATACTAACGTACCTAAGAAAATTTATAGTGAAAACTCGATAATAGAAAGCGGAATCCGTATTTGGAAACAAATAAAGAAAACACTAAAACTAAAATTTATACCGTTAGGTCTTACTATTGCCCAACAATTTTACGTTTTAAACCCTCAACGATGGATAAGGCTTTTATACAATGGAAAAATAAAGGAATTTTAAATATAGGGGATCTTTATAAGGAAAATTTTTTCCTTTCATTTCAAGAGTTACAACAAGCTTACGGGCTTCATAATAATGAATATTTTAGATATTTACAAATCAGAAACTATATCTCTGCAAATACACAAGAATTCAGAAATAGAAAGAGAAATTTTAGATGAATGCTTGAATAAAAATCCAAATACAGAAAAAAATGATATCATATATTTTACAATATTTTGTTGGAAAGTGATATTTCCATCATCGGAAACACACAGACAGCTTTGGGAAAATGAAATTAGGTCCAAATAATAAGCCCAGAAATATGGGAAGAAAGCTTACAACACATACATTACTGCTCGTTAAATGCTAAACATGCTCTTATACAGTTTAAAATTTTACATAGATTACATTACTCCAAATCTAAATTACATAATATATTTCCAAAATTATCGCCTATATGTGATAAATGTCAAATCTCAGAAGCAAATTTGTCACATTCATTCACTAATTGTACGAAGATTGTAGAATATTGGAACGAAATATTTAAGATAATCTCGAATGTTGTTAATATTACTATGATTCCTGATCCAAAGTTAATAATACTTGGAATACCTGAAACGGAACAAATAATTACAAGGAATCAAAGAATTTTTTATCGACTATTCTCTAATAATTGGGAAAAAAATTAATACTAAAATTTTGGAAAGGCCCTGCATCCCCAACAATTAAAATGTGGAATACAGAAATGTCGGAGACACTTCACTTGGAGAGATTGAGACTTGTCCTTATGGATAGGTTAGATCTCTTCAAAGGGATTTGGTCTCCATACATTAAATATTTTACAGGGTCATAATGGTTCGGCGCGGGGACTTGACCTGAGGCCTGAATATCTGAATGGATGAAGAAATACATATAATAAATCATGAATGTATCTCCAAGAACGGATTATTGAGTAATATTTTAATCTCCACCAAACTTTTCACATTTTCTTTTCTATTTTCTACTTTCTATCTCTATCTTTCTATCTTTAAGTAGGAAAAAAAAAAAAGTATAGAAACATATTATATATATTCTTAATATTAGTATGAATATACATATTAGTTGTATGAAAATATTATAGATGTCTTATATTTGTAATTATATAAAATTGCGCATTTTCAACTATATAAATAATTTTGAAATATAAAGTTAATAATAATACAAACACTCTTAATATTATGAAAATATCATGAATATCATAGAAGTTTGGTTAAGATTGGGTATTATGTAGTTATATTAGGGGGGATTTGTATTTGGTAATTAGAAGAAATATGTATGATATGAGAAGTATGAGTATATTGCTTATTTTAGGAATATACTACATACACTCCAATTATACAAAATAAATAACCAGGAAATGTATAATGGATAACATTACAAATAACACAAACAGTATCAATTGATAATCAATATTATATAATTTTGTATATTATATAATTTTTAATGCCGCATAAGAGTGTACTCTGTATATATTGTTTCTATAATAAAAAAAATTTTAAAAAAAAAAGAAAAAAAAGAATAGCCTGCTCTCTCGTTGGTTCCTCTACACGTTGCTTTAGAAAAACTATCCCGCATACATTCCAAGAAATCCTCTTCCTCAGCACTCCTGCCCATTTGATTCACCAAAATCTATATGTAGATTGAAGTCACCCATTATAACTGTTTTACCTTTGTTGCACGCATTTCTAATTTCCTGATTGATGCCATCCTCAACTCCACTACTACTGTTAGGTGGCCTGTACACAACTCCCACTAGCGTTTTCTACGCCTTAGTGTTTCGCAGCTCTACCCATATCGATTCCACATCCTCCAAGCTAATATCCTTCCTTTCTATTGCATTAATCTCCTCTCTAACCGGCAACAGTACTCCATCTCCTTTTCCTTTCTGCCTATCCCTCCTGGATATTGAATATCCCTGTATGTTCAGCTCCCAGCCTTGGTCACCCTGGAGCCATGTCTCCGTGATCCCAACTATATCATATTCATTAATAACTATTTGCACATTCAACTCATCCACCTTATTACGAATGCTCCTTGCATTGAGACACAAAGCCTTTAGGCTTGTTTTTCCAACACTTTTACCCCTTATACAATTATGTTCAAAAGTGGCCCTTTTTGATTTTGCCCTGGATTTTTCTGCCTGCCACTTTAACTTTTCACCTTGCTACCTATTGCTTCTACCCTTATTTTACACCCCTCTCTGCCCATGCTCCCATCCCCCTGCCACATTAGTTTAAATCTTCCCTGACTAGCAAATACTCCCCCAAGGACAGTGGTTCCATTCCAGCCCAGGTGCAGACCATCCTGTTTGTACTGTCCCACCTCCCCCAGAACTGGTTCCAATGCCCGAGAAATGTGAATCCCTCCCCCTTGCACCATTTTTCAAGCCACGTATTCATCTGCAATATCCTCCTATTTCTACCCTGACTAGTACATGGCACTGGTAGTAATCCAGAGATTATTACCTTTGAGGTCCTACTTTTAAGTTTATCTCCTAGCTCCCTAAATTCGCCTTGTAGGACCTCATCCCGTTTTTTACCTATATCGTTGGTGCCAATGTGCACCATGACAACTGGCTGTTCACCCTCCCCCTCCAGAATGTTCTGCAGCCGTTCAGTGACATCCCTGACCCTTGCACCAGGGAGGCATCATACCATCCTGGAGTCTCGTTTGTGGCTGCAGAAACGCATATCTATTCCCCTTACAATTGAATCCCCTATTACTATAGCCCTTCCACTCTTTTTTCTCCCCTCCTGTGCCGCAGAGCCCATGGTGCCATGAACTTGGCTGCTGCTGCCTTCCCCTGATGAGCCATCTCCCCCAACAGTATCCAAAATGGTATATCTGTTTAGGAGGGTGATGACCGCAGGGGACTCCTGCACTACCTGCCTACTGCTACGCTGGCTAATGGCCACCCGTTCCCTTTCTGTCCACTTAACTTTTACCTGCGGTGTGACCAACTCACTGTATGTGCTATTCACGAGTTTCTCAGCATCGTGGATGCTCCAGTATGAATCCAACCGCAGCTCCAATCGTTCAATGCGGTCTGCCAGGAGCTGCAGCTGGACACACTTCCTGCAAATGTAGTCACCAGGGACACCGACCATATCCCTGATCTCCCACATGTTGCAGGATGAGCAAACCATGGGGCCGATCTCAACTGACATGGCTTGCCCCCAAATTAAATCAACTCACTCACACTATAAAAATCTTAATCCTTTAAACTAACCTTTACTAAAAAGCACTGTACCCTTAGCTCACTGAACCCTTAGCTCACTGAACCCTTAGCTCACTGAACCCTTTGCTCACTGAACCCTTTGCTCACTGAACCCTTTGCTCACTGAACCCTTTACTCACTGAACCCTTTACTCACCGGACCCTTAGCTCACTGAACCCTTAACTCACTGTACCTTTAACTCACTGTACCTTTAACTCACTGAAAAACTTAACCAGAAAGCAGAAATGCAAACCAGGGGTTGCACCCAGCTGCTTCCTCCAATCTCCGTCCACCAATCAGCGGCTTCCACCAGAACACTTCTTTTGAAGTGCGGAACATTACAGATTTGGGTAACTCCTCCTCTTGCTCCAACAACTCCTGGGCCTCTGTGGAGTAAAGCCCTGTACTCGATTTTTAAACTCACCGCCCAGAGACTCCTCCTCTTGCTCCAACGGCTCCTGGGCCTCTGTGGAGTAAAGCCCCGCGCTCGATTTTTAAACTCACCGCCCAGAGATGTTGTGTAACTCAGAAATGTTGTTTAATTGTAAATGTACCTGCCTCCACCACCTTTTCTGGCAACATATTCCACACCATCCTCTGTGTGGAAAACGTGCCTCTCAAATTTCTTTTAAATCTTTCCCCTCACCCCTCCCGAAACCTGTACCCTATAATATTACACTTACATGCCTTGAAAAAAATAACCTGTCACAATCTACCCTTTCCAGGTCCCTCGTTATTTTCTACACTTCTAAAAAATCCCGCCACAGCCGTCTTCATTTCAGGGCACAGACTCAGCCTATCCAATATCTCCTTATATCGGAAGCCCTCCAGTTCAGGTAACATCCTTGTAAACATTTTTTTTTAAAACCCTCACTAACTTATTCATATTCTTAACCATAATGCACACAGTACTATTAGTGAAGTCCAACCAATGTTATGTACAACTGTACATGAGCTCCAAAATACTGCCTGGCCACTTGTACACCAAGGTTTCTCTGTTCAACAACATTCCGCAGGGCCTTGCCTATCACTGTGTACTCCCCAAATAGCATCAGCATCTTTCCTGCCCCATATGGGGTTATAATGCTTTAGATAACTGCTACAATATCATAAACTAATCTAAATTTTGAATCTGGATGCCCACTTACCTAAACGATGACCTTGTAACCACGAAAGTGTTGTGTGCCCTTATCCAATTTGATGAATATATTACAAAACACAAAGTGCTGGAGGAACTCGAAAGGTCAGGCAATATCTGAGGAGGGAATGAACACATAATGTTCTAGGTTAGGACTGTAATTCAGGCTCAGTCTGCAGAAGGGCCCCGATCTATCCATTCTCTCCACAGGTGCTGCCTGACCCACTGAGCTCCTCCAGTACTTTGTGTTTTGCACAAGATTCCAGCATCTGCAGTTTCCCGTGAATCCGGGATGAATATAGCATTAATTTGGGAGGGGAGGTGGCTCATCAGGGGAAGGCAGGAGTAGTTGCAGCACCCCAGTCTCACCTATATAACCACACCACACACTCAGCAAAACCATGACATAGGATCTAAGAAGCTGTTGAAATCACATTGTTATTGTCAATGTCTTCAGCCTAAGCATGAATTCCTCTGGTCCTTGATGGAATGTGCCAAGTTTCTAACATTCAAAAATACCAAACAACTTTAAAGTATTTAAAATGCGCTAATATGCCAACTACCCTTTCTGGTTTATGGTACTTGTAGTCTCACCAACAACGGTACCAAAAATGGCAGCACCCGCATACGCAATACCTGTATATGCAAAATGAATTTCACTGTGCAGTTGCATATGTGACAAATAAAACACTATTGACAATGTCTAATATCTCTGGCACTGCCATCCACCTCCAAACGTAGGTTTACAAGGTTAATTCCCGGGATGGTGGGACTGTCATATGCTGAGAGAATCGAGCGACTGGGCTTGTATACTCTGGAGTTTTAGAAACATAGAAACATAGAAAATATGTGCAGGAGTAGGCCATTCGGCCCTTCGAGCCTGCACCGCCATTCAATATGATCATGGCTGATCATCCAACTCAGTATCCTGTACCTGCCTTCTCAATGTTACCAAACCCCCTGAAGGAAGAGAGGGGATCTTATTGTAAAATTATTAAGGGTTTTGGACACGCTAGAGGCAGGAAACATGTTCCCGACGTTGGGGGAGTCAAGAACCAGAGGCCACAGTTTAAGAATAAGGGGTAAGCCATATAGAACGGAGATGAAAGAAGCACTTTTTCACACAGAGAGTTGTGAGTCTGTGGAATTCTCTGCCTCAGAGGGCGGTGGAGGACGATTATCTGGGTACTTTCAAGAGAGAGCTAGACAGGGCTCTTAAAGATAGCTGAGTCAGGGGATAAGGGGAGAAGGCAGCAATGGGGTACTGATTGTGGATGATCAGCCATGATCGCATTGTATGGCGGTGCTGGCTCGAAGGGTCAAATAGCCTACTCCAGCACCTATTGTATATTGTCTATTGTCTTCTTTACATTCACATTTTTTTATTCTGCATTTTTTGCACAGGATCTCAATGATGCAATTGTTATCAGGAACTATCCCACATATGGTATACTAGTGCCCACTAATGTCTTTTAGACCACCCAGCTTTTCATCCAGTGTCATTGCTCTACTCAAGAACCCCATTGTTCATTTCCTTCACATTGGTTTACTTGCCCTGCTGCTGCTTGAAGCAGCTGTAAAAGCCTTGAAGTAAAATCTTTGCAATTGCTGCAAATATAGACAATTTGGCAGAAATTGAAGGTCATGTCTCCAAATAGACCTATTGATCCAGCATAGTGACAGGGAATAACTGACTGCAGTTTGATTGTCCTGATATGACCATTGAATTCATTGGGTCTCAGCTGACAATGAGTTGGGCATTTCGGGATTAAAACACCTTGAGATGTCAATATTGTAGTTTGCTGTGGCCTTTAATGCAGGGGGACTAAAATCTACTGCTCCTTCCAATAGACAATAGACAATAGGTGCAGGAGTAGGCCATTCGGCCCTTTGAGCCAGCACTGCCATTCACAGTGATCATGGCTGATCATCAACAATCAGTAAACCCGTTCCTGCCTTCTTCCCATATCTCCTGACTCTGCTGTTTTTAAGATTTCCAACTGAACAATGCCCTCAATGTTGCCAAACGTGCATCAAATGCTTCTTCTCTCCACTCAGGGAGACGGGATGAATTAGCATCTTCTTGAGAGAAAAAATGCTCCACAACTTCTCTGATGCAACAGCAGGATGTTTACCAGGAAACACAACTATCAAAACCAGCCCCATTATGGAAGAGACATAAAAAATGAGTGCAATTATGGCCTTCAACAGAAAGGTGGGGGGCAGGTCTGGCTCAATAGTTGTAGTTCCACTCACATCATGTGGCAGACCCTCATGGCTACTTTCTAATGAGCCCAACTTCCTTAGGTTTTTTGCTTTTCACGGCTTCAGGGTCACTGTCTTCACATCCGCCTTCTCTCCTGCCCTAATCTGTTTTTTCAGGCCTTCTTTTTCTGATCATTGGAATGAGAGCCAGCAACAAGGATCACGGTGACATCCAGCTACACCCCAGCAACAGCTCTTTTAAATACCTCTCCAGTGGTTCATTCAATCCAATCATATTAAAACATCCTGACCTCGTGCTCAATACAAACACATTTGCTTTACATGAAGAAATTCTTGCAGCTTTCCCACCATGTTCAAAAAAAATACAGTATCCAATTTGACAGTCCTGGAATTAAGGATTGATTTCACCAACCGATATTTTTAAGGCAGAGATAGATTCTTGATCAGATCAATGTGTCAGGGATTATGGGAAAAAGGCAGGAGAATGGGGGTAGGAGGGAGAGATAAATCAGCCATTATTGAATGGTGGAGTAGATCTGATGGGCCGAATGGCCTAATTCTGCTCCTATCACATGACCTTATGACCTCTGCTTTTACTGCCTATTGAACACAATTTGCTGAGGAACACGAGTGATGCAAACATTTGATAGTAAGTTTTGCAGACGTCTGAGGATAACCTGATATATATATATAATATATAATATATAATATATATAATATATATAATATATATATATAATATATAATATATTATATAATATATATATAAATATAATATATAAAAATTATGACAGGAATAGCGTGGGTAGATAGTCAGAATCTTTTACCCAACATCAAGGTATCCCAATCAAATTGGAGGAACAGCATCTCATATTTCGCTTGGGCAACTTACAGCCCAGTGATATGACTTTGATTTCTCCAACTTCAAGTATCCTTGGTATCCCTCTCTCTCCATCTCTCCCAACCAAGTCGCACCAGCTTATCATTTTCAACAATGGCATGCTTCCATTATCATCGTTATTTTTTTGCATATCTTTCTTTCATTGTTCTTTATCTCTCTACATCATCGTCTATATCTCGTTTCCTTTTCCCTCTCACTAGTCTAAAGAAAAGTCACCCATTCCTTCTCTCCAGAGATGCTGCCTATCCCGCTGAGTTGCTCCAGCTTTTTGTGTCTATCTTTGGTTTAAACCAGCATCTGTAGTTCCTTCCTCCACATCTAGGTATCAAAAACAACTGTCATTGGTTTATGGTGAAAGGAAAGAGCATTAAAGGGTGATTATTTTTGCAGAAAAGATACTGCTAGAGGAGGAAGTGGTGGAACCAAACACATGCACTATTTTTTAGAAGCATTTAGATAGTCAATAGACAATAGACAATAGGTGCAGGAGTAAACCATTCGGCCCTTTGAGCCAGCACCGCCATTCAATGTGATCATGGCTGATCATCCCCAATCAGTACCCGTCTTTTCCCCATATCCCTTGACTCCACTATCTTTAAGAGCCCTTCTTAAAAGCTTCTTAAAAGTCACTTGAATAAGCAGGCATATAGAAAGTTACAGATTGAATTAATGTATATGAGATTAGTGTGGATGTGCAAAAACATCAGAGTAGATGTGGAGGGCTGGAGGGTCTATTTCTGCACTGTATAACTCTATGACTCAAAGCAACATTCAATGTTGTTACTAGATCTCAGCCAAAAGCATAAGTTTAGCAGTAGTCAGCAAAGTCAAATTCACTTCCTTCACCTATAGTTGGAACCTCCAGCTCAGACAGGAACTCTTCATATTTAAACTATAATTACCTGGAGAGAGAAAATTGATTAATGAAAATAATAATATGTAACAGGGCACTGCAATTGCTTTAGAAGGAAATTAAAGTAATTTGTTTACAGTGAATCAAAAGGTACACTAATCCTATTAACTTTTATCTATGCCCCCAGTTACTGACCTCTCTGTTAAAGGAAATTGTTTCCTTCTGTTGCCCAGCCAAGGTCTATCATAGTTGTATAAACTTTGGTAAATTTCCCCTTTGTTCGAAAACATCAAGCATGATACACACAATTTCCTTCATAACTATAACAACCTTGAAAAAATCTTTGTAAGCCTTCTCTGCACCTTCCCCAGTATTGTACCTGTCTTACCACACCGTGCTATAGCTGTGGCTTAACTAATGATATTGGCTATTTACAGCATGATCTGCCTCGTCTTACATTCCATGTTTCAGTCAAGTAAGGCAAGTGGCCCGTAAATCTTCTTAATCATTTTTTCTACAACAAGGAATTTTTCGATATTATTAATAGTTCATAAGCAGCAGAATTAGGACATTCGGCACATTATGTCTATTCCACCATTCAATCATGGCTGATCTATCTTTCCCTCTCAACCCCATTTCCTGCATTTGCCCTCATAGCTCCTGACACCCCTAACCAATCAAGAATGTGTCCAATTTCGACCTTTATATCCATTTGACTTGGCCTGCACAGCTGTCTGTGGCAATGAATTCCCACAGAATTTCACCGCCCTCTGACTAAAGAATTTCCTATCTAAGGGTATTATTCTAAGGCTGTGGTCCTAGACTCTCCTCCACTAGTGGAAACATCCTCTCCACATTCACTCTATCCAGGCCTTTTTTACTATTCGGTAAGTTTTCCCTCTAAACTCCAGCGAGTAGAGACCCAGTAACCTTCGAACACTCACCATATGTTAACCTAAGCATTCCAGGGATTATTCTCGTAAACAGCCACTGTAACCCTCTCCAATGCCAGCACATCCTTCTTCAGAAATGTCTAATTGATTGATTGATTGATTGATAATTGATTTACTCTTTGTGACATGTGACAAATCTTTGCCTGCATACCCAAGGTATGCAAATAGTCGCCCATAAAGGGCACCTACAAAGTTACAAGTTCCCCCCCTGCACCAGGTCCCCATTTGTTTCCCCCGGTCCCCCCACCTCCTTTATAATTCCTTCCTTCGGCAGTGCTGTCTTCACTTCCACATGTCCGTCCTCATTTGTCGGTCGACGACATCATCGACCACCGCACCGACCTCTCCACTAAAACGCTGCCCGGGTCCTCTCCAGAAGCTTCCGTGGCGCCGACCCCAGTTGCCAGCCGCAGGCTCCGCAGACATTGGCACCGATGGCCGCGGACTTCGTCGACCCGCCAGACTCCACCTCCCCGACCAGCGAGGCTCCAGCCTACATCACAGACATGTGATTGCAGGGTGGTATGTTTGCTTGTGAGGGTTTGTGATCCCTATTGAATCAATAACATCAGTAAAAAAATGGCATTGAAGTCCTACTGGTAGATTTCTAGTAGTTCACAATGATCTTGACAAGGGAGGAATTACTGAAGTGCATTTTGGAACAAAACATTAAAGAATCAACCTGAAAGGTAGGTATCAGTAATAAGAAAGACACCTTGTTTATGTGGACTTCCTTGGGGAAGAGACATAATCCACCCAATAGAATGTTTTGTTCAGAATAATTGATTCAGAGATTAGATCCTAAAATATAAATAAAGGGAGACAATGATGGTAGGAGGCACAAGTTGGCTTTGACAGATTGGGATACAAAGGGTTTATAATGGATAGGCAATGGCACAAATGTAAGAGCACATACAGTAGAAATGAATTGCAACAATTGTTCATTCCTTTCTATGACAAAAATAATACAGAAAAGTTGGCTCAATCATGGCTGACAAAAGAGATTATGGCAGTACTAGATCCAAAGAGGAAAATTATAAAACAACTAGAAAAAAGAAAAAAATTTGAAGATTGGTGTAATTGAGAAAGTAGACTTAAGGGATTGATTAAGAAGGATGACAGAAAAAGTAAGTTAACAGAGAACATCAAAACCGATATGATCGTGAAAACAAATATAGGTCCCTGACAGTCAAAAGCAATGACATTAATTAAGGGAACAAAGAAAGGAAGACCAATTGGATACATTCTTTGATTACATCTTCACAAAAGATCACACAGGAATGTTGAGGCGAAAAAGGGAAACTGAAAGAAATCAGCATTCATGAGTAATGATTTAGAGAAAATGACAAGAATTAATGTACCAATTAATCCCTGGTGGCTGGATGTCTGCAATCCCAGAATAATTAAGGAGGAGCCCCAGAAATAGAGCATGTAGATCATATTACCAACTTTCTGCAGCCTCTTGAACAGTTCCAACAGATTTGTCAGGTTATTATTGTATTCCCCCACTTTGTAAAAAGGAAGGCCCACAGTTTACTTAAATATGAACATTTTAAATATGACCGGGTTTATAGTTTTACCCAACTTAGATTATGAACCAGAATTAATAGACCAGTTTAAACCCTGTCCCACGGTACGAGGTCATTCCAAGAATTCTCCCAATGTTTGCTGTGATTCGAGCTCGAGATTTACGTAATGGCCACTCGTCGGTACTCTCGGGCTCTCGTGGACATTATTCATCATGTTGAAAAAAATCTTCACGAGTCTTCCCGTGCTTACCTGTCCGGTAGCGAGTCTTCCCTGTGCCTACCTGCCGTTAGCGCTGAGAAACATCCCCGAGCTCCCGACGTACCCGCTACGTTCATTTTCCGTGCTTACCACGAGTTTTTTGTTTTTTTTTTTAACTCGGGAGAGCTCTTGGAATGAACTCGTACCGTGGGACAGGGCTATCAGACTGACATTAGTAGTTGGAGAAAAGACAAAGTCTATACAAAACATCTCATGACATGGTTCTTGAAGGGGGGGGGAGGAATGATAGGTTTGGGGTAAAGTCAACATGGATTTATGAAAGGGAAATCATGCTTGGTAAACCAACTGGAAAATTTAAGGATGTAACTAGCAGAATAGTTCACTTTAGTTCAGTTTACATTTGCAACATGGATACAGACCCTACGGCCCACCGAGTTCATGCCAACCTTCATCCACCTATTCATATTAGTTCTATGGTAGCCCAATTTCTCATCCACTCCTTACACACGGGGCAATTTAGAGGCCAATTAACCTACAAACCCATGTTTAAGAAGGAACTGCAGGTGCAGGAAAATCGAAGGTAGACAAAAATTATGGAAAAACTCAGCGGGTGAGGCAGCATCTATGGAGTGAAAGGAAATAGGCAATGTTTCAAGTCGACCCGAAACGTTGCCTATTTCCTTCTCTCCATTGATGCTGCCTCACCCGCTGAGTTCTCCAGCATTTTTTCAGTCTACAAACCCAATGTCTTTGGGATGTGGGAGGAAACAAGATCAACCAGAGGAAACCAAAGCATTACAGGGAGAATGTGCAAACTCCAAACATGCAGCAACCCGGTCAGTGATGGTACCTCAATTATTCACAAACCCCTGTTGAGTAAGGGGTTTTGGCAACAAGGAGGTTGGTCAGACTTGGATTGTTTTTTTTCTGGAATTCTGGAGGTTGAGGGGAGTCCTGAAAGAAGTCTATAAAATTATGAAAGGCATAGATTGGGTAGACAGTCATAACCTTTTTTTTTTTCCCCAGTAATTAAATTAAATATTGCAGATCATAGCTTTTTGGTGAGATTGGCAAAGTTTAAAGGAGATGTGTGGGCCATTGTTTTCACAGAGGGTGAGGTGAGTGCCTGGAACCCACTGCCAGGATTGTGGTTGAGGCAGATACGATAGTGCATTTATTAGACTTTTGGATAGGCATATAGATATGCAGGGAATTTATGTGTAGATAGATAAGAGATTGATCTTAGCATCATGCTCCGGTACAGACATTGTGTTCTGAAGGGCTTGTTCTTGTGCTCTAATCATTCTGTGTTCTATATTATTTTTTCAGATGAGGAAATTAAATGTAATATATCCAGTTTGCAGATGACACAACATTGGATGGGGTGTGAATATGAGGATGCAGAGATGCTCCAGTATGACTTGAAACAGTAAAGAGTGGGCTAATGGATTGCAGATGCTGTACATGTGGATAAATAGGAGATTATCTACTTAGGTGGCAGAATAGGAAAGACAGATTATAACTTGAATGTTATGATTGATTAGGAAAAGAGAGGCTACAACAATGAGCATCTTTACACGCCATTCACAGGGGGGAATTAAGCATTCATGTTCAACAGCGATTCAGATGAGAGGTAATCAGAAGTGGAAAGAGAAGGCAGAAAATTACAAGCAAGTTTGAAGGAGCGAGAGAGGACAAAGGTTAAAGGATAGGGAAAAATCTACCAATGTTTAGCAGCATATATTAATAGGCATGCAGTAAGGCAGATGAGGCATTGATTGATACGTAGAAGTAAGATATTTTCGCTGTTAGTGAAATGTGGCTTGAAGGTAGCAGGGAATGAAAAGCTTAATGTTCCCGCTTACAGGGTTTTCAGACAAAACAGAGAGGACATAAAATAGGAAGAGGGTGCCAGTGGTTAAATAAATAATCTCTGCCCTGAGCAAGGATGATGTGTTAGAATAAATTTAGCTGGATTAAAGGAAAGAACATACAAGGGAAAATCACACTTTTGGGAGTTTATTACAGATATCCAAACAGTCTGAGGGAGATAGAAGAGCAAATCTGAAGGCAAATGTCTGCCCTGGAAATCAGAAGGACATTAAAAAGGTAAGTTCAATTACCCAAATATTAACTGGAATGCAGTAGTGTAAAAGGAGTAAGGGGCAGGACATTGCATTCAGAAGAACTTTTAGTCAGTAGGTAGTAAACCCAATAAAGTTGTGGGGGGTAGTATTTACAACATTGGAATAATTTACAGGAAATTAAGATAGAGAGCATTCCATTGATAGTGAAAATCAAAAATAACTGCAGGTTTCCAAAACCGAAACAATAACAGAACCACTGAAACACTCAGTACTCAGCAAGTCAGGCAAAATCTGTGGAAGGAGAAACAAATCCCTCTTCAGTGCTGAGAAATAGAGAAAATTAGTTAGTTTTCGGTGTTTTAGAATTTTTTAGTGAAAATTGTTATATTTAAGTAAGATTCAAACATAAGTATGGAGTCATATATGTAAATGTCATAGAAGGTTTGCACGATTGATTTGTTTTCGTAGCCAAAGCATGGAATATAATAGTTTTATGCTAGAACTGTATATTCTACAATTGTATAAAAACTGAACAAATTACAATAGTAATTTGACCATGCCTGAGTAAAACTTAAATCACTATGCTTGAGAAAAATACAAATGCATAGGAGAGGTGAAGAGTAGTTTTATGAACATATTGCCAGGACTTGAAAATTGTTATTAATAAGAGGAAATATTAAATATTTCCTTTCAAACAAAGGAGACTGAAGGGAAACTTAACTGAGGGGTGTGGACAGACAAGATAGGATGAACCCTTTTCCTTGGTAGTAAGAACATAAACATAAAGCAAGCATTCAAAGTAAATAGCAGAAGCATTAAGAAAAGTATTTGTAACCTGAAAGTGGGGTGGTAGAAACTACTAGCTGGAGGAAATCCTAATTTACCAGGATTTAAACAGCACTTGGATAGGGAGTTGAACAGCGTGGCCTGCAAGGTCTTTGGGCTGAGTGCAGAAAATAGCAATTTGACTTAATAGTGCTTCTCAATCAACACAGGCAAGTGGCCCCCTGTGTACTAAATATTCTATGGTTCTATCCATTCTGCAGGAGTTTTGATTTGAGAGACATCTTTATCAGGAAGCATTGAAGAGATCCCAAAAAAAGACAAGAGATACCTAGAGAGAGCAAAAAATGGGTTCAACATGTTGGGGCACAGGAAGTTTACAATGATGGTATCAAGTTTGGAAATGTTGTAGCTATGAGGAAACATTAGAAAGGGCTGCGAGAGTGGATTTATTTCTAGGTACAGAGAACCTAAGAAGACACTTCATCATTGCGTGTAAAAATATGAGGAACCTGGGATTGAGTGTATGCAAATGAGTAAAATTGTGTTGGCAAATTAGGTTGGCATTAATAGATTTAAAGTAATTATTTCCATTTTTTTAATAACATAGAAGAAAGTAATTATGCTCAATATTAGCTCCGAGAGCAATTCCTATCCTCAGAGAATTTTACAGTGCCCAACTAACATAACATACATACATGTGAGACCAAATCAATCCGCCCATGTGTTTCTCCACAGAGAGAACATGCAAACTTCACACGGACAGCAATGGAGGTCAGGATTGAAACCCCATCTGGCGGAACCCCCAACCCGCAGTTGTGTGGCTGCATCCACCCTTAGTCGAAGAATGAGCGAGGTGAATAACTTTTTCGCCAAGAGGGATAGGTTTTTGGAACTCAGTGCTTAACAGGATGAGGGGGGGGGGGGGGAAACAGAAACCCTAATCACATTTAATAGTAAGATTAAACGAGAACTTACCAGTTCGAAGTTTGATCGTTATTTTATGAGGAGTTACGATGAGGGATTACGTGAAGAGCCCACCTGGCGCTGGCAAACGGCATACTTCAAAGCAGCGGCATGAAAAACACAGAACACCAAATAGCCGAAGTAACATAGTAAGGCTCATAATAGACTTAGAACTACCAGATGATCATTTATTTTATGAGGGTGGGAGTGGATGGCACGTAATCCCTCATCGTAACTCCTCATAAATAACGATCAAACTTCGAACTGGTAAGTTCTCGTTTAATCTTACTATTTGACTTCGGAGTCCCACGTGATGAGACCTACGTGAAGATTTTAAAGCTTTCTGTGTTTTTTATGTCGTAGATTAATCAATACGACAGTCCGGCTAAGTAAATACATACATGAGAAACCAGACTAATTTTAGTTCTTTCCATAATTAATTTTTTAATGTTTAAAGAACATCATAATACCCTCCTTATATCCGAGGGAATCATTACATGTGATAAAAGATATAAAGTGACTACATAACTGATTATAGCAATCAATAGTAAACAAAGCAGGTGATTATAGTGATCCTAACACCGCGTGGCCAAAGCTTGTCATAGTGTGAACAGGTTTATTGTAGAACTTTGAAAAAGTAGTTCTTCTTTACTCCACCCTGCGATTTTTAAAATATGCTCGAGTGGTACGTCCAGCACCTTCGCTGCGGACGTAGCTGCAGCCCTGGTGGAGTGAGATTTGAACACATCAGTGTCTACTCCTGCTAACAGTAACACCTGTTTCAACCACTTTGAGATAGTTTGAACTGCTGAAGCTTTTAGTGTGTGGTTTTTTTGATGCGTAAATCATTAACGTTTTTTCATTTCCTCGAAGAGTTTTGGTAACTTTTATAATTGGTTCAAATGTCTAACCACACACAAAGTAGGATCAATAGGTATAAGCTTGAAAGTTACCTTTGCTCCCAGTTCTTCCTGGTCTGCTTTGTTTGATCAGATCGTAAACATAGAACACAATGTTATCTGCAGTCACATGCATACAGTCTAAACGCAACATTTGTAAAGTTTGCACTCTTTGAGCTGAAACCAATGACATTAACATTATTTTGAGCGAGAGAGAGCGCGAATGTAATCTTTCCAATGACAATCCTTCAATTGGAGTCCATTGTCTAAGTAAGGTAAGTACAATGCTCACATCCCAAATCTCTGTGTATCTCGGTTTGGGTGGATAACCCCGGGTTTACAATTTTACATTTCTGCCTTCTGGGAGTGAGGGATTCTGGGAGTTAAGGATTCAGTTTTTAGTATAAAGTTTAAAAGGATAAGTTTTTTTTTGTGTTTTTTTTAATATTTAATACAGTGTAATTTGGGAGTAAGGTATGGCAGTAGAGATTGGCACCGTGGTTTGTTCAGCCTGCAACATGTGGGAGATCAGGGAGATGGTCGGTGTCCCTGGTGACTACGTTTGCAGGAAGTGTGTCCAGCTCAACAGCTGCCTGGCAGAGCGCATTGAACGATTGGAACTGCGGCTGGATTCATACTGGTGCATCCACGATGCGGAGAAAAGTCGCGGATAAGCACTACAGTGAGTTGGCACACCACCGCAGGCAAAGGTAAGAGGACAAGAAGGGGAATCGGGTGGCCAAATAGCCAGCAAAGCAGTAGGCATGTAGTGCAGAGTCCCCTGCGGTCATCTCCCTCCTAAACAGGTATACCATTTTGGATACTGTTTGAGGGAGAAGGGCTCATCAGGGGAATGCAGCCAGCACCAGGTTTCATGGCACCATGGGTGGCTCTGCAGCAGGCACATGAGGGGGAAAAAAGAGGGGAAGGGCAATAGTAATAGGGGATTCAATTGTCATGGGAAATAGATAGGCGTTTCTGCGGCCGCAAACGAGACACCAGGATGGTATGTTGCCTCCCTGGTGCAAAAGGTCAGGATGTCAACTGAACGGCTGCAGAAACATTCTGGAGGGGGAGGGTGAACAGCCAGTTTTCGTGGTGCATGTTGGCGATATAGGTAAAAAAAGGGAGGATGAGGTCCCTACAAGGTGAATTTAGGGAGCTAGGAGATAAACTTAAAAGTAGGACCTTCAAAGGTAGTTAATACTCCGATTACTACCAGTACCACGGGCCAGTCAGAGTAGAAATAGGAGGATAATGCAAATGAATACGTGGCTTGAAAAGTGTGCAAGGGGAGGGATTCAAATTTTTAGGGCACTGGGTACCATTTCTGGGGGAGGTGGGACCGGTACAAAACAGGACGGTTTGCACCTGGAATGGAATGGAAGCCAATGTACTTGGGGAGTGTTTGCTAGTGCTGTCGGGAAGGATTTAAACTAAAGTGGCAGGGGGATGGGTACAAAGAGCAGGAGGCAGGAGGGTGTAAAATGAGTGTAGAAGCATTAGGTAGCAAGTGAAAAAGTAAAGTGGCAGGGCAGACAAAACCAGGGCAAAAATCAAAAAGGGCCACTGTTCAGCAAAATTGTATAAGGGTAAGTGCGTTGTAAAGACAAGCCTGAAGGCTTTGTGTCTCACAATGCAAGGAGTATTCGTAGAAGGTGGACGAGTTTGAACGTCTGCAATAGATATTAATGATTTATGATGTAGTTGGGATCACGGAGACATGGCTCCAGGGTGTCCAAGGTGGGAGCTGAACATCCAGGATATTCAATATTCAGGAGGGATAGAGAGAAAGGAAAAGGAGGTGGGGTAGCGTTGCTGGTTAGAGAGGAGATTAACGCAATGGAAAGGAAGGAAACATTAGCTTGGAGGATGTGGAATCGGTATGGGTTAGAGCTAACAAAAACTAAGGGGCAGAAAACGCTGGTGGGTGTTGTGTACAGGCCACCTAACAGTAGCATAGAGAAGTTGGGGATGGTATAAAACAGGAATTAGAAATGCGTGCGAGCAAAGGCAAAACAGTTCTAATGTGACTTCAATCTACATATAGATTGGGTTTAATCAAATGCAGGGGTGCTGAGGAAGGAGATATTTTGGAATGAAAGCGGGATAGTTATCTAAATCAACATGTAGAGGAACCAACGAGAGAGCAGCTATTTTAGATTTAACTGGGTTTGAGTAATAAGAAGGGGTAATTAGCCCGTCTTGTTGTACGTGCCCCCTTGGGCAAGAGAGACCATAATATGGTTGAGTTCTTCATTAGGAAATGGAGAGTGACATTGTAATTCAGAAACAATGGTTTCGAACTTAAAGAAAAGGTAACTTTGAGGGTATGAATACGTGAATTGGGCCAGATTGACCTGGCAATTTAAATTCAAAAAGGGTTGACGGTGGTTATACAATGGAAGACATTTAAAGACTGCATGATGAACTAAAACAAAAATTGTTCATCCCATTTGGCAAAAGAATAAATCGTGGAAGGTATGCATCCGTGGATAACAAGGGAAATCAAGGATAGTATCAAAATCAAAGATGAGCGTACAAAGTAGCCGGAAAAAGCAGCATACAGAGGACTGGGGAAATTCAGAGACCCAGCAGAGGAGGACAAAGGCTTACTTGAAAGGGAAAAATAGATTATAAAGAAACTGGCAGGACCAAAAAAACTGACTGCAAAAAAGATTTTATAGATATGTGAAGAGAAAGGGTTAGTTAAACAAATGTCGTCCCTTGCATCAGAAACAGTGAGTTGATCATGGGCAACAAGGATATGGGCTGACCCAATGAATAACTACATTGGTTCCGTCTTCACTAAGAAGACATCAATAATCTGCCTGAAAATAGCAGAGGACTGTGGGTCAAAGGAAGAATAGAGTGAATCCAGGTCATTCGGAAGTGGTTTTGGTTTAAATGAATAGAAAAAAGGCCAATAAATCCCCAGGGCCAGATAGGCTGCATCCCAGAGTAACTTAAGGAATAGCTCAGGAAATAGTGGATGCATTAGTGATAATCATTCAAAACTCTTTAGATTCTGGAGAGTTCCTGAGATTGCGGTTAGCAAATGTAATCCTCTTTTAATAAGGAGGGAGAGAGAAAACGGGAATTACAGACCAGATAGTCTAGACATCAGTAGTGGGAAACTGCTAGAGTCAGTTATTAAAGATGGGATAGCAAGCACATTTGGAAGTGGTGCAATCATTGACAAAGTCAGCATGGATTAACAAAAGGTAAATCATGTCTGACAATCTTGTTGGAATTTTTATCGAGGATAGGAACTAGTAGCGTGGATAAGGTAGAACCAGTGGATGTGGTATATCTGACTTCCAGAAGGCCTTTCACAAGGTCCCACATAAGAGATTAGTAATAACATAACTTAAGCTTACGTATTAGGGTTCAGTATTGATGTGGATCGAAACTGGCCTTGCAAAGCAGGAAGTCAAAGAGTGGAGTAAACGGTCCTTTTCACATTGGCCCAGTACTAGTGGGTAACCGGTCTGGGCTCAGTCTGGGACCCCAGCTATTACAATTTATATTAATGATCTGGATGAGGAATTGAGGCAAAATCTCCAATTTGCGATACAACAAAGCTGGGGGGCATGTGTTCGCTGTGAGAGGATGCTATGATACCAAGGTGACTAGGATAGGCCTGGTGAGTGGGCAAATTTTGGCAATGCAGTAAATGTGGATAAATGTGCAGGTTAACCACTTTTGGTGCAAAAACAGAAAGCAACTATTATTTAAAATGGTTGGCCGATTAGGAAAAGGGGATATGCAGCGAACCAGGGTGTCATGGACACCAGTCATTGAAAAGTAGGCATGCAGGTGCAGCAGGCAGTGAAAAAAAAGCGAATGGTATTACTTTCATATCAAAAGGATTTGAGTACAGGAGCATGGAGTTCTACTTCAGTTGTACAGGTCTTGGTGAGACCACACCTGGAGTATTTGCGTACAGTTTTGGTCTCCAACTGAGGAAGTACATTATTGCCCATAGAGGGAGTGCAGAAGAACGGATCACCATACTGATTCCTGGGATGGTCAGGACTGTCTTATGAAGAAAAGACGATAGACTTGTTTTACACCTCTGTAATTTAGGAGATGAGAGGGATCTTTATAGAAACTTACAAAATTCTTAAGGGGTTGGACAGGCTAGATGCAGGAAGATTGTTCCCGATGTTGGGTAAGAGTCAGGACAAGGGGTCACAGCTAAAGGAATAAGGGGAAATCCTTTAAGACCGAGATGAGAAAGACTTTTTTCACACAGACGTGGTGAGGTCTCTGAACTCTCTGCCACAGAGGGTATTGAGGCCATATTTCATTGCATAATATAAGAGTGAGTTTGGATGTGGCCCTTGTGCTAGGGATCAGAGGGTATGGAGAGAAGGCAGTAGGATACTGAGTTGATGATTCACCCTGATCCAATTGAAAGGCGTGCAGCTCGAAGGGCTGAAATGGCCTACTCCAGCACCTAATTTCTATGTTTCTATGTTTCTATGTTTCTATAAATAGTTAAAGAATCCTTTCATGACTCTATAAATTAGTTGGCTGTGATCCAATTGATTTCTGGTCAGACATTAGCCCTAAATAAGATGATAAGCACTGCGTTGCAAGTGTTTAAGGCACTGTAACTTAAATGTTGCACACAATGCAATTTAGCAAGGAACTCCAATACATTTGCAATATGCCAGTAACATAGAAATAATATGACTTGTGCAAAAAATTCTTCCCATTTCTTAATATGTCAATATATTTTTTTGTGTGTTATCCTCGCCATGAAGCGACCTATAACTTCCATAGTTTTTGTCTCGACCATCCCAGCTCCCGTCAGTGGTCTGGTCAAAACCGCAGATTAATAAATTCATATATCATATAATGGGATAAATTTCTTTTGGTTACCGGATTAATCAAAATATCACTACAGTTCTGAATTGACATATATGGTACTTTAATCATATTCAGCATTAAAGGGATCCAAGGTTGTGTTGGCCAATTTGGAACAAACCAACAATCCCGTGGCAACTGTTCTATTTTCATCCAGACAATGCCTGAACCAAAGCAAATGGTGGAAAAGCAAAAAAGAACTATACCCCCATTTCAATAAAAAGCATCTACTGCTACTGCATCTGGATCGTGTTCCCAAGACACATATTTAGCAATTGATGATTAAGCCATGATGCAAACTAAACAAATCAATTTCTGGTAAACCAAATTGATTACAATATTCTTAAATATTGCTGGATTAAGCATCCATTCTGTGTTATCTTTAAATATCCTTGATCTTTTATCTGCACCACATTGTCTTTACCCTGGAATGAAGTTTACAGAAATCCAAATTTGGCGATCAATACAACCATTGCCATATTCATTGACTCAGGGACAATCACATGATACGATCTGTACTCCCACCATGTGATTAATATAAGCAACAGCCGTTTTATTAGTCTAACTGTATAAACATTATACCCTTTTATGAACAACAATATGCTTTTATACCATAGAAAGCACCCAATAACTCTAAATAGTTAATACCATGATTTGAAGAAGTAACTTCTTGGACATTCCATCTACCTCCACAACTGGATGATGACTCTGTTACCCCCCATCCGAGAAGCACTATCATCTGTTTGTAAAACCATTTCAGCTGTTTTTCAGAATGTTTTTAGTCAGCTAGTGGACATTTTTAACCCACCATTGTAATTCCAACAAAGCTTCTTTTGTTAATTGCAATAGGCCCCCCCCCCCCCCCTATCAAAGTGCCTGCCCTCTCTTTGAGAGCTCTTATATTGTCCCATGAAGATTTTGATAAAGTAAGACCAAATGCTACTGCATGAAATGCGCTACTAGTTTACCAATATTTATCCCCGCTCTTTTTCACGGGATGAGAAGGATAAGTTTGTGACTGAGATTATTACAAGTCAACCAATACTATCGCTCTATGATTGGTAAAGTTATAAACATAGTCTCTGAGTTAATTACAAACCCCAAATAGTTAATTGAATGTGCAGGCTGCATCTTGGATTTAATTGGATGAAATCAAAGAACCCTAAGCTTTTTAACAAAGCTTTTGTACGGAAACTAAATTCTCAGCTGGACTTTTGATTGCCATAAATGATTAGAATGTCATCGAGATAAGCCATAACGATGTGTTTTTGTTACTCTTAATTGGCTAAAACTGGTATCAACATTTCGTAAAGAGCCTGGGAGCTGAACTCAATCCATTTGTCAAAGCTTTAAATTTTAACTGCCAAATTTTCCAGCCAATTATAATTATTAAGTACCCTCCAGAAACTGACTTATTGGTACAGAATAATAGGCGTTTTTCAATCAATCGTAGCCATATAACAACCTGCTGATATAAATATCTTGCAGTATTAAATGTTTCCATTTAAAAATGTTGTAATCTACCCCCTCTTAATTAGTCTGTAAGGACCAGAATAATTCTGCAACCACCAATCTTTTAATGTCTTTTGAAAATATTAGACACAATTGATTGCTCTGTGTTCATAAGTTTTTTCAATAACACCCGTTCAGATAATTTGGTCAATTTCCACATTAATCTCTGCTTTTTCCAATTGCAGTAAACACGAAAGCATAGGCAGTGTTTTATCAGTACAGGAGATTACCCCCTCTTAAATGTAATAGTGTCTCTGAAACTGCTTGTAAAACAAACCGATCAGAAGTAATAGAAGCCAGTCTTTATAAACTTTTTTGTAATCACTCCTCCAACTGGAGATTTATCCGCAGTTTCCTTTAAAGGATAGAACAAGTCTATTAATACCTCTCCATGTGAGCGAGGTGGTCTCCTTCTCCCGAATACGGGTAATTATTGGCTGTTGCAGGACGATAAATATTTCCTTGAACATATTTGTGCCTCTATTTCCAAAATCAAATCACCTTCTTGGCAAAAATACCTTTTTTGTCCTAACAAGGATACATCGCAGGCAAACTTTTAGCTTCTTCCATCCAATTTTTAATCATTTAGGCAGATTACTCCCAAACAGATAACCAGACTTGAACACCACG